>JAFIRS010001450.1:0-357097 GCA_018342105.1 Gonioctena quinquepunctata | reverse complement strand
CGTTTGGCTCCGGCAATTCCTCACAAAGTATTGTACCCTTGACTACTTCTCGGATAAATGTGCACATCTTTGGTTCATCTTCATCAACAAACATTCAAATCATGACTAGCATGGAGACATCTTGACTTAAAGCTTCAAGTAGGAGTTCAATCTATCGATGGCTTATTGATGTCCATGGCTTCCGTCAACATTGACTCGAGTAATGCATCCACATATTGAAAACTGAAACGAAAAAGAATTGTTAATATATTCCATTGACATTCAAATAATTTTACCCATGGAAAAATGTGATGCTCCAAATATAGTACTTCTACACTGAATTTTTTTTTTAATGGAGAAATATCTATATTCAACATAAAACCCACTATATCCTAACTATTAACATATAAACAATATTATCATTTAATGTAGTTGAATTCTACTAGAGGTCGAGTTCTCAAACTCCCTGCTACTTGTGGACTCTGACCCAAATATGTTGTGTATTTTGAAATCTGAAGCATTTATCAACTGACATCGTCCGCATTGAATTCATCGAAATACTTTTGACAACCATGATTTGAATGAAGTATCATTATCATCACGTAATGTCATTAGAATAGATCTCCCATATCGGGTTATACAAATCATCATACCAAGTATGTTGAAAGCTTTACCGATGGGTAATGATGATATTGGTCTTTGTTCAAAAGCTCCCACCCTCTTTTCAATTATTGAAGAATTGATTCTCTTCAAATCTACAACTTTTGGAAGAAAAGACATAGTAAGACTGTATGAAAAAATATAGATTATTTCACCTTATAAAAATACACTCACTCAATTGAGAAACTTCTCGTACTCTGTATTCACTCTGATGATATTATCTAACATCTGATTTCCCATCAACGACTCCACACATTTTATAAGAGACATCCCACCCCATTTCCAGTAGATGGGAGTGTGAAGGTCAGTCGCGCTTGAACATCAGCACATTCATCAATACTGCAGTTCACTCCTACCTCTCTCACAGGATGAATGCCCTCCTCGCTTGGAGAGTACAAGGATTCATGAAGGTCATGACTACACAGAATATGTATGCCTACACCACAACTTTAGTCAAGGTCAAACAAACATCGAGATCAAATCTTAAGGTTGCCGAAACAATCCCAACATCAAAACTCAAGGTCAAATCTCAAAGTCAAAACTTAATGTTATGAATCTCAAGGTCAAACTCAAGGTCAAAACTGAAGTCGAATCTCAAAGTCGACGAAACCCCATGTCAAAACTCAATGACAAATCTCAAAGTCAAATCTCAAGGTCAAACACACACACATTGCACACCTGCAACCATTCAAGGTCACACGTGACGTCATAGTGGTGGGGGGAGAGCCAGAACCGGCTTAAATCTCCTACTCTCCTATTTACCGTGTTGCGTTTTAATGGCGGTTGTCTGCGGTTCCCAACGGAGGAGAATTGCGAACCGGGTGGCCATTTAAATTTCTTCTGTTCATATTTCTTTGTCCATTCCTGTTTTTACAGTTGTATGACATATGACCCGGCTGATTACAATTGAAACAAGTTCTGTTTTTAACCTACAGTCCCTAATTTCATGTCCTCTTCTACGACAATACTGGCAGGTCTTTATCGTTGGTAGTGGTCCATTCGCTGTGACATTTCTAAAACTTCTCTCTCCTGGCCTAGTTAGGTTTTCTATGAGCTCTTCTTTATCGGCTAGTTCGATAGCTTCGGTCAGTGTATCAGGACTAGCGGATAGTATGCGTTTCCTGATGGGGTCCAATAATCCCATAGCAAACTGCGTGATGACATCTTGCTCGTGGCGTTGCAATAGTATCCGATCTACGTCAGCTGTTCCGGTCAAGACTAAAATTTTTGCAGCACAAACTTTCAGACGTGCCAAAAATTGGCGGCAAGTTTCAGATCTACGTTGTCGGCATTCTAATAATTCCCTTTTGTCCTGCCCTGGTATTTTAGCTATACCAAACTGTTCCTGTAAACCTCTTTTCAATTCGTTCCATACTGCTGTATTTCTCAATTGATTGTCGGCGTCAATGAGTTGTTTCGCAATGCCTCTTAGTTTCAATCGAACGATAGATACTATTTGCAATTCTGTCCATCCAGCTAGAGCGGCTGTATCTTCAATTATCCTAATAAAATCTTTGATACTCGACTGCCCGTTATAATAGGGTATATTATCTAATGTGATTGCTATTGTTGGCTCTGGATTTGGCAGAACCTGCACTACAGGAGTTGTTGTTGACGAAGGTCCCCCTGGAGGAGTCATATTGAGAACTTTCCTCCTTTTGGATGAATTATTTACTAAATAAAATCTTTCTTATACTTTTCTGATATTGAGTTCTGCGAATTGTTCGGTATGAACGTTTTATTTGTATATATGCGTTAATGTACTTCCTCAATTATTACTCGCACACCTGACATCAGTGTTCTAACCATACATATTGTTTAGGAATACTCATTATCTCCACCCCGGCTAAACGACGTTCAGGCCGTTGTTTCGTTATCAAAAGATTAACCCTCTGGTAACGCCACTGGTTTGGAGCAACTCGTTATTCCGTATAATTAGCCTAAGACGCTAAGGACGCTTCTAGTATATAAAGCCTATACTCGATTAGTCCTTTGTTGAAAAGTTGCTCGAAAACTACAATTTTGTTGGGTATTAGCAGCATTTTATAAAAGAATTTATTTGCACTGAAGTTAACGGACACGAGCGGCTGTATCCATTACCCTCTTTCTAACACCCAGGGAACATAGGTTGTTTATTTGGGAGTATATACCGTTCGCCTGAACTCTATATCAATAAAAAGACACTGGGAATCAAAGAAAACTTATATTCATAAATGAAATTGTACATAATATAAGACAAGAAGAAAAGAAAAAAAAAACAATACACTGTTATCCTCAGAATGCCACTTTTGTGGTAACTCTCAAGAATTTATAAAAAAAAACAAAATCTGTTAATAATGGAGATAAAAACAAATAAAATAAAATGACTAAAGAACTGCACTCTCTACAAACATTTTCCTTTCAATCCTGTATAATCCATTCCTATCTTTATAGACTGAGTCACCTTTTTTAACAAATTTAAATTGCCAAAATTATTGGATATGACATAGATAAACAAACAAATAAGAACACCATGAAAACATTTAATATAGGTAACAACATGTCCACCTTTACTTGTGATTTCTCAATACTAGGGATTGTGCACTTAAAGGCAAATGACCCTGGTTTAGTACCTCTCGACAATGTTTCTTTTTATGGGAGATATATGTATGCATAACATGTATATTAAGAAAAGCATATAATATGAATAGGAAACCAAAACATTAATTTCAATAATAGGAATTCATTACCTAGGTCGAATTGTCCAGTTGCTCTCCTTGGGTCGCACTCGAAGAATTTCACGATTAACCGGCTTTATTATCTCAAACGCTTGTCATGGTTCGTTACCGGATCAGGTTACATGGATGAATTATTTGCTTAGTTTTATGGACATTCAGCAAAGACACGTCATTCGATCGAGAGAATGCCCAACACTGGAAAAGTATTTTCAACGGGAGTACTTTCGTATTTACAACGCATGAATTGAACTATTATTAGAGTGATTAGAATTGTTCGTATTTATGCGGTGAAATATTGTTTTTACACTGACTCTAGTTAAAAGGTTGTCATGTTAGAATTTCGTTAATTGATATGGTGTTTACCCGTGGAAAGATTTTATTTCTCGTGACATATTTCACTGGTACTAATATGAATGCATACTAATTTTCTTCACGTATGATAGGCGTGATTATTCCACGGACTACTGTTCGGAACTAACTAACTCTCTTTGTTATGCTCCCGTTGGCTTTTATAATATTCTTCCGATCGGAAGCTGGGGCGGGACTTAGTGTGTTTTATGAGCTTTTTTAATGAGGGGACATTTGTAAACATGATAAGGCTTCTGTTTGTCTAACTCGTTCTCGCGTATCTTCTGTTATAATTGGATAATATTTTACTGCCTGACAGGTAGCGGTCGGCTAGTCTGGGAAATAATGACCAACAAGGATGTTTATACATTTATCGGTAGCGATAACTTGTGATTTATGAGTCGGATACGGCTCTTAATGAGGTGGGCTGGTGTGACTGTCGCTTATCGGGATTTTTTGATGGTTTTGTTTGTGTTCGGACGAGTGTTAGAATTATGGAGGCGTTTTCGGTAATGAAATAAAACTGATTGTCTTATCTCTCAGTGACGTTGAATAGTGGATGATATCCTGTGGCAAGTTTGAATTCTCTTTTGTAAAAGGATTGATCATAACATTCCGTCTCTTCCGAAATTGATTTTCGGCCAGCTCCATTGGCCCTATGAACAGTACCAGTTCTGTTGAATTTTTCAACCAGTTCCCTCAAATACTTTCGAATTATTGGATGATCAGGGAATTTTTCATTAAAAATTATCTCCGCAGCCTGGTAGTTCCCACGGGCCTCTCCAAAAATGTAGATTGCTTCAGTTTTCTCTTCGATAGGACGTACACGAACCATGATAATGTTTCAAATTCAAAATGATACTAGAAGAACTACAATGAAACTCTTCCTTAAATACAAATGCGATAATATAAAGAGCAGGTAAGTAATGATATAATCATTTTTACATTAGAAATTCTTGAACATCGCAAAATAATCCAATTTCATGATGAGCATTTCTAGGTTACTGCTTGATTATCAGTTTACTAAATCTGATAAATGATATACTGTATAATTATCGTCGTTAAATATAAATGAGTTGGGTATTATTTGGGTATAATCTCTTGAAAAAGCTATAAAAGGCTATTGTATAGCGAAACACGTGTTGTGGTTTTGTAAACCCAGTTGAGTGAAAATCATTCAGTGAATTGAGTGTCTTTTGTTCACTTCAATATGGATTTTCCTCAACTATCGGCCGCATTAATAAAAAAAATTGGATAACTGTATGGATTCAAAATTTCAACCTAATTAAGCTTTGAAAAGAATTCGAAAATGAAAAATCATGTAAGTAATGAATATTCCTTTATTGACCGTATTTAGTGTTTCTCATCGCAATTGTGATTCCGTAGAACAACCATGGTTGAAACCATAATTGAATTACCTTTTCAACGGTGTAAAACTCGACCTATATGCCTTTCGAAATTTTCCAGTTGTTATGCTCCCAGCGCACTGAGTCGAGTAATTGGAATGTTTCTTCTCTCAAAGAGTAGGATCGGTAATACCATTCAAAATATTTGTTGTCCCATTGTTTCATATGAAACCGTTCAAAAGTTATCGATATAAGGGTACCATTCAGATCCGCACTTATGCTTGACATTTCAAATGCACATTGTGAAAAAAACAACGAAATGGTAAAAACAATTAGATGGTTCGAAAGAGAATTGAACTGTCTTCGCAACGATGTGCCACATGACCCCCTCCTCATGCTATTTAAAATTTTGAAGTTGATGTGCCATCTATCGGGCAATCACAATGTCTTTTGTTTCAAAGAGTAGTATCGGTGATATCATATATTATCTTTTTTTTTTTATTGTTCTCTGTCGAACCGTTCAAAAGTTAACAGGGGGGGGGGGCTATTAAAAGCCGCACTGTATATTCGTCGATCATGGTCGCCAGAATTCATACATACCATCAGTTCGAAAGTTTACTATCACTATGCACATATATTCTATCACATATTTGCGTTAGTTGAGGGTCCTTGTTGAAAGCCCGTCATTCCAGAGCTGCAGAACTTCAGTGCTTCAGATCACTTCGTCGACTGAAGGCATCCTCATGTCCATATGGAGGTCGACGTTTGGTGTAAACTGAGGTGCATCGAGTATTGTTCGAAACGCTTCATTATGGAATATTCGTATTATATTTATATTTCTTTCCATCACCCAATGTTTTATGCCGTAGGATTTTTTTATTTTTTTCATCATTTAATTAAGGTGGGCCTGATTTTGCGACTAGGCTTAGTACAGACGCCGGTGAGCACACTTCCACCAACCGGAAATTTTGCCGAATCCTCTGGTGTTTCCAACCAGAGGTGGGGATATTCAACGAGCTTAACATCCATGTACCCAAGACAGCCATCTCAACGTCCCCTCCGAAGGACGGCATACTTCTCGATATTTCTCGTGCTCATTGATATATTTGCTTCTAAGATGCATTTTTACGGGGCTTGATAACGAGAACGTTCCTTGGTAGGCCGTGGTAACCCATCCAAGTCCTGTTAGCGCCCAGTCGTGCTTGGCTTAAGATATCTCTTCAGACTCTCGTCAAGCGGTCAGCTGGCCTGTTCCCCCGCCGTAGGATTCAGGTTTCAATAATTGCCAGTACCTGAGTAATTTTTTTTCTATCGACAATTGCGATTTTCGTCTTAAAACCAGCATAGTTTTCTATATTTGATTTCTTACTACTCACGCTTTTTCATAATATGTTCCTTACCAACAACCAAGATAGCCAAAATGCCAACAAAAGTAGGATGTCAGAAATGAACAATAGGTGAAGCACCGGTCGTTGAACCTTTTGATTTATCTTAAGGTGGAGTTTTCGTTCCCTTCTCCTACTCAAATATCCTGCCGGTATTATAGGACCTCAACATTTCAGAGTATTATTCTGACGGGTTTTTCTTTCAGCTTGTATTTTGATCCTTACAAGCAGACTTTGTCGATAACTATGCTACATGAAGAAATACCGTAGAACCGAGTGTTCGTTTCTGAAACCGAATTTTTTTTTTTTATATGTTCTAGTTCCCACGAAAAGGGATATCCTGTAATGTTCAGAGAACATCGTGGGAACCAAGGGAAAGAAGGTAGGAGTTGGTGTTCTTCTTAAATTTCTGGAGGTTGTATGCCTCGGGGAACACCTCCCTAGGCAATGAGTTCCAAAGCCTCGCAGTTCGTTGGATGAATGAGTCTTTGGAAAGTGATGTTCTGCAGGTCTCCAAAGTGACCACGAAGGGGTGTGGAGACTGAACTTGACGGGTTAATCTCGAAGAGACTGCCAAAGGAGGAACGATTGTTGATATTTCAGAAGAGCATCGCCCATGAAAATTGCTGATTAGGAATGACTTTTTCTCCGTCAATTATGGGTTTCAGTCTATTGAATAGGAAGAAGCTTAGCAAGTATCTTGGATATCACTGATAGTGACAAAAGCCTATTTAATTCAACTTGATCTTCGTCTTGTTGTTTTCTATACAGTGCTCGTCTAAAGACTGTTCACCCCCTACTAACTTTTGAACCACCTGGTATATCGCAACAAAATTTGAAGGGATCAAAAAAAGAGATGAAAATCTACTATTTTCTGAAAAAATCACAACTAAAAAATTCAAAATGGCGGCTGAGCGTCATCTTCAATAATTTTTTTAAATGGGACACCCAGTATATTATTTTCGAAATCTGCTCATAATTCTCAACAGTTTTCTCTAATACACTTTACTCCTAAATTCAATTGTTTTCGATATATTAACGTTTGAAACTAAACGTTGTTATTAATTTGTATTTATATATCTTATGAATTCGACTAATAAGAGGCGTAAAGAGAGTTTATTGAGGATAAACCGTACCGCTTACCGGAAAATCTCGGAGCCCACGAATGTGTTCTCTAAATTCACAATATTTTTGAATAACACTTTTATTCAACCCCAACCTTTATTTCATCAAGTGTTCAATGTGGCCCCCTCCTAAATCTTGACAATAAAGTGCCCTATTATAAATAGCTTCTCTCACGTTGATGAAATTCTGTTCATCTATTTCTTCACATGTTTCTATTATTCTGCGTTCCAACTCTTCTATTGTTTGGCATTCAGTGGCGTAGATTTTTGACTTCAGATACCCCCAAAGGAAAAAATCTAGAGGTGTAGACCTTGGTGGCCATTCTGTACTTCCCCTGCGACCTAGCCATCGCCCAGGAAAGTTTGTATCGAGGAACTCTCTAGCCATGCGATCGAAATGGGAAGGTGCCCCATCCTGCTGAAATATGATTTCACGATTTTCAAACTATTCCTGATTGTTTAATCCAATTTGCCTTATTCGAAGCTCAATATCAGTTTCTAAAAGATTTCTGTAAAGGACTCCTGTAAGATTGCCTCTGATGAAAATCGGTCCAACAACGCGATTGCCCAAAATTTCCGTCCAAACATTCACCTTTTTAGGTAACTGGGTATGTCCCTCTCTAAAAATATGCGGATTAGTATCGCTCCAGTATCGTACATTCTGTTTGTTGAATTTTCCATTAAGAAAAAACGTGTATTCGTCTGCGAAACATACACGTTTTAGGAAGCCCCGTTCTCTTTCAATTGTTCTTGTTCAACCCTCCGGTCTGGATCATCCTCCGTGAGAGCATGCAGGATTTTCATTTTATAGAGATGAAACTTTTTTTTTTAGGACTCTTTGGACACTTTTTGAACTTACTCCACAGGATTCAGCAACTGCAGACGTCGACTGAGTCGGATTGATTACCATTTCAGCAACAATTTCTACCTTTTTTTTTTCTGAAAGAGGCGGTTTTCCTGATCTTGGATCTATCTAATCAAATCTATCATTAAACATACGGACTGCTAGATGATAATTTCTTCCAGCTTCTCCAAATGTCAAAACTGCTTCAAATTTGTCGTCTAAACTACGAGCCATGATCACACTTTTCATACAAGGATTTAGGCGCTCAACGGACTATTTGACAGTTAGCAGTTCTGTTTGACAGTAAACAAGATGTTACCGCGACAACAATTTTTTCCAATGCAAACTTGATTGAAAGCAACATTAATGTTTTTGGTTGGGTTTGAAATGACCAAAATGTCACTTTTCAGACGTTAATATTTCGAAAACAATTGAATTTAGGAGAAAAGTGTATAAGAGAAGACTGTTGAGAATTATGAGGAGATTTCGGAAATGGAATAATATGTGGGGTGTTCTATTTAAAAAAATTATTAAAGATGGCGCTCAGCCGCCTTTTCAAAACTTTTAGTTGTGATTTTTTCATGAAAAAGTGGATTTTAATCTCCTATTTGAGCCCTCCAAATCTCGTTGCGATATACCAGGTGGTTCGAAAATTAGTAGGGGAGGAACGGACTTTAGACGAGCACTGTATGTGACTCCCCAAGTCAACCAGAGACCCATAGTGATCTCCAAGTGATTGAGATAATGGGCTATTCGCTTGTGTTATTGAGCATGCTACTTGACAAAAGGGAATATTCTTCAACTTGCGTTACTCATCGGTATTCTCATCGAACAGACGAACAGGGATTATTGCTATAGTTAAAACGTTTCTGGATGGTGAAGACGGCAATAAATCATTGGTGATATACATCTGAGCCCTTTCCTTAAGATACGCCCAGATACGCCCCTGAATGAGCTAGCCCGACAGCTGTCTAATTTTTATTAACAGAAGTACATAAAGTTAAAGTGAAATAAATATACATTTCGCCATCCTCAAATGCCTGCACTATAATAAGAACAATATCACAAGGATCAGCAATACATTGAGAAATATACCTATACAGGTAGCTGCGTTTTTGGCTTGTGAAGAATCTCCACTCTGAATTAATAAATGAGTAATGACAGTGATGTAAAGTAAAAAAATATGAGATTTCATTAGGTACATTCAAGGGCCACCGTAAGTCCTCACCGCAAAAGATCGGCGACTGAACGCGATACTTCGATGAATAAGTCAGTAAATGAAAATACTGCCTGCCTCTCTTATTCGAACTAAGAATAATTGATTCATCCAGAAATAATTCTTCCTCTAGACTTACGTTTCAGGATATTCATGATTTCCTGCGAAGCCTGGGCAGTGTTAAACTGGCTCAGCAGATCCATGACGGTGTAATTATTCATGTCCCTGATGGAAGTATTAGCGCCGTGTTCCAGCAGGGTGCGAACGACCTCAACTTTTCCGCAAAGGGCCGCCTCGTGCAATGCCGCCCCGGATCTTGTTCGCATATTGACGTTGAAACCAGCTCGTAAGAGGACTTCGACGACCGCCCTGAAAGAAGATCAGTATCAGTAGTACTACAACCTTTTTTTCGAGTTCGACTTCAACTTCAAAAATCAAAATTTGATGAAAGTACAGGTCACACCACACTCTATATCATTTTTTCTGATGGAGATATATACAGTCCATGAAAAATGCGAACTTTTCGCCAATGACTCAACAAACTACTACTACTAGCAATACACTAATCAATACAATTATAATAGGTAATTAGTAATATTCCGTTGGTTCGGAAACAAAGAACAGTTACTCAGTAGTTCAGAAAATTCAATTGGTGAAATAGATTTGCCCTCGGTAGACCATTCTTTTCACAAGCTTTTATTCAACTTGCTTCTTTCGTATGTCATTCGTTCGTTCTGTCCTTCTTTCCGGTTTAAAATTTATAATCCATTTTGGAGAACTTGCCGACATCCGATTGAGCTGAAATTTGGCAGGTGTTCATAATTCCAGTGACATGCATTATGAACTTTTTTTCAGAGAAATAAACAAAATGGCGGCTCCAAAATGGCGGCTTCAAAATGGCGGACAAGATTTGTAATTAGGGTCCGATTTGATTCAATTCGGTAGGGGTTTTTGAGTTCGAAGATTATGAATTTTTTGTCAAAATTCATAAATTCAAGATGGCGACTCCAAGTTGGCGGACGAGTTTTGTGATTATGGTCGGATTCGATTCAAAATTGGTATGTGGGGGTTTTCGGGGTCGGAAATTATGAATTTTGGTCAACATTCATAAATTCAAGATGGCGGCTCCAAAATGGCAGACGAGTTTTATGATTATGGACGGATTCGATTCAAAATTGGTATGGGGGGGTTTTTGGGGTCAGAGAATATGAATTTTTTGTCAAAATTCATGAATTCAAGATGGTGGCTCCAAGATGGCGGACAAGTTTTGTGATTATGGTACGATTCGATTCAAAATTGATATGTGGGGGTTTTCGGATGAGAATTATGATTTTTTTGTAAAAATTTATGAAATTGAAATGGCGGCTCATGGAATTTCTGTTAGAGAAAAAGCAAAATGGCGCTTTAACCCTTTCACTGCTGAATTCTTTAAAATTAGTCGGGCCACCAGTGCGCAATTGCGCAATAATTATTTAGCGCTTGCGAATAAATCCGTCTTGAGCAGCACGGGCACGAAAAATCATATCTTCCAAACCGGCAATTCTTCACCAAACTGCTCCAAACGTATATATCCGCAAATGCTATAAAAAATTTTTACGGTGTGATACCGCTTGAAACTTTCGGTATCAATTTCTTGTAAATCCCTTTCTAATTCGTCGTTATCACTTTCCAACCAAATGTTTTCTAAATCTGCTTCCGATAAAAATTTTCTTGCCATTTTCAAAACGTACACAAACGTTACAACTTTATAAATACAAAGAAACTACTTGTTGACTGCAAAAGCACGTGTACATATGATTTGATGGGCCCCAGTGCTCAAGACGTGTGGAATGAAGTCACGTGATTTGGTCTTCATTGGCCAATTTATTGTCTGCTGTTTGTTGTATGCATCATACGATAGCGGAAATAGTCCATTTGAGCACCTAGAATAAAAATAAACGCTTGCGTATGTAAACGTCTTGAGCACTGAGGGCACTGAAAATATTTGCGAATATATCAGGCTTGAGCAGCGAAAGGGTTAAGATGGCGGACGAGATCTATGTTTATGGTCCGATTCTATTCAAAATTGGTATGTTAATTATTTTATTCATTTTGTAATAGAACTCAATTTGTAGAAATAGCAAATTGCTTATTCGATTTCTTCATCAGATAAGGTAACATCTATGTAACTTGATCGGAAATTTGTGTTCTGTCAAGATACTGAAGGGGTGGGACTAACATGGTCTTGTTGAGCAACATATGGCATTGCGTTATAGCTAGTGAGGTTATCTTGTATGCAGATGATCACAAAAATCAGACTACTTAGTCGGTTGATAAACGTTTTAAAAGAGGTAACCATTAGCAAAGATCTAGTGGGGTTTTCCAGTGAGTGAAAGAGAACTCTTCAAAGGTTAACCATGCTTTCGGAAATGTTTATTATATCCACCGTGAGGGAAACTACAATAATTGTATTAGTTATAATTTGTAGAACAATAAATACATTTTGGCATTCAGTAACATCTTTGGTGAAGATAGTGAAGATACTGAAATTGATTGTGACACATTTTAGACGTTGAAAAATGAAACAAAACATATTAAAATAGTACTGGTTTTTTATTTGTTGAATTCTTATATTATCCAACGTCAATGAATAGGAATATATTCCAATCAGATGATTCATAAACGTTTTTTTTATTCATGCAGTTATTCTTCAAAGATATGGGCCATTTCTAGAAAAGATCTTTTTGTTGAGAGTGTCTCACTAGCTAGAACCTTCATCGATTCGTAATCCATTTGGTGGGCAAACTTGTTCACATGCAATCATTCTTATGTGAAATGATCCCAGCGCCTAATGATCTTGAAGTTTGACCAAAATAATTCTTATCGTAGTTTTTGGGGGGAAGATTGTATTGAATGCTATTGACGGTACATAATTGATGTTCTATAATAATTGATCAAAGTTGAAGGAAATTCCGTATGTAGAATGTTTTCTATAATTATTTTCATACGGAAATTCATTTCATATGATATTGATTGTCCGAATGTTCAGGGTTCAAGTGAAACATCTGTTAGGTAACCAAATTGATTCTACATCACAAGGTACAACAAACATCTATTCTGAGCATATTTTTTTTATCAATTCCTAACTAACTCCTTCCAAAAATCCAGTCTTTTATCCCCATAAAAACCGATGTTCAATTTCTTTTGTTCTTTAGGTTTAGGAAGTATAATTCTTGAGTGTGAGAAATTTTAAATATGTTTAAGGTATTCCTTTCGTTTGTTAATTAATGGTTTAGATGGAAATCTCAAGTTTTTTGAAAAATTGTAATTTTAATGATTTCATTAAATACACACTTAAAAAACAGGGCTCTACAAACTGAAAGAAAACAAATTCGATTCAAACTTGACATTAATTTCTAATGTAAAATAAGATTATGCTCATTCTGTGTCAGTTTCTGACTATGAATCTCTTTAGTACTTCAAAGTCTTACAAAGCATGACTCTTCCATCGGGATCAAGTTCTAATCAACATAGAAGCGTTGATAAATGAAGTATGATCATTTTCACATATTTTTGTAGCAATCCGATTCAAGTATAGTGGCAAACAGTTATTCGAAAACATGCCAACAAATTCAGTTTCAGATAAATTATTTTCTTTCGTGTGAATATTTCGATTCGGTTAATGAGTAAACATCAAGGAATACCTAAATTTCCACCACACTTGTATCTCATGTTACAATTTCCGTTATATATATATATATATATATATATATATACGCCTAAATAATCTTCTGTGCATTTCTCCCCTTCGTATTTCCCGGAAAAATAGCAGAGCATGTTCGTTCCAATTGATAGGGTGTGTGTGTGTGCAACAGCTTGTTTACTACATCTACCTATGAGCACACCAATGCGGCAATTCTGGATCATATTCGCTAGAATGATCGCTTTCTGCATCGCTTGTGATTGCAGCTAGTCATATTCGACAATCCATAACACACCACTGACATCCATAATTGCCCATTAACTGTAGAAATGTATTTCAATGTGGTACGTATAGGAGATTGGTCATTGTACAGCCTGGTTACCATCTAGTTACTGGTTGGAACGAAAGGAAACCGGAAATCCTCGCAAGTTGGAATAAATGCAATCATCATCAAACGGTTTGACATAACTAATATCCTCCGTTATTCTGGTCGAATTTTGTTATGAATTTTTGTGATATTTTCCATTATTTTATTGCCTCTAAATTTAAAATATCTACATAGCTCGCGTAGCAATACATCATTCTAACAGTGTTTTTTCTAATTCGGCTCCGGAAACGCAAAAAAGTTTTATGATTTACTTTTTCGAAATCAACAGATATAAGGCCAATTAAATATTATATTCGAAACACAATGTTAATAGCAGTAAACATCCATGAAGTATGTGCTTATCATAATCATTCACGATTGAAAGTGATACAAATCCATATAACTAATTCAATACAAGAAAAGATCGTCAATGTGCTTTTGAATTTATGATAATTACAAAAAATATATTGACCGCAGTCAACTTGGCCATTAACGAGCTTGTTTACAAATAATTGACTCCCTCCTAGATTCCAGTTCATTGAGAGATAGATCTTGCAACAGTGTATATCAAAATAATAAATGACCTATTTTTTTTAATATAAGTATCTCGAGATTTTTTTTAACTTTTTCAATTCATTCTTTATCTCTGAAGGAAATGGTGACCTGATGAATATATACAAGTTCTAGAATTGATTTTACTAATACATTACAAAAACTTACGTTTTCGTTTTTTTAAAAAGCACAAGTATTCCTGACAATGAACCCAAGTAGTCTGTATACGCTTTCAAAGGTGGGTATCGAAAGTTAATTCATCATAATATATTACTCATAAATCTTTTGTACTCTTATATTAACTATTTTTTATTGTACAATATTAACACCCGATAGTTTGTAATACTGTAACGCCCTTTATGGTAATGCGAAGTTTTGCCACTCTTTACTATCCAACCATAGTCAATAAAGACATATCATCCATTCCGCAAAATTTGTCTGGCAATTTCTGATTGTATTATTTAAAAATGTATTGGTTTATTAAACCAAGGAGTGTAAGACATATATCCAAAATCATGTTACAAAACAACTTTATCATTCTCATAAACTCCTAATATTCTATCTTTATAATTATTCCACTTATACTTTGAGGTTTTTATAGTTGAAAAACAATGTTCCCCTAGCATTGTAACATTTCTCTTTCAGATTGAATTTGTTTCTGAAGATAGGCCTGAACTATGTCTAACAAAATAATTTTGTGAAATATGACTTCTTTTCTTTATTTTTTATAAAAAATGCCAATTTTGAGGGTGTTATACTTTATTGATTTGTATGTTCTATAATTTTTAACATACTGTATATGATTTTCATATTGACAAATGTTTGTACATTTAACTGGATACGAATTTTTGATGTAGTTAGTGTGGCAGTTATCAAATAAAAATTATCCTCAAGAACTCTATCTATTTTCAAAATATAAAAGAAAGAATATCAACTAAAACTAAAGGAAAATATTCCTCACAACAGTAGCGATAAGTTTGCCAACATTTGTTAGTCGACCTTTTACAATATTACGGAAATATTGGCAAAAACTAGAAATGAACAACTCAGCTGTAACAATTAAGATGTCATTATTCTGCTCTGTCAAACAAGAAAAAAAATACATCAACATGTCATGAAGTACATCATGTTTAAATATTGGGTACTAGGTGGTACCCGCGACTTCATCCGCGTAAAATTCGTATTTTTTCCAATGTTTTTCTTTATGTTGTTCCATCAAGCTTATGCCTGTGGCTTCGCCTGCTACTCGTTAACCCGTTTCCCGTTATCCCGTTTCTCGTTATTCCGTTTATCGTTATCCCGTTATTTCGTTGTCCCATTATTTAGTTGTCTCGTTTTCCATTAACCCGTTATATCGCGTGGGAGGCATAATTGATTTGATAGCGAAAGTAATGCATTGTGAAGACTATTCCAAATACATTTCTTTATTTCTAACAAAGAGCCAAAATATCGATTTTTATGACCCTAACTTAAAAACTAACGGAACCCTCATGAAAATTTTGACGCTTCCATTTAACCCCTTTACAGGGTGAATTTCTAAAAACGCTGAAACCCGTATTTCTGAATTCATTACTAAGACCTCGAATACCAATTTTCACTAACTCAACTCAAAAACTAACGGTACCTCCGAACAAACTTCCACTCCCATTTCACCCCTTTAGGGGTTGAATTTCCAGAAACACTTAAACACGTAATTCTTGAATTGTAACAAAGACCTCAAATACCAATTTTCATGACCCCAACTTGAACCCAATGACGCGGCCAGTTGGAAAGGTAGATTTCAGAATATAATTATTAATTCTGATAAAAACTTTTTAACAAAAAATTAAACCGACGAAATACGGAAATGAAAAGTAAAAAATGAAATAAACCTTCTTAGTCTCAACAACTAAGCTCCTAAACTAATATCAGTAACTAATTTTGAGTCGGCGCCAAACAAACAAGCAAATGAATGTAAGGCGTGAAATGCGCGGTGACATTCTGATAATTTTTTTGAAGTAATTTAATGATTTTCGTTGATTGTTCGTTTGGCGCCGACTCAAAATTAGTTACTGACATAAGTGTAGGAGCTTAGTTATTGAGACTAAGAAGGTTCATTTTATTTTTTACTTTTCAGCTCCGTATTTCGTCGGTTTAATTTTTTTTTAAAAAGTTTTTATTTTTGAATTTTTTGTGGCTGAAATCTACTAATTACTATCTACTCGTTTTTTGATACTTCCAAAATACTTACTTACCCACCTCACTTCAACTATTACTAGTTAAATTATTATTTGTTGTATATAAATTATTTTCGTTGTTCCGGTTAGTTTATTCCATTACTTTGTATATAATTCCACCGTCTCATAGAATATAATGATTGTGACGGATGTAGAACAAAAATAATGACAATAGCGATCTGTCATTGTCGACTACATATGTGTGCCAATGTTCACAAGTGAAAAATCAATTATCCCCTATTTTTCTACCCGTGAGGGTGGCTATTTCCATTCTAAATCCAAATTTGATCAACTATGAGGTATATCCTGTCTAATGAAATAAGAATCATCTAAATCGAAGAACCCAGTACGAAGTTATGCCTGAGAGGTGAGTGATCAATATCCTTCATTTTGCTACCCCTAGGGAAGGATTTCATCTGTTAAATTCAAATTGGACCAACTTCGAAGTACAACCTATCCACTGAAAAAAGAATTATCGGAATCGGACGTCTCAGTAAAAAGTTATGCGTGGTCATACATAAAAATATATATATATATATATATATATATATATATATATATATATATATATATATATATAATATATATATATATATATACGCGTCGACTAGAGAACTTCTTACTTTTTGGTTTCGTCGGTTGAAAAGCCATCAATCAAGCTAACGATTCATGTGGACAATTGAACATTCATTCAATGGAAAACAGCATTTCTAGCGGTTTGGTCTGGGCGTCGATCGTCAGTCAGTGAGTGAGTCAGTCAGTCGGGACATGTAATTATATATGTTTGGATTGAAAGTAAGATTTTTGTCCAGCATGAATGAAGCTACCAAGAGCAGTGGATAAAAAGAATGTTCGGAAACATATTTTTGAATAATTGTTACTGTACCAGAGAGCAGCAAAATACAAAAATCACCAATATTATTTAATTTCAGGTTTTTCAGAACAAAGATTTTTAAGTAGATAAATCAATTTTACCTAGTTTAAACGACTTTTATATCAGATAACATATAAGGACACATGTTGATGGAATGACTTCTCAAAATAACGTGAAGAACAAAACGCACACGGAGTTTTTCGGCTTCATTCTGATCAGCCCTGCATCTAAACACAAAAAATCTAGATGAGGAACCCGATCTTTCCGATTGGGTGCAATGAAAAAAAAATAAGGACGATCTTCTTAGAAGATTACTGTTCCTAACAAAAATAACAAGGCGTTTGATATCGTTCCGAATAGTTACTCTAGGGAATATGTTTCCATCCAGAAATGGAAATCTTACAACCATTTATTTTCAATACATATCTACAAAGCCGAGTTTCAATACTAATCGAATTTCGCACGTTTGGACACCCATTCTACCAGATCCTCAGCCTGCTTCTCCCCATCATACTCGACAGGGTACCCATTCTTGAACAGTTTGATGGTGGGATAACCATCAACTCCTTGCTCATTTGCCAATTCCTTTTCCAAACTTGCATCGACTTTAGCTACTTTTACAGGCGTGTGTTTGAGGATTTTGGCCGCTTTAGTATACTCTGGTGCAAAATCTCTACAGAAGCGGCACCAAGGAGCGTAGAATTCCACTAGGAGGTAAGGGTTTTTGTCAGTTTCCTTCTTGAAATTAGTTCTGTCGAGCTCGAGTATCCCATCATTATTGCGGAAGATATACGCAATGGTTTGATTATCGAATAACAACAAAATAACTAATAATATTGCAGATTTCATAGTTGTGGAAAGATGTTTGCACATATGTCATATTTGACAATGAAGAATGAGTCTTAAATCTTTTGTCAGTTTTTCAGGATATCTGCGTTTTTTTTGTCTATATAATATAACTGGATGGAGTATTTTCTGCTCAAAGGTAGAGTGGCGACCGTAGAGTACCCTACCCATTTAAGGGCCGGTATTATAAATATGTTTTGGAGTTAACTTTAATTTTATCAGTCAAGTTAACTTGAGCTTCAAAATGTCAGTTTTATAAAGGTACCATTTTTTAAATAAAAAGAAGAAGAAGGCAAAAAGGTAACCTACAATTTTTCTCTTGGCAAAACATAGACCTTATAACTGATGGACTGGCCGTCACGTGACTTTAACACACAGTTCCTGGCGGACTATATATGAGAGAGAGACGTTGTGAAGGATAGAAATATGACAAGGCAGAAGATACAAATTGGCTATGGCATTACATTGGAAAAACCTATTTCTTGTTATTTTTTCAAGGGAAATATTGACTACTATGAATGAGATGAGTTTTGAAAAAGTTCAAGGAATCACAGTGAGGAACTTTATGCGACATATTTTCATGATATCTTTCAGAAGCAAAAGAATTCCATTGAGCCTCCATCTGAATAAAAATGATTTTTATATCTCTTCTAAAGTTTTCAGAAAGTTCAGGAATGAAAAAAATTATTGATAATTAAATTTATATTCGATATCATGAAGTTAGAAGTGCAATACAACTAAATTGGAAACTCCGGCGATTTCAAAATTTGTTATCATAATAATATCTACATAAAAAACGTTTATGTATCTAATCTATAAAATTTCGTGTCTGTAGAAAAAATGGCCCAATTAATTTTGGGAAATACTGAGGAAAATAGTACGTGTTATTGGGAATGAAAGTGATATTTTTTCTATCGAGCGTGACGGAGGTCGACGGACAATCCGTAGGGAAGTCTATTCCAGTCTGGCGCTGTAAAATAATATCTTTACTCCAGCGGAGTAAAAGTATGCCGTTAGTCCAATGGAGTAAAAATTCCATGTATATTTAAACCGTTTGAAGAAAACATTCTTCGATTTAAAAACATATACTATATCTGCGTTTGTTCTCGGAAAAAAAGGAAAATTTTGGGAATCAAATAAATCACATTATACTTTTATAAATATTATTTAAGCAATTACTCGGGAAAAACATCAAATTCTACCCCCGAATCAAACAAAATTCTACCAACCCACCTATGATACTAATAATAAATATATTAACTTCAGCTACAATATAAATATAGAGGCACAAAAATAAAACCAAGTTATATAAACAAGAGAAGTCACGTAAAATGTTACCAGTTTGTGCGTGACTGAGAAATTAAATTAAAATTTTCTCATAAGTTCGGAAACCTGTGAAAATGTGTTCAAAAAATTCACAAATTACTACCTACACTCCATGCTTACTCACCTATGAAATTTCACATCCAGCCCTTTTTGTATCTAACTACACAATTGTATGCTGCACACGAAGAAGGCATAGGTATTTAAGAATGTTTATTACTTGTCAAACAGTTCAGAAACACTGGATAAATTTACAAAAAACTTTCAAAGCACGACACGAAAACAATATACGAAACCAATGTTATGCCTGAACTCATTCTGTCCTTTTTCATAGGTTCTGATATCAATGGTCTCTTTCTCACAACCAGTCCATATTATTATAATGTCTATGTGGCAAAACGATCCCGTTATCCCGTTGTACTGGAATAAGTTTCCATCATTTTCCATGAGAAAATTAACGTAATGTTCTGGTGCAGAATAATCTAGGATTGAGCGCGTTTTTAGACAGACGATGGGCTCTTGAAGAAGAATCCAGTCCCTTCCCAAAAAGAGAACCTTCATAGAGAGTTGTGAGGAAAGAAAATAGAGTTAAGAAGAGAAAAAAGGGATATATTCAACATACCGAAAATTATTCATACAGTATGGAAAAAGAGTGGCTATAAATGTATGTTATATCCAAAAATCCAGGCATTCTACGCAGTAATTCCACAACGCAGTTGCAACATTGTTGCAAGAGCAAATAGGACAAAGCCAAGCATTTATCCACCTGGGCTCCAGAAGCCGTAAACAAGGCGCAGCTCTGAGTCAGCACCACCGCATCTATAAGAGGATCCCAAGAACCAAAGAGCGTCACTTCTATCTCAAACTTCCATTTTGCACTTCGAATAGTTGTCATATTTAAAATCATTTTTTGTAACCAAAGTATAAAATAAAGTTTATTTTTAAAAAGTCATTTTAGTGAATATCACTACAACATGTATATCTAGGTGATGACACATTGTTTACTTTTCGAAACATTAATGTTTATATGATTTTAGCCATTGTACACTTAAAACTTGTCGAATCTCTTGTGATTGTTGACATTCAATGAAATTCTGGTTTACCTGGTGAATATTATGTTGACTATTGTGTGTGTGGTCAAGAAAAAAAGTAAAAAAGAGAATCTTTGAAGAGAGTTGAGAAGAAAAAAAAGAGACTCAAGAAGAGAAAAAAGAGATATTTTTCGACATACCGAAGATTATTCATACAGTATGGAAAAAGAGTGACTATATATGTTTATCTAGGTGATGAGGACACATTTTCACACCATCTTGTTTGCTTTAAATGAAATAAAAAAACTGTTTTTGTTAGTTTTATTTTTAATTCGAACATTCACAAATAATAATGTGTAACATTTCTTCAAAATAATTCCCGATGACTTCACTAAGCTGTACAGAAACTTCGAAAAAGATTATTTGCAAGCAATTTAGAGCATACTTTGTGTACTTCAAAGAGAATTTTCGCAAATGATATTGTCTTAAGATTTAAATACACCACAATAACACTACACAAAAAGTCTCTGGCATTTTTATGTAAATAGACGATAACACTGCAATTTCCCCTGTGACCTTTCTAATAACACTGCTAGCAGTTGACTTGTGAATACCTCCAAAATCTCCAGCAACTACCAAGAATGAACCAGTTGCATAAAATCTGAGTGTAATCAACACTTGTGTTACTGGCGATAGAGGATGATTTCTAAAAATATGTATAATTCTACAATAATTAAAATAGGTACTAGAAATGCTGACCTATTAGTTGGTCTTTGTAAATTTGCTTCAATGTGCCCCATTAACAAGCGTACAGACTCTCTTGATAGTCGAAATCGGTTTTTAAATTCTGTTTCCTTCCACAAGGTGAAATGGTCTAACCGATTCCTAAATATCCTTTGTCGCCGAGGGGCTTCAACAATATTCACAGCATCTTCTTCATCATCGGTCAAAAGTTCCTCAAAAATAACGTGGATATCGTTTGCTAACATTTTGCGGAAAACGAAAAATCAAAACAATAAAATTGAGGTTATATGACTCATATTGCAATATTGACAGGAGCAGGAGAATTGTCGACGATAGAAAACCACCATTTTCTACAAAGTTAACTTTAACCGACACCCGTTCCACCCGATAAGGTTAACTGCTACATTTTGAAGTCAACTTTGACATGTGACGTCATCCACAAGTTAACTTCTAGTTATCTGTCGAAATAGTTTTATAATACCCACATTTAGTCGAGGCCACATGTTTCAACCGAATGGTACGAAATGTGGCACAATTTTTTTTGTGTAAATCCAAATCTGTTATGTAGTTTTAGAATAGCGGTTGTAGGAAGATTTATGAAATTATGAAACTTTTATGTTCACGAATTGTACTTGAAAATTTTTACTGGTAAATATCCGGTAAGACTACTCCTGCTCTCTGAATATAGATGAAAGCTCGATTTGTTGAAAATATAAACAGGATGTTCATAAAATCAGAAATGATTCTAACTTTTTCCATCTTTGCAAAGTGAGATTTCTCCTTGAAAATGTGTTTCTCATTTCTTCCGGTCTTCCTGATGATCGTGGAAGCGTGAAATAGATTTTCGTCGACAAAAATGTATTGAAGACCTAGTGAATGCGATGTCTCTCCTGCGTCAATGTTACGAATGATTTCTGGTGAGTACTCTCTTCTGGAAAACATTCTCCTTTGCCTCATTCATCTTTATGAGTTCTTAATCAAGACTGGAATAGAAAATCAAATAAATATCTGAATGAAAATGCAAATTTTCAATTTCAGATTTTTTTATTTGAGTTAGGGCCTTTTCAGAATATCTATCAGATGTAGTTCAATGTCCAGCGTGGCTTTAGCCGGGGAAGTAGTTGTTTTCTGTTAGACATTCACAAAAAATAACTTCATTTCAATCGTGGATTTTTCAATTCACAGAAAAATATTTCTATCAATATTCAATTGAGAATGTGTCCCTTTTCAACATAGATGAAAGCCTTTTTTAACGTGTGTTTACCACCTGAATACGAATCTCGAAGAAAAACGCGATGGTCTCATTTTCGAGCTTTTTTTTATTCAGATCTCGTGTTGTTCAAGCACCGTTTTCTCGCGCAAAAATCACTCACAATGCCTCCTTCTTTTTACCAGCCTAAACTACAAACACCAAATCACTCATATTCGGCACAATTTCGCATAAAACATAGCCTTCTTCAAGAGGTACAAATAATCAAACTTCTCACATTTGACGGACAATCTGTAGGAAATTTAATTATTGTCATATCAGTCATAACAAATAAATCAAAGCTGCGTTTTATTATACTTGTGCAAAATGGGATGACGCTCGGTGTTTTTGCCTCCTTAACACGGATTCGAAATCCAAACACCACACACATACATTAGTCCGGTCAATTTAGACCAAAAAATGAGAGTGAAGTTACATAAAGTCCCAACAAGCTGAATTTTTGTGAAGTTGTTCAAAACATAATTACAAACAATGTCTAGAAGTTCCCCATCATTCCCCTGTAAGTAAAAAATTTAATTCAAGGTCAAAGGTCAAAAAAATGAGTTTTTCGCGATTTTTAGCAAAACGGTAAGTTTTATCATAAAAGTACCTCGGACAAAAATTGTAGATCATAAAATTATCTATAAAAAAAGTGTCAATACTTTTTTTCTTACAAGCCACCGTTTCTGAGATATAACGATTCTAAAAGTTATAAAAGTTGTTATCGTCATAATATGCATGAGTACGCCACGTATATACATCTAGAGTTGTAAAATTTTATATAATATATATATATATATATATATATATTAAATGTTTAAATATTTTTCTATCGGTCATTGTAACTTATACTTACAATATAAAATATACATAAGTTTTAACTACAAGAATATCAGGTAAAAAGAAACCCAGTCCCTTAATCTTTAAGCCAGTGTAACTTCGAGACATCTGTCTCTTGTTTCATTGTGTACGTGGCTAGGGTCTTTACCTGCTATAATAAATGAAATACCGTTAGTCTTGAGCGTCACTCTGTAGTGAAAACACGTGTTTATTCTAATTTCTTACTAATACCCACAACAAGTCTCGGTTCATTTCAATGTTGAAAGAAAAGTTTACGGCTGAAAATATATTGGTAAAACAAGCTAATAATGATGCTGATGTATTGATTATTGAAACAGCAATAGAGCAATTCAATTTGACAAATACAACTATTGTTGTTGGTGAAGATGTTGACTTACTTGTATTACTCACTGCTCGAACGCCAACTGAAAAAACTATTTTTTCTTAAAACCAGGAAAAGCTCAGCATCAATCAGCTATATATTCATCAAAAGTTTATTTACTTTTGTGAAGTGTAAAGATCATGTACTATTTTTACACGCAATAACTGGCTGTGATACGACATCTGCATTTTACAGGAGGGGTAAAACAGCAGTTTTCAAAATGTTTGAAAAACAAGATTTAATTCAATGTGCTGAAGTTTTTAGAAAAAGTGATTCAACTCAACAAGAAGTTATTACCAACGGCATCCGCTTTCTTCTTTCTATGTACGGAGCTCCTAAAAAAACTACCTGTTTAGATAAACATCGATATGCATGTTTCGTTAAAAATACTAAAAATAAAAAACAAGTTCAATTAGCTTGTCTTCCTCCAACCTCAGTTGCTGCTCACCAACATCTTCTTCGAGTATATTACCAAGTTCAAGTGTGGCTTGGTTATCAGCTAGACCCTACAGACTGGGGTTGGAAGTTGGTCAACAATATATTAGAGCCAGTTCAAACTTTACTTCCACCTGCGCCGGAAAAACTGCTGAACACTATTTTTTGCAACTGCAAAAAGGGATGCAGTGCTAAATGTGGTTGCAAAAAAGTCGGTCTGTCTTGTTCTTTGGCATGCACAAATTGTCAAGGCCGGTCGTGCTCTAATATTGAATCACAAACAATGGAGGATTCGTTTGACTCCGACGAAGTATCATGCGATACATCGCTATTGACGCAATTTACTTGCATCCAAAATGAAGATGAAGAAGAAGAACAAGAAGAAGATCAAGAAGAAGAACAAGAATTTGAAACTTACGAATAAGACGAATAAACTTCAACACTTTTTTTTCATTTACATCGCTTTTATCTTTCCCAATCTTCGAAAATTTCCGTTATTTTGCAATAGTTTTACATTAAACAGGATCACAACTGACCCGTGGAGTAGGCCTACTGGGGAAACCACGTTAACGAAAACGCGCTAAGTACACTACCTCATAGGTGGCGTGGAAACGTGTGCATATTATGACGATAACAACTTTTATAACTTTTAGAATCGTTATATCTCAGAAACGGTGGCTCGTAAGAAAAAAAGTATTGATACTTTTTTTGTAGATAATTTTATGATCTACAATTTTTGTCTGAGGTACTTTTATGATAAAACTCACCGTTTTGCTGAAAATCGCGAAAAACTCATTTTTTTGACCTTTGACCTTGAATTAAATTTTTTCCTTACAGGGGAATGATGGGGAACTTCTAGACATTGTTTGTAATCATGTTTACTTACTTCACAGAAATTCAGCTCGTTGGGACTTTATGTAACTTCGAATGTCTAAATTGACCGGACTACATCCCTCGAAGTACATTTATACTTCAGTCACTCGGTGTTCAAAACGGGGGTTACCTGGAAAGTTTCCCGAGAGTTTCGAAAAATCGTATTCCTGAAGATTTCGACGTGCTCTTCCCGAATTTTTACTTTGCCACCTCGCATTTTTGCCGCTCGCGCCACCATATCGGAAAAATGGCACCCAAAAACAGTTTCTTCAGAATATATCATTTTAAGATGAAAAAAGTTGTTACTTGATGGAAATTGGAGTAGACATTGCGGCCCTCGTACGCTGAAACTATTCATTTAAAAAAAAAACGTTGAAGCATAAATTGTAGGAAATTTTCTCTAGTTCAATTCATTACATAACTATTATCATCGTAAAATTAGTCGGAAATGAGATATTGTCAAAAAACTGTTTTTGGGCGCCATTTTTACAATATAGAACTTGCGACAAAGTTACGAGATGGCAAAGTAAAAATTCGAAAAGAGCACGTCGAAATCTATAAAAATACCAATTTTGAAAACTCCCGGAAAACATTCCAGGTAAAACTACTGAATAACTGGGGTATCATACACGAAAAACAGCCACTTTCTAATATTTCCACCATTTTCACAATGTAAACACGATTCTGGTGATATGCGAAATGTCCCAATACTTCATTTCTACACGCTTTATATTAGCTTCACTTTTATGTTTGTTTGTTCTTTGTAACCGACTCCTTTGGGCGCGATTTTGACCCACTTCGAGACGTCCGATTGATTTGAAATTTGGCAAGTGTACATAATTCCGGTGACAATGCATTAAGAAATTTTTGTGTGGAGAAAAAACAAAATGGCGGCTCCAATATGGCGTACGAGTTTTGTGATTATGGTCCAATTCGCTTCAAAATTGGTATCAGAGGGTTTTCGTGGTCGGAGATTATGATTCTCTTGTCAAAATTCCAAAATTCAAGGTGGCGGCTCCAAAATAGTGGACGCGTTTTGTGATTATGGTCTGATTCTATTCAAAATTGGTATGTGGGGGTTTTTGGGGTCGAATATTATGATTCTTTTGTAAAATAGGAGAATTCAAGATGGCGGCTCCAAAATGGCGGCCGAGTTTTGTGATTATGGTCTGACTCTATTCAAAATTGGTATGTGGGGGTTTTTGGGGTCGGAGATTATGATTATTTTGTCAAAATTGAAGGATTCAAGATGGCGACTCCAAAAGAGCCGCGAGTTTTGTGATTATGGTCCGATTCTAATCAATATTAGAGAATACTAGTTAAAAAAATTTAATTATAATAATAATAGTTTGAAAAACTGAAAACACGCGTTAATAGAAAACTAAACTAAAAAGTTGAAAATAAATAATAGTTTAAAAAAACTAAAAAACACGCTTTTATAGAAAACCAAACTTCAAGAATAGAAGATAAGAAAAAAACTTATTTAAAAAAAGCGTGGGATGCATGGTATCGCCTCGGCCAACAATCACCTGTGATCTGAGACATTTCTTACTTTACTGCCCTAGGTGTGTAATGTACTATATAAATATTGATACCATTTTTTTTCTTATTTTCTATTTTTTTAGTCTGGTTTTCTATAAAAGCGTGTTTTTAAGTTTTTTTAAACTATTATTTTACCATTACTTATGACACGTTTGCTGAAATGTCTGCTCCTATTGAACCCCAATTCAGTGTACTCGCATCTCGAGAACTGTCACTATTGTTCCCAAATAATAATTCATGAAAAACGAAAAAAATCACCGCTACCGAACTTCCCGCGTGATTCCAACTCAACAATAACAGGGTACTTACATTTGAAGATGTTTTGTAGGGTGTTAATGTCACTGAAGTTTGCCTGATAATATGGTCTTGTATTGAATAAATGGCCGTTTCTCAGATCTTTAACATTTCTCACATGTGCTAAAACTAATTGATTACCTTCCATCACAGTTTCAAATGTTTTGAGCTTTCAAATCCTGTTTTTATAATATCCATTTGTTTAACTCATAAATATCATAAATTATTGATATCAACAATGTCACACATTTCTTCAAGTTTTTGTGCTTGATTTTGATAGAAATTATCAAAACATGACTTGTCATCTAACTGTCAAGAATTCACGAGTCCCGAAATGTTGCGCATCGCCATTGTCATGCACATAGCCAGTAGTGATGATGTTTTAATCATTTTTGTTTGTCCTGTATATTCTTTTTCTATGAGGTTTGTTCATTCGTGTTAATTAGATGATATTTGGCATTTTCTTCCGACACACATATCATATCAGTCTTTCTCTTTCTAGAGTATAATATAAAGGAACAGCTAATTTGTGACAAACGAAGTCATATTTTTTTTTTTTTTTTTTTTTGTTCTGGTTCCCACGAAAAGGGATATCCTGTAATGTTCAGAGAACATCGTGGGAACCTAGGGAAAGAAGGTAGGAGTTGGTGTTCTTCTTAAATTTCTGAAGGTTGTATGCCTCGGGGAACACCTCCCTAGGCAATGAGTTCCAAAGCCTCGCTGTTCGTTGGATGAACGAGTCTTTGGAAAGTGATGTTCTGCAGGTTTCCAAAGTGACCACGAAGGGGTGTGATGACTGAACTTGACGGGTTAATCTCGAAGAGACTGCCAAAGCAGGAACGATTGTTGATATTTCAGAAGAGCATCGCCCATGAAAATATCTATAAAATAGAGACAAATCGCCAACTTTTCTACGGTGTTCCAGACAAGTGAGCGAGTTTGTAAGCGAGGCATCACCGACGAGACGAATTGCCCTTTTTTGGACAGAATCCAATAGCCTCAGGATATGTTTAGGTGCCGCACTCCAAATATGGGAACAGTATTCCAGGACAGGTCGGATCTGTGCCTTATAGATCATAAGCAGCTGACTGGGGGTGAAATAGCTCTTGGCACGAAACAGAAAACCAAGTTTTGGGATGCACTTTTGGCAATGGACCTCACGTGATTTTCCCAGGAAAGGTTATTGCTGATAGTAATACCAAGCATCGATATGGATGGCTTCAGTGGTATGGTTACTCCTGACAAAGTTATGTTAGGCACAGTGAGATCGGCTTTTCTAGAGAAAAGACATGCTTGTGTTTTGTTTGCATTGAATTCTACCAAGTTATTAGATCCCCATTCGAGAATTGTTGCCAAGTCCATATTTATATTATTAACATTTCTTCCTCGTTCATTTCTGGTTTCACGGGCTGATATAGGGGCCCTGGAGAAAGCGGTATGGAGGGTACTATCATCGGCAAAGCTGTGTACTGGACATGAAGTTGCTTTCAACAGGTCGTTGATGTGAAGTAGAAATAGTGTTGGTGCGAGAATGGATCCTTGCGGAACACCAGCATTTATGAGTAGAGTGTCAGATGAAACTCCATCGACCACTACATGGAGAGACCTGTTTGAGAGAAAACTAGCAAGCAGAGAACACAGCTGAGGGGGCAAGCCATAAGACGGAAGCTTGGCGAGGAGTCCCTGGTGCCAAACTCGATCGAACGCCTTGGAGATATCTAATGCCACAGCTAAAGTTCCTCCATGCTTTTCAATAGATAGCTGCCATATATGTGAGACGTAAGCAAGCAGGTCACCAGTTGATCTCTGATGGCGGAAGCCATATTGCCTATCGTTGACAATTCCTGAGTCTTCCAGATATTTCATGAGCTCGATGTTGATGGCTTTTTCCATGACCTTTGAAATAATAGATAGCAGTGCGATAGGTCTGTAGTTGCTAGGTAGGGCCTTTTTGCCTTTTTTAGGGACTGGCTGTACTCTTGCAATTTTCCAATTGGACGGAAATACCCCAAATTGTAAGAGTGGTTGAACAACTTGCAAAGAACAGGTGTTAGTTCGGGGCACATTTCTTGAGAACAATCGGCGGGATTCCGTCAGATCCACAGGCTTTGTTGGTGTTGAGACCCAGCAAAATCTTTCTGATAGTACGTTGGCGAAAGGTGATCTCGGGCATGTGACTGTCAATAGGTGTAATGTTCGGGGGTTGTTTTCCCGATGAATCCAGAGTGGAATTTCCAGCAAATAGGTGCGCAAAGATATTGGCTTTTTCCTGGGCAGTCGTTGCTAGTGTTCCATCTTCTTTGGTTAGGGGAGGAAATGAGCTGGAAGTGAAATTTCTTCCCACATCCTGGAAAGATAGATGATTTGAGTTTTGGATATTTTCTATGAGAGATATTTCTCGATTTTTTTTTTCAATTGCAGTCTGAAAAAGAACCGGTACCACCAGATGTGACTCATTTTTCGAATTTGGAATACCCTCGTTTTTTTCCATCGTTTGAATTGAGTTTTATTTTTCTAATCCAACCATGTGCTATACGATGAAAGTTATTGTCGGCATATATAGGGTCACTATTTTGAAAAAAACAACTAATGATCATTAAAACCCTGGAAAGTCGTGACACTAGTAGGCGCCAGTCAGTAGGACGCTATTCTAGTGGATCATGCAAAACTTACGAGTTTTCTTTGAAATATGTTTTTTCAAAATGGTTTTCTTCATACATCCTGAATAAGTCGATATGTTGGTGATCCAGATAGGAATTGCATAAATGAATATTGCAACAACTCTATTCTTCATGCAAATAAACTTTATCATTATTATTATATTTATTAGTTTGTAATTGAAATTGTACGTTTATTGTTAGATCATTTCATATATCTACCTCAATTTTATACTAAATTGAAGATTGTATTTATTTACTTATTATATATATTTATATTTTTTAATTCAATATTCCATTAATTCCTAATTTTAAATGTGATCTGTATTGTTCGTTCATTTAATATATTTATTATGTTCATTTTCTCCTTAAAGTATTATTAACATTCATAAATTGTTTTGTAAAAATATTTTATTTTGTAGTAGCGCATGCAGTAACTCACAAGTACTATAACAACGCGTAGTTGTTATACACATCTGTGACTCACTATGTTTATTGCATTTTAAAATTATTGATTATAAACACTTTTTTTATTTATGTCAATAAACATTATTATTATTATTATATGGGTAATGTTGGAACTACTATCGCGCTGAAGAGCTTTACGCAGAGAGGTATTCTGAGAAATGCTATTTTTGTCGGGCGTATTTTAAAGATATCAAACAAAAATTCAGGAGACTGCCAGATGAAGAAGAATAATAGTACCTTATTATTGAAAAAAAATTTTAGAAATGAAGAATAGACAGCTTCTACCCGTCAGTGAGGTTAAGGAATGTTTGATATTAACGAAAAATCCACCAGATAGATTGAAAAAACATGCTTACAAAAAATGATATGAGTATGAGATTCACCAATATTGATGATTATTAGACATTTTGTAATTAGGTTATGAATCCTCAAGCTTTAATTGATTTGATCATTAATAACGGCTCATTTAGCACTTGTAATACGATATGTTGGTCTGAGGAGAATCAAAATGTAATAAGACAGGAAAATAGTCTACAGAACTTTGAAGTCGATGTTTAGACAGGCAGTATAGGAAATAGAATAATCGGACCCATTATGTTTCGAAGAATTTTGAGTGGACAGCTTTAATTGGACACACTTCGAAACTAAATAGCAAATCTATTGAAAGAGTTGCATCGAAAGAGTTGTATACACAATAATGTTTTATCAACAAGAACGGACTTATAACTTTAGAAATAGAGGGATTGCGGATGACGGCCCAGTCAGATGGCCCCTCTAGGTCCCCCGATTTGACACCTTCTGAGTTTTTGTGGCGTTATTTGGAAGATTAAGTCTACTCTTCACAATGACAAAGGTGATGAACTAACTAGGGCAGGCTCATCAACTCCATATATTGGCCAAGAGAGTGCACTCGGAGTGACAAAATTGACCATACAAGCCTGCATGGGCGACTGGATCAAACAAAAACAAAGGGAGTGCTGGAAGGAAGCCCCTCTCATGCACCACGGGAAAACATTCATTAAGGAACCGTCGAAGCGAAGAACTGAAGAACTACTCAAGATGAGCAGGAACCAAGTGAGAACGATAACGGGCCATCTCACTGGCCATAACCAATTGAGAGGACACCTGCAAAACTGCTGTACAACGGAGAACTTTCCTGCAGACAATGTGGAGAAGGGGCAGAAAGGGCCAAACACAAATTGTCAGAATGCGAAGCACTAGACCGCAAAAAAAGCAATATTCAGACAGCCAAGGCTAACCCCCAAAAAATACAACAGCCAACCGGTGAAGAACCTGTACAGACTAGTACAGGGACAAGGGTTGCGGAGTGGATGCTGTGAAACAAAACAAAGGTCCAAAGAGCCCATGAGGCTGAGTTGCAGCTGGCGATGAGACCAGCATCCGAAGAAAAAAATTACAATGTTAAACACACAACCAAATTAAAATGAACATTTTTTATTGGTAGTACTCAATTAAATATATCATGAATATTGATTTTCAAAATTTTTTTCAGTTATTATTTCAGCAACTTTCATCAGAAACATTTCCTGGAATTTGTCTCGAATTGGAAGAACCGGTAGTTGTTCCAGCTTGAGCAATTTTCAGAAACAGGGTTCATTCGTAATTCTTAACATTAAAATATGCTCCAACAATTTACGTACAATTCTTCAAATAAATTCCCTGTCAGAAAAATTCGTTCACATACAGTTCTCACCATATAGTAGAATGAAGGCGACCTCTTCAAGTTTTCTTTCACTATCTTCCAACCTCTTGTGGTGTATTCATGTACAAAAGTAAAATATTCTCAATGAAATATTGAATAAAAAGATTTGTTTGTGAATTGAAAAATCCCGATAAGAATGCAGTTATTTTTTGTGAATGTCTAACTACAGAAAACAACTACTTCCCCAGATAAAGCAACGCTGGACATTGAACTATATCTGATAGATATCCTGAGAGAACCCTACCTAAAAAAAAAACCTGAAATTGAAAATTTGCATTTTCATTGAGATAGTTATTTGATTTCATATTCCAGTCTCAATTAAGAACTCATATAGATGAATGAGGCAAAGAAGAATGTTTTCCAAAAAAAAGAACTCACCAGAAAACATATGTAACATTGACGCAAGAGAGGCATCGCATTCACTAGGTCTTCAATAGTAGTTGTTTTCTGTTAAACATTCACAAAAAATAACTTCATTTTTATCGTTGATTTTTCAATTCACAGGAAAATATGTTTATTCAATATTCCATTGAGAATGTTTCACTTTTCAACATAAATACCCCACAAGAGGTTATCTTGAACGATGGAAGATAGTGACTGAAGTTTATCTTTCAGTCTCATCTGAGTTTATGAACATCCTGTTCGTATTTTCAAACAAATGAATCTATCATACCCCATGACAGGTTTGGATGCAGAAAAACACTAATTTCAAACGGTTTCCCCAAGAGAAATGTTTCTAACTTCTTCCATCTTTGCAAAGTGAGATTTTTTCTAGAAAATGTGTTTCCCATTTCTTACGGTCTTCCTGATGATCGTGGAAGCCTGAAACAGATTTTTGTCGACAAAAACGTATTGAAGACTTAGTCAATACGTATTGAAGACTTAGTCAATAGTAATAGTAGTTGCGTCAATGTTACAAATGGTTTCTGGTTAGTACTCTCTTTTGGAAAACATCCTTCTTTGCCCATTCATTCATCTATATGAGTTTTTAATTAAGACTGGAATATGAAATCAAATAGCTATCTGAATAAAAATGCAAATTTTCAATTTCAGATTTTTTCTTTTGAGTAAGGGTTCTTTCAGAATATCTATCACTGTCGATCGTGGTTGTATCCGAGAAAGTAGTTGTTTTATGTTAGACATTCACAAAAAATAACTGCATTTTTATCGTGGATTTTTCAAATCACAGAAACATATTTCTATTCAATATTCCATTGAGAATGTTTCCTTTTTCAACATGTTAATGATCATTTTGAACCTGTGATCTGTCGATTCTCAATATTATCTCGATGTTCTATCGGTCTTGATGTGTCACCAATATATAACTTCTGCCAAAAGAAAAAGGTATATTGTATACACAATGTTTTCTTTTTCTTTTGTGTTTTTTTGTTTTGTTTGTGTGAGCATCGATCTCAATATGTGAGTTGTTCTGATGTCATACTTGTTGCCAATCCGTTTAATCCGAGGAGAAAAAAGTATTATATTATTTTTGAGATATATTGTTTTGTGTATCATTGTTTGTGATATCATTGAGAGTATTTTCTACAAACTGATCTGGATTGTTCTTCAGTAGGGATCTAATGAAAACAATTTCTTCTTCAAGGTTTCCTATGAATTATATATCATTTTGGCTCTATTGTTCAGACATTTAACTTTGCGTGATGGTTTGAAATTAAGTGGAGATATCTATATTAGTGTATGTTTTCTTTCGGAAAAAAGCTGTGGTTATTCTCCTCTGATTCCAATGTGAATTCAACCGTTGGTTCTTGTTTTTTTCATGTGAATGATGAAAAAACTAGTTAGTATTCTATTAGGAATTTGAAAAATGAGGTTATTTCCGGAAATGTCCTTCCAGATTCAGATATGGAGGAAATTTAAAAAATATTTCTCATACAACATATCTTAATCTCGAATTCATATCTTCGAAAATAAACAGTTGGCATAACAAAACAAATATCGTTGTTACCCGGTTAGTCAAGTCATCTCCTTAGTCTTCTGATACCATGTTATTAGTTATTTATGTATCTAAAACGCTATTTACGACCGAGATACATACGTAATTTCATGCACAAGCCAGTATATATTTCATTAAATTATATTTTGCAATCAAAATAATTTTGACTCACTCAGTATATATGTTCTGATTGACAGCAATTGACACTGACAATAGCGATATTTTAATTTTATCCAAATCGTCATAGCAACCAAATCAACAATTTACTTTTGAGTCGACGCCATTATTGTGTTCGCATTAGTTCACAATGGAATCCATGGTTTTTGCTGGATATGAGCTTCCAGACGATATTGTTGAGTCCCCTGAGGAAGCAAAACTTGATCTTCTACCACCGAAATCAAGGAAGTTGTATGAGAAGATGTATCAGGATTACTTAGTGTGGTGTACAGGAAAAGGACTTACATTGAATCGAATTAATGGAGTTACTTTGTTAGCATATTTTAATGAAAAATCGAAGAACCATAAACCTTCTTCACTATGGAGCTATTACTCAATGTTGAAAGCCACGATTATCATCAACCATAATATAGATATTAGTAAGTTCCCTAAACTAATTGCATTTCTTAAGCGTAAATGCCACGGTTACAACCCAAAAAATTCACTGATTTTGAACAGACATGAAATATAGATTCTTAACAGGAAGCCCCAGATGACAAGTATTTATTAATGAAAGTTCCTTTAATTTTTGGAGTATGCGGAGCTTGCAGACGTGAAGAACTTACAAAAATAAAGATCGTCGACATTCAAGATTTTGGGGAATCATTATTAGTCATCATAAAAGAATGAAAAACGAAGGTAGACACAATATTCATGGTTGTGGATGGTAAGACACCCATGCCAAGGTTTCTTAGGCTCTACAGGAAATATCGTTTGTTACGACCAACACAGACTGAACACAAAATATTTTTTTTGTTTCAAAAAAATCTAAAGTGTTCTACTCAAGTGGTTGGAAGAAACACTCGATATATTGCAGTATTTTTAGGGCTGCCCAATGCTAGGACATTGTTTTCTTCGTAGTACCGCTGAAGCAAATGAACATTAACCAACATTAAGGCACGCTGGCTGGAGATCAAGCAGTGTAGCGGAAGGTTAGTTACATTGAAAAAACAAAACTTGCAAGAAAAAATATCGCTAACAAGATTGTATCAAGGGACTGTTATACACCCTCAACATCAAAGGTGAACGCTCAGGAACAACCTAGTACCATTACTAGAGGAAATGAATATCATCTTAGTAATTCAACAAAACATTTACCGGCTTTGGATATTGCTAATTGAAAAAATTGCATTTTAAATTTGAATGAATGAACGGTTTGTAGTATTATCGTGTTAAATAAATGATTTTGATGTGTTTGTTTTGAGTTTACTATTAAAAATTTACATAGGTATCTATAAAAAATTACTTTACTGTCCCCGAATGACAAATTGGTCCGGCTGGCGGTAAACTACCTACTCCTTTATACTAGCTTGTGCATCATAGCTATTTATGTACCAAGTGCGTTATATAGATCCTAACGCCCGGAGGGTAACATTCACCCGAGGGCCTTTGGCCCGAGTTAAAAAGTACATTGCACTACGACCAAAAGGATGTAAACAACGTAGGTTTTTTTTAACCTACAGAAATAATAAATGCATTGAGTTACCTGTAGGTAAAAATACTATAGGGAGTGTTCCTTCTATCAAAGCGAAATATTTAAATTTGGAAAACCCGAAAGGTTACACCGGACATTGTCTACGCCGAACGTCGTCAACGCTTCTTGTTCAAGGTGGTGCTTCCTTTGAAACACTAAAATCACAAGGAAAATGGAAGAGTAGTACGGTAGCGGAGAGCTATATTGAAGAAAGTATCTCCTCGAAGAACAAACTTGCTACAATGATAGCCCATTCTGTTTCCGAAAAAAAAAATGTTAACGTTCCGAACGGAACCGAATGCACAATGAGGAGTTCATCATCGGTCAACTCACAGAACTTCAAACTTGGTACTAATTTTTCAGGAACATTTGAAAATTGTAATTTCTATTTGAGAGGAAATAATTAGTCCCTTTTTTATGTATAGTTATAAATAAAACTTTTCTGAGTAATTAATGTATTGAACTACAGAAAAAAACATTTAGCGGGCGTTATGATTCATAATGCCCTCCATAACGCCCCGGGCGTTATGGGTCTGTTAATAGCAACCGTTGCCAAGGTATTATAAAGCAGTAACGATCAAGTGAAAAATAAAATATCATATGCACTCATTTGAACAGAGATTTCCGCCCTAAAATTTTCCCTAGAACTATATCATCATTTCAACAGAATCAACCTACTAGGTCCAGAGAAATATAGTCTAAGAGCTGGCTAGAGGACGGGCAACATGCCTCGGTCCACGAAATATTTTACCTGGAAAAGGTTCGATTGTTGTCGGCAAAGCGAAAGCCCGACCGTCAGAAGGCGCGCTGGAAGATAAGTGTGTAGGCAGGCAATCAAACATGCAAATTTTCAGTCAAAAAACACTGTCGATCGGCATGGCTAAAAATTTATATAGGTATCGAGGAGAGATGAATATAAACAGGAAAAATATTTGTCAGAAGAGTAAGTGGAAGATAAAGGGTTGTCGGAAGCTTCAAAGTTGCAAAAAATTTCGTAGAATTTACATATTTAGAAGAACTTCTGACAATTTGCATTTGTATTGTTTACGTGAAAAATAAACTACGTGCAAAGTGTCAGAAGGCAGAGTGGAAGAGAATCATGAGAATTCGGGTGCAAAGCGCAAGAGCGTCTTTTGGTGCAAGGCGCAGCGCCCAGCGATCTATCGCGCTTTTATCACCGTATATATTTTATAGCACCTCTGAAACCTCTTTTAATATTCATGAAGGTCTAAAGATACTATAATCACATTGACAGAAGCGAGATCACTATCAACTGAGATTAATTAATAAATGAAATAATTCTTTATCGTATCGTTAACAACATTTTGTATGATTTAATTATCTTTGATAAAAGCATATACATTTTCTTTAAATGAAAAATTATATTCTGAATATTTGAGTTCGAAAAATAAGAAATGCATGAAGATAAAGTTTCCTGACAGCTTATAAAGAGCTGTGAATATCATTGTTGTTCATTCAATGCACATCTGCTGGTTCTATTCGTTTGCTGTCTCTTTTCTTCTCTCACCCGTTTACTCTGAAATGATCTTTAGATATTTCTCAATTGTCGTGTAATTACATGTTCCGTGTAAAACAGTGTAATCATAAGAACATGCAACGAAATTGAAAATATTACAAACACTGTACTTGGTACGTATACACAGGTTTTGGCTTTCCTACGGCGTACTGTTTTCTGATTGGTTGTTGACTGACAGTTCTTATTGTACGTGATAACGTGCGCTGTCATATAATATGCAAGCTGCCCAAGAACTAAAAGAACGAATGAATTTCAAGTAATACTGTGAAATTTATGTCCTTGTGTGTAATTCGGGATTCTCACATTGTTAGCAATGTCCTTCTGATTACGCGAAAATGAACAATGATTTATTATATAATATCAAAAAATTTATTTATTTAATTTATTTCCGAGTGCTCACAAGACGATCGCAAATTTTAATCTGTCATAAAGAAGAATAAAATAATAATTTTACAGCATGTAACAAAATGCAAAAAAAAACAATCAACAATGAAGTACAGGAAGTTCGCATGCAACGCGATTTATTCGGTCAAATGTTAGGAATTTCTATGGAAGAGGCCACGGATGTAGGAACAATGTTTTCGTTCTCGATGATTCGGATGCCTACTCCATTATGTCATTCAGAAGGCACGATTTGTAAAACGAAAAATCGGCTATGATGAAAATTTTGCGAAATGACAGTAAAAAAACAAAATTAAAAATTGATTTTAACCGCTTTCTTAGTTGTTTGGCCAACTCTCAGAAGTTAATGAAAACTTGTAGGAGTTAAGATCAGTACTTTACCAACTCACACCGAAGTTGTTTGACATTTTTAGAAAAAAATTGCAGATTTTTACGATTCATAATGCTTCATGTGTGCATATAGTTTTTGATCGCTACTGCTCGCCGTCTATTGAAGATTATGACAGTCAACATGACTACGTCATCTCTGGTCCGGAACAAGCTAGAACAAATGATTGTGGGAAAGAACTTAGAAACGAAAAATTTAAAGAAGCTCTCGTTTTCTTCCTAATTTCACACTGGCAAAGTATTGATATAACCCCTTTTATAAGAAATAAGACTATTCTATTTAATTTTATTAATTGTTACTCCTACAGCGACGATGTAAATGGTGAAGTTGTTCGAGCGGAGAATCCCGATTTTCATTGTCCTTCGCACGAAGAGGCAGACACTAAAATTATTTATCATGCATCTAAAATAAGTTAAGATGGTAATGTTGTAGTTAAGTGCTCTGATACTGATATTGTTATGATTATGCTGGACAATTTACACAAGATATCAGCAAAAATGTATATTGAATGTGGAGTCTCCTATAGTCGGCATGTTATAAACGTTTAGGAGGAATTCAATCCCGAAGCTTCAGAATGGACATTAACTGAAAATAAATATGAGTTTTCATGGTTTGAAGGCTTTCAGTTGCCACAATCTGTTAAAGATATCATTTTGGATAATGAGGATTCGGAAGGTAATTCTCAATTCGCAAATCTTTGTATGCACGATTTATTCAATTCATTGGACTACCTATTATTTCCAGTTGATGACGAGCTCTCCGAATATGATAGCGATAAAGATCCTGCATTTGACAAAAATGCGAAGAGATAGTGAATATGAAACCGATTGATATTTTTGAAAATTACTTTGTTGCAAATAAATTGTTCTTCAATTTCTAATAAAACTGTATATCTTTTCAATTGACTTCTGACTATTCAATAATGGTTCCTTGAGTCCTTCATGGATATTTAAAAAAATTGTCAGAAGTGCTATGAAATATGCACTTCGAGAATAGCGCGATCGGTCGCTGGGCGCTGCGCCGTGCACCAAAAGACGCTCTCGTACTTTGCACCCAAATTCTCATGATTTCTCTTCCACTTTGCCTTCTGACACTTTGCACGTAATTTATTCTCCACGTAAACAATACAAATGCAAATTGTCAGGAGTTCATCTCAATATGTAAATTCTACGAAATTTTTTGCAACTTTGAAGCTTCTGACAACCTTTTATCTTTCACTTACTCTTCTGACAATCATTTTCCTGTTTTCATTCATCTCTCCTCGATACCTATATGAATTTTCCGCCATGCCGATCGACAGTTTTTTTTGTCGGAAAATTTGCATGTTTGATTGCCAGCTTACACACTTATCTTCCAGCGCGCCTTCAGACGGTCGGGCTTTCGCTTTGCCGACAACAATCGAACCATTTCCCAGGTAAAATATTTCGTGGACCGAGGCATGTTGCTCGTCCTGTAGCCAGCTCTCCGTATAATCCTAGTTTATTGTCAAAATATCGCGGTGTCCTGTTTTGATACGATTTAATTATTATTAATAGGTAACGGCATGAGATATCACAACACCTTGTTCTACTATTCATTTCACGACGATGTACCGTTGAAATGTGTTTTCCGTATGGACAGCTATTGCAAATAGTCCTCGCACGACTTGACGAATATCCTCTGAAATAATTAGAGTCGATCGAGCGAATTCGAGCGGCAAACTCAACTCAGTCCCATCGAAGTTAGGTTGGCTAGTTGTCCCTATAAAAAAAAAGTGTCAACGACCTCATGTTTGAGATGCGTGCAATGCAACCGCTAATTAACAAAGCAGATGACCATCAATTGTTTGCACCAATAAAGCACCCGTCCTGGCGCTACTTCTAGGCATACGCATCGATAACGAATACCACTGCTTTTCGCGTCCAATCAGAGGCGGACTCATATTTCATGGGTACATATCCGTTTATCCTTGAGCATCTTTGTTACTGAGCAAATAATAGAGAGAACTTCTATATCTTCTTATGAGGTAACACGAAAACATTCAGGCAGAATGATGCAAAACTGTGAAAAAAATTTCACTATTTTTTTTTCTGAAAACTCTCGTCCGCGTAGAATTTCTTTTTTTCTATTTTTTTTGTTGTTCCATCTAGGTTCCTTTTCCCTTTATTCCATTTTTCCGTTATCCCGTTACCGAGTTCTCCCGTTTTCCGTTATGCCGTTTTCCCATTATCCCGTTTTCTTGTTTTCCCCTTATTTTGTAATCGCTTTCTCCCTTTATACCGGTATCCCGTTTTCCTGTTATCCCGTGTTCTCGTTATTCCGTTTTTCCGTTAGTTATCCCATTTTTCCGAGAAAAATTAGCCAAATCGGTCCAACCGTTCTCAAGTTATGAGCTTACCAACACAAGCAGACATTCATTTTTATTATATATTCCTAAAAACTATTCCAGGACAAAGATATGTTCAATAACTTTTCTAAAAATCCTTTCTTTCCAGAAAAACCTTATTCGGAGTATTACGAACATTTAAAAAAACAATTAGCCAAATCGGTTCTGCCCTTGTTATTATAAAATTTAAAAATAAATTACTCTGACGAAGATTCGTTCCTGTGACCTTCTGCTTGGTAGGCGACAGTGTAATCGCTGAGCTATTTCCTCGTATGATAATAAATATCGAGTCATTCATTATCAGTCTTTTGAAGTGAAACTTCTATTACATCGCCTCGAACTTTTTCGTCCATCTATTGCATGTCGCGTGACGGTCGGCCGCGGAGTAGGGGTAAAGTGAAAGGCGCTCGACAGAGCAGCCGAGGCCAATATGGCGGCGCCTATGGTGCGCATTAGCTGACCGTGTAGTGTATAGACTATTACTCATTTGTGCAAGCGCTCCACGCTATTTGTTTGTTTTTATCAGTGTTTAATGTAAATGTTGCTATTTTTTCGCTTTTGATTAACAACGACACAGCTAGTGAGTCCGAAAAACTGATCAACGAGGAAAAAGCCAAGAATAGTGCAAAATGAATGACGATTAATTAATTTTACGCCGTGAAAGACAGAACGCCGACAGAGCTCGTGCTTATAGAAAAAGGAAAAAAGATCTTGGTGAGTAAACATAGTTTTTATATCGAATTTATAAGAATAATTAGAACTTTTTGCTGGTGCTTATTGTTGTTTATGTATATATTTCAATTTTGAGTGCTTGAATTTATCATTTAACTCATTTCGTATGAATATAGTTGGAGACCTAGTTATCATTTCCCATAATCATTGCCATTTTCCAAGTATAAAATTAAGAGTGATGATGCGATTTTAATACCCTAAATCAAATATTTTTCCAAAAATTTTTAGTTAAATGTCTACAATGCGAAAAAAGTTTCAATCATACCGTGGTTTCATAAAACCACACAATGATTTTTCTTCTATTAATTTCTTATATATCCGAATTTTCTAATTTCCAGAAAAATTTACAAATTTTTTGCTATTAAAAAAATTTTATAAAAAAATTATTCAAATTGGTTCTCACGTTTTGCGCTTACAAAGTATCGAAATTCATGTGTATTATACAGTGCGGCTTTCAATGGCCCCCGTGTTAACTTTTGAACAGTTCGACGTAGAACAATGAAAAAAAAAGTATTGAATGAGATCATCGATACTACTTTTTGAATTGAAAGAGTGCCTGATAGATGGCGCGGGGCAACAGCTTAATAATTTCAAATAGCATAGGGGGTCGAATAGCACATCGTTGAAAAGTTAACTCAATTTTCTTTTCAACAACCTAGTTCTTTTTCAATTTCGTTGATACGTTTTTTCACAACATGCATTTGAAATGTCGAGTTTTTCAAAATTTCAAATGCATATTGTGAAAAAATTCAAAATAAATAGGATGGTTGAAAAGAGAATTGAATTATCTTTTCAACGATGAGCCACTTGACCCCCATGCTATTTGAAAGTTTCAAGTAGATGTGTTTTCCCGCGCCATCTATCGAGAAATCACAATGTCTTCTATTTCAAATAGTAGTATCGGTGATATCATTCAAAATAGTTTTGGTCCCGTTATTCTATGTCGGGGCGTTCAAAAGTTAACACTCAGAGGGAAGGGGGGAGGCTATAAAAAAGCGGATTCGCAATTGTGATTCCGTAGAACAAACATAGTTGAAAGAAAAATTTTATTATCTTTTCAACGATGTGCGAATCGACCTCTATTCTGAAAAGGGAAACATTCTCAATTGAATATCGACTAGAAATATTTTTCTGTGAATTGAAAAATCCACAATAAATGAAGTTATTTTTTGTGAACGTCTAACAGAAAACAACTAATTCTCCGGCTAAAGCCACGCTGGACATTGAACTACATCTGATAGATATTCTGAAAAGACCCTAAGTAAAAGAAAAAATCTGTAATTGAAAATTTGCATTTTCACTCAGATAGTTATTTGATTTTTTATTCCAGTCTTAATTGAGAACTCATAAGGATAAATGAGGCAAAGAAGAATGTTTTCCAAAAGAGAGTACTCACCAGAAATAATTCGTAACATTGACGCAAGAGAGGCATCGCATTCACTAGGTCTTCAATACATTTTTGTCGACGAAAATCTATTTCACGCTTCTACGATCATCAGGAAGACCGGAAGAAATGGGAAACACATTTTCTAGAAGCAATCTCACCTTGCAAATATGGAAAAAGTTTGAATTATTTCTTTTGGAGAGACACTTCGAAATTAGTGCTTTTCTTCAACAAACAAAACGAAAGCAACGTAGAACAACATTTATCAATACAAGGTAAAAAAAAAGCAGCCAACTTGAAAATAATACAAAATGATGAACAATTCGATGATGAGGTAGTTGCCAAAAATTTCCTTAGACATTTCAGTCTTGCAACTGATAAAGGTGGAAATGATGTAGAATTTCTTACGTCGACATTTCAAATTAATGACAAATCATTTTTATTTTGGCGCCGGTGACTGAGCCTGAGGTAGTCGGTTTCATAAACAGACTGAAACCGTCCAATTCTAGTGGTCTGGACACTATATCGAACAACATTTTGAAGCGGTGTAAATATGGTATCAGCAGTGTCCTCACTTCCTTGATAAATTTGAGTTTCACCCAAGGTACTTTCCCTAACAAACTAAAATCTTCCGTGATTAGGCCACTTTACAAAAAAGGTGACACGAATGAGTCCTCCAATTACAGACCGATTACATTGCTGTCAAGCATATCAAAGCTTTTTGAAATAGCCCTAAATGAACAACTGTCAAACTTCTGTTTGAGAAATAATATAATTTCCAGTAATCAACACGGATTCGCGAAAAAAAGGGGCGTATATACAGCTTCAACAGATTTGAATATTCAGATTGTCAATGCTATTGAGTCAAAGTTGATTCCCCTTGGTTTATGTATTGATTTTTCTTGAGCTTTCGATTGTGTTGACCATTATCTCTTACTTGAGAAACTGAACCGATATGGCGTTCGAGGCATACCACTAGATTTCATTAAATCGTACCTAACAAATCGTGAGCAAGCAGTGCAAATCAACAACAGTTTCAGTCAAACCGTTAGCGTTAGTCAAGGTGTGCCTTAGGGGTCTATTTTAGGACGTCTTTTATATATAATTTTGCCAACGACCTTATAACTTTCCTCGAAGGTATTCCGAATGTAAATATGGTTTGTTATACCGATGACACTAATTTCCTAATTACGGAAACTAGCATCGATCGGACAATGGCTTCTGCTGAAGAGGTATACACTCGGTGTTTATTATGGTCAGAAAAAAAATTCATCAATTTGAATAAGGAAAAAACGGTTTCTATTATTTTCTATCGATGGCACAATCAAACGCTATGTAACAATAACGCATATCATTTCAGTTATCAAAACGATGTCAAGATCTTGGGAGTTATCTTCGATCAAAAGTTAAACTGGGAATCTCACATACATAATCTATGTGGTGAATTGAGATCTGCTTGCTATGCCTTGAGTTCATTAAAGGAGCACTGAAGTCAAAAAAAAATACTCCTCACTCTGTATTATGCGAATTTTCACTCTCAAATTCGATATGGCATAATGAATTGGGGAGCTGGCACTGATTGTTCAAGAATATTAATTTTACAAAAATCCTCGTTGAGAATCCTCCGTAATCTTTCCTGGGGACACTCATGCAGGAGGTCTTATCAAAATAATAAAATTTTAACCGTAGTTGATACTTACATATACGAAATATCGTGATATCTTCATAAAAATATTTCATTGTTTAGCTGCAATAGATCGACGCATAATTACTCTACCAGATTTAAGAACAATTTACTTCCGGAAAAGCACTAAACCAAGTTTTACCAAGTGCGCCAAATATTCTCATTTTCAAAAATAGGCTCAAAGACTTCTTGGCCCAAAAGAACTTTTACACACTTGATGAATCTTTTCTTAAGAGGTTGTTGGGACCACTGTATGTCTAGTTGTATACATTTATATATCTGTGGTTCGTCGGTATTCGTGTTTTATTCTTATTATGTTGTATTTCTTGTCTTGTATGTTTACTGTGTATACTTTCATTCACTGACGCTCTCGGCAATTTGTTATGGATATCATTGTAATGGTTTTGATAACTTATTGTTGATTGAAGTATATTATTATTATTATTTTGACATTAAAACCTGTCATGGGGTATGATACATTGATTTGTTGAAAATATGAACAGGATGTTCATAAAATTTGATTTTGATATTTTCAACAAATCGACCTTTCGAAATCTTCAAGTTAATGTGCCTCCAGCGCCCTCTGTCGAGTAACTGTGATGTATCTCCTCTCAAAAAGTAGGACCAGTAATACCATTCAATAAATTGCATGTCTCATTGTTTGACATCAAACCGTTCAAAAGTTATTGAGGTAACGATACCATTCAGATCCGCACTTATATTTGACATCTGAAAAAACGTTCAAACGAAATTCAATAAAAATAGCATGGTTGAAAAGAAAATTGAATTATTGAATTATCTTTCCAACGATGTGCTACTTGACCTCCCCCCCCTCGCTATTTGAAATTTTCAAGTTGATGTGTCTATCGGGCAATCACAACGTCTTTCATTTCAAAAAGTAGTATCGGTGATATCATTCAATACATTTTTTTTTCATTGTTCTACGTCAAACCGTTCAAAAGTTAACAGAGGGGGGGGGGGGGTATTAAAAGCCGCACTGTAAAGATAAAAGTGACAAGAGCTCAAAGTTCCGTCTCGAAAATATGATTTATTTCGGTCGGCTCGCGTGACATCATTCAACTCAACAATTATACCATGTATAGAGACAAATTTTCTTAAAGAAATCCAAATTCTGACAAATTAATTATTTTTGAAGTCCTCACAGATCAAAAGTCATGATTCAGGTTGTAAATACCATGGTCAAGGCCAAAAAATCCTCTCCGGAATCCACCGACTATGTAGGCAAAATGCATAGTCAGAAAACAGTTATTATTAACTTCAAATATATTCTCAGCTCCCCAAAGGGTGTTAGGTAAAATTTCACCTAAAGTTAAGGAAAATTTCAAGAAGAATTCACCTAATTATATATTCAAATACATTTATATGGTCGGGGAGAGAAGATAAATAGGTCAAATTTGATTTATTTAACCTATTTCCTACCAATAAATGGGAGAAAAAAGACTTGTAGACATTTTATTGGTTCTGTCAACATTGTTCTTGTTTGTGTAATTGAATAGCAAACCATATTTTTGATTAAATTATTATCATTGTGTTTTGATTCCGTGGCATACTTGAAAAAGCAAATAATCTATTGGCAAGATAAGGCATTTCTTAATTTTTACTAAATAACTCGATAGAGGTTGAAGTTGGGTATAGGGAATGCCTGAGTATTTCAGCCTAAAATTCAATTTTCTTTTGAATGGTGTCAAAAAATAGTAAGTACAATTCGAAAAAAAATAGATTTTGACAATTTTTTAATACATCCCTTAAAATCACCTACGCTCAGATGTTACAAAATGGGAACATCGATGGGACATCAGGAGTTAGCCTGGACTAGCTAACTACTCCATAAATTTGGTTTTCTGATTCTCAACGGTTTGCGAGATACATTTTTTTCGTAAGCTCACAGCAGTAATTTTTTTCAGTAAAATCGACATATGTCAAAAACTATAATAGATAAGTAAACATAACTCAGGTTGTCTGAACCCAAGTGAGTGTAGCTCAAATAATTTCATCCGGAATACCATGGTATATTTAGTTTCAACTTCAGGAACTGATCATTCAATCCAGCACAAGAAGAGTCCTTTATCTTGGAGCAGTGTACAAATGCACCCCTGAGGGCAATAAAGCAGTGATTCTTCTGTCCCTAGTGTTTCTTTCGTATCTTGCCGAATTCTATTCCGGGTGTGAAGTGTGTGTATGAAGTGGGGACTTATGTTGATGAAGAAATCATTCATACGATTCATTCGTCTAATAAACTTTAGTCTAAGTTATCATATGTGAGGGTTGCCACATGGGATAACAGCAGTGAGGAAAGCTGTATTTAATTCAATTATCCTCACTTATACTCCAGAACATCCTGAATATTTTATCACACGTACTATGACTCAAATAGACCACTCTGTATAATATCACTACTGTAAGCAATACGCGTGTGATTCCAGGCGAACATAGAACAGATTGCATACAGATGCCAACATCGCTAATAAATTGCTGCGTTTCAGCGACATCATATTTTTTTTCCATATGCATTGGTACAGGTGTGCCAACTTGTTATTTCCGTACACAGCACACTTTGTACAGTGATTTGTTTCGATGCGATTTGTGCGAAGGGACTGTTAGCACCAAAATAAAAAATAAAAATAATAGGAATTATTATCATAGGTTTCTGAACATCTACGTGAGTTATTCAGGTGAGAATGATTAAACTTGACGATTATAATGATGGTCTGGAGATAATCTCTAAGCAATATTCTATATTCATATAAATAATTGATTGGGGTATACAAAGGGTATTCCCCAATAGATGATCGTGACCATCTATTGGATCTTAAAGAATCTTATGTCTAAAGAATTATAGAGGGCCGTGAATTACCATGTCAATTTATTTTTTTTTTACTTCATAACAAAGAAAGAATAGTGATATCCTTTCATATTTCGGTTCTATGAATTGGAATTACAGTCGGTCAAAGGTTTTTCTCTGGATGATATGATAAAGCAGAAAATCGGTAAAATTGGAAAGAGGAATTTCAAAATGATAAACATAGATCATTCCCTTTCCTCCAGTGGAATAACGTGTGGCTTCTTCAATTGCAAAACTCAGTTTTTCATATTGCATTTTTCCTTACAATTCTAAATTATCTTTATTAAAAAAATAGATTCAGGAGCTGAATCCCTTCCTGTTCTTTGATATCTGGAACAATATTAAGATCAAGATGTTTTTATCAGGTATTGATTTTTTTTCTCCGATATTTGTGCTTGGAAAAATGTGGAAAAAATTTAGATTTTTAAATAAATGGTCTAGAACTTGAGCAAATTGCGATGCGCTGTATTGCCTGGAAAGTATACATTTGCTGTTTGTCACCAGAAAGTACTATTCAAAATACGTTACATTCTGAAGAATTAGGTACACTCTTAGGAAATTCCGGAAGGTAAACTAGTCTCTCGTTTTACGTGCTAAGGGACTCATCAGTAAGTTCCGTGCTCAGAGAACTCATATTCATGTGTTCAACACATCGTAACGAAATAATTAAAGAAATATCATCAGATACCAAATCTAGTAACGGAAATGATCCATATCATAGATTCCAAGTCCATTTCATGGATTAATATTTTATCTATGAAATGACAAGTGAAAATTATAGGAATATACCCAAAATCGATTAGACCATGATATATGTACTCTTCTATGACACATTAACGAAAGAACATTTGGGAAGTTGGACGCATCAAAAGCACGTTTTTATCTGGACTATAATTTTGAGCAATGAAAAAAAATTTTGAAAAAAAAAAGAAATAAAAAATCTTAACTTTTGCCATGGACAGCTATACACATTGGTGTAGGCTAGAACTAAAAAAATTTGGAATTGTGACAGGAAAGAGTCCAAATCACCAACAGACTTGCTGTGCACAGCATAAAGACTCCATTAGCAAATATGGTCAGATCAGCTCCATGATCAGGGTGAAAATGTCAGAGCAAAGGGTCAGAACAAAGCATAAGCATGCAATTCGAAAGAAACATCAAATCTAAAAACCACGTGAAAAAACAACTGTCAGAGCAAAGGGAAACAAGCTAGATAGAGTACTCTGAAACACACAGTATGATATATCTCCAAAAGCCTTAGTGGTCAAGGTTTCCTCCTCAAATTCTGTTATCTCTTCTATAGTTGTTCGTTAGTAAGAACATGAGTCAGATCCAACCATCTGAAATCTTGTGAACTAGATATTAATGGAATCATGGTATCATATACGTGAATTTTATGTCTCTCCATGACCATGGATGCAAAGTTACGATCCAAGTATCATCACTTTCTAACAACAATCTGGTATACAACCAAGCCACTGCCAAAAAAACCCTACATTGGCAAGATATAATTTTGATGCTGTGAAATTAAAAAATCATCCGAAGATTGATGGCATTATTATCCAGCATTTTATTTCATAGAAAAGCTCTCTGCTGAAGTTAATAGCTCTCGAATTGAAATTGTTTGATGCTGATTTGTTTGATAATATATGACCTTTTCTGTGTTGTTCCACATGTAACTATTTTCCTGGGTTACATATAGGTGTAATATAATGGAATACTCACTTATGTCCATTTCGACTAGCTAAATGCAGTGGAGTGTGGGGGAACACTGTATCGGGGGTAGTTCTTCTCAAACACTGTATGAGAGATGGATCTGTTCTCACGAGCAATTCCACGGTTTCCAATCTGTAAAAAATAAATATCATTTTATTTAACGTTGGCTGTGATAAGCTACTACGCTATAGTTGTACGGGATTTCAACGCGAGTTTTTCCCAGTAGGAGGTCGCCCATCCAAGTACCCACTGCGACTTGCGTTGCTTTAATTGAAATATCAATGGACATTCATCAACCCTTCTTGATTATTTGATGTTGTAGACACATGAACTTACGGCTCATAATTCATTCATTTTTGAAATACACTTCCAGTTCCTCCTTGAATGGATTTTTTTTTTAATTTCAAATATAACTATATATTTTTACATTTCTGGAATTCTCAAAGATTCCGATTGAAGTTGAAATATTGTAACATTCGACTGCGTGAATGTCTCGCATAGTTTCGAATAATTATATATTTTTTTGATATAATGAAATATTGATTGCTCGATAGTTTGAAGGCGACATTTTAAATTCGTTAAGTGACGTTTCCACCAATAACTGATTTTACTCAAATTGCTTTTTGAGCGGCAGTATATTATTCGAGTTCAATGAATCCCTAGAATCTAGAATCTCATCGTATAAAAGCTAATTATTCTATGGAAAAAAAGAAGAGCTGCAAGATGTGCCTCTTCGGAACACTTATAATTTGATTATGATATATCTGCAAATAGAGTTGAAGAGGGGGCGCTAGTGAATCCGAAAGGGTGCCAATAAACCCGTTGGCTACCTCTAAAAATATATTCCGGAATCTGGAGAAACTTGTTTTCTGAGTTCTAAATCCGCAACCTATAAGAAATAAAATAACCTAGAGGGTCAAACTCGGATAAGCTACTGCGTCCACCAAATTATTTTATCTTTATAAAGAAATAAAAATAATAATATTTATTTATCAATCATAATCAACCATAAGCAGTATCCTAATAACAAGATATGATATGGAATTCTCAATTACTATAATCACCAATTATGAAATATAGAATGAATATGAAAAAAAACATAAAAAAGGGTTTTTTAATTTAATTTTCATTCAACTCAAATTTGGAAAGGGTACTTCGGGTAGCACCTCTTCTGTGCGGGATATTAATTATTTATCAGAAAAGGCGACCAGTGTGATGGTTATTATGAGGCCAACTGATTCTTGTAGGAACATTCTCAGATCACATACGATTTTAACTGCCATTCACATTTACGAATGTGTTGAACCTCGACCCATTTCTCAGACGAGATACCTCACTTACTGGGTTTGTTCGCGTTCCAAACTTTGGAAATTGGTCTAGGATTGCGCACAACCACAATAAATTGAATTCGAGATAGTTCTAGGGCAATAAGGTTTTAGGTTAGGTCGAGTCATTCAACAAACAATTAGCTGCGGGAATAGATTATTATGATCTTTGAATTCTTTATCTGAGAACATGTTAATAGTGTCCTCTACGAATCCAACATTTTTGGGATGTGTTTTGAGGACTTCTGGCAACACGATATTCAGGAACATTTCTTCTTCACCTGATCTTGAAGAGGACGATGGGCTGGAGCTAATAACCATATTTCATTCGAATCTTTGACAAATCAATCAAATAATACTGCGTAAACAAAAAAGGAGGTTAGAATGTAGAAGCATGTACGTTGTACGCATGCGTCCCAAAATAGTACATAGAAGTCAGAAATTGTTCGTGCTAAGATGCTCGTACTATTTTGAACCGATTTGTAACTGTCCCGAACTAGTTCGAAGGGAAGAAAAATACAAAACCTATGGAATATATAACAGTCCTGGAAAAACGCCAAAACTTCTGTTACACTGCGCATGCTCCCGATGACAATACATACACTGATGTGCATGTATTGTGTTTTATCTGTTGAAATAAATACTTATTCGGGGCGCAATACCTATATTTAATGAATATATGTTCACAGAAAATAATAATAAGCTTGTTTATTCAATGAAATAACAACCACACAATGAAAATTAAAACATCCAGCCAATAAATCTAATTATCATAATAGAGTTTTCAATGATCCGCAAATTTGTTTAGCTTTCAGTCCGGGAATATCACTCATCCATTTCTCAGTAGTAGTTTCAATTCGATTGTAATGAGATTTGGGCCAAGATACAGTTAATTTCTTCGGGTTTTTTTTGTTTCGGGTCGCAAAATAAAGATAAATTACAATTTGTTTTTATACTGTTGTATTATCACTTTCGAATGACATGAGTGTCTACTATCATACATTATTATTTCATCATTACTTTTCAGGTGAAGAATAGTTATGTTTTTGATATGAGTTTCAATATGTACAGTGTGTCCCAGCTAAAACTTGTCACCGCTCTTTTAACCGAAATCATAGAGAACACTGGAAATCGCTAAGGCACATCGATTTTTATTTCGATGGGCAACTCTTCCACCAAATACGTCATCATTGTGCTATGAACCTCCTCACCTTCAGCACCCCCTACTTCAGGATCGTCAATAGGACAACCATACTTGTGATACATCCTTTTGAAGGGAATTCAATCGCAAACACCTTGGTCTGTTGCATTTATTTATCGTATGGCTATTAGACCCATCAAAAGAGAGTTTCAGAATGTAACATTACTAGAATATAGAATACAATACATAGAATATATAAAAGTATGGGACATAGTTCAAAGGTTACAAACGGACATCTAGTCTATTTATGTAATGTATCGACTCTGGGGTCGCTATCAGGAAGTCTTTGGGTCTGCCATTATATGATCGTATGGTACACTATTCTGTGATGTGAATGATGGTTTGGGTTTCCTCACAAAGGGAGAGGTTGCTTGCCCCATTTGTGTAAGGAGTTGCACATCTGCCATGTTGGGTTCTGATTCTATTAAGCGAGGACCATGATTTTCGTGGCAGATCGAAACCCGGTGGCTTGTTGGTAATGCACGGCATGTTACTGTTTTGTTGTGCAGTCCATTCTTGAGTCCATGCATTGGTAAGTTCGAATTCATCTTCCACAGCCACCCTTGCCGTTCTTGTTGGTGGTCGTCGGTTAAGGTTGGCTTTTTCGATATCCTGATGGATGGGTAGATTTCTATTGTCCACGATCTTTTTATACTCGTTCGTAAGGGCATTTATTCGTCGCAATTGAGGGGGTGGGATGTGGCTTAGGACTGGAAGCCATTGCGTGGGAGTTGATTTGATGACGACAGCAATCATTCTCATGGTGTTATTTAGCTGTGCATATATTTTATGTGCATGTGAGCTGGAGCGCAGTATTCAGCAGTTGAAAAGACAAGACCTAGCGCAGTGGAGCGCAGAGTAGGAGCCGATGCTCCCCAAGTTGTGCCGCACAGCTTTTGGATTATGTTGTTTCTTGTTTTTAATTTTCCAGCAGTTCTCGATAGATGCTCTCTGAAAGATAGTGTTCTATCAAGGGTTATGCCTAGATATTTATTGTGGGTAAGTAGGGTGTTTTCAAATTGTATGTTGAGTTCTCTTCTGGCGAGTTTCTTATTTAGGTGACAGCAGGTAACTTCTGTTTTGGTGGCATTGGGTTGGAGCCTCCACTTGCGAAAATATTTTCCCACTGCTTCCAGATCTGTCGTTAGGGTCTCCCCTGTTTGTCCAATAGAACTGATCCTTGTTGCAAGTACCCAGTCATCAGCGTATCCACACTTTCTTGATATTGTTTCTGGCATGTCGGCAATATACAGGCCAAAGAGGAGTGTGGCAAGGACTGATCCCTGTGGTAGCCCGTTCTTCAGTTTCCTTGGGGAGCTGATGTCGGATCCCATAGCTACTTGAAAGTCTCGGTCGTTTAGTAGGGGATTACACGTAAGAGCTTGTATATCATGCCCTCTCTGTGTCGTAGATCGCCGATGAGTCGATAAAGACAGCTGAGGTTATAGGTCACAGGCAGCAGAGCTATTGCATCGTCTGATGCAATTGAGGATCGATCAAGTGTTGTGGAAGTTTCAATGAAAAATAAGTGTAAATCAAGATCAGTTTTTTTTTCTCCTTTTTTTTACCTGAAAACATATATTACGATTTTTAAAGTATTCTGAAATCACTTAAGAATATTTGCTGACAATAATAACTAGGCTATTTGTTGGTTTCCACATCACTGTTGGAACGTTACGTTATTGAAAAATAGTGTGATTTCAGAAATAATTTTTTGGATGGTAAGGCAGACGTTTTCATAAAGTATTAACTTTCTTCCCCTGTGTTTTTGTAGGTTTATATTTGGTTGAGCATTGGTATATTGTTGTATTCAATGTTCTTCATTCAACGTGTCAAAACTGTCGGTACATGATACAAGTGATGCATAAGTTCATGGGATCAGGATCAGTGCAAAATAAAAAACATGAATGAGCGAAGTCTATGAGAAATGAAGGGGTCGCTGTTGCAGCTAAAAGACATGCAGTGATGGGCACCCCAAGCAGGTATTGAATTAAATGGCTTTCAGTAAGAAAATAATAATAATATCTCCATTGATTCGTATTGAAATACTAAACAAAAAATTTGATTTTATTGACTGTGGTTCACAACATCCCGATAATAAAATTAACATGAATATTCTATTCCAAGTAAAATGCCCACTTGAATCTCTGAATATTTTATACTATTAAGTGATTGTAGAAAGTTTTGTCCAAGTTGACTGTTAGCAATATACTCTCAAACCCTTGGTAAGTAACTTTTGTAAGTTCATTACAAATGAGGGATTCCTTTTTTTCATGTGTTGTTGTTTTGGGGACAATATCCGACCCCGCTTTTGAATCCCAATAACAAATAATCACAATTAACAAATTTTTAGGTTCTTTACGAGAATTTTTGGATATTCATTCCAAATTGCAAGATAATAGATTCGAAAAAATGTAACTTATTATTTTTTCCTTAGGTTTCAAATATTGGCACGAATATTGTCCTTGGAATGATGTTACCCAATATAGAAATAGAACTAATTGAATAGTGTTTCTATTGAGAAAAAATAATTTGGATACACTAAAAGTTTGCCCTTCCTCAAATACAGGATGTTACCAAATAAGTGCGAAAGTTGTTAGGGGGTGATTCCTTGTCGAAAATTAAAGGGGATCTTTCGTGTAAACAAAACCTCTTAGGCCTTTCCTTGAAAAGTTACACGCTTCCAAAAATGAGAAGAAAAATTGTTTTTTTTTTCTTGAAATTGCTGCAGAGTTGAAGAAATGGCATTTTGTGGGCATGTTCTACCAATTAAAAATTCTACCTATGAATATTTTTTTAATTTTCTCGTGATCTTTCAAATAATATAATGTTTATTTACATACAAAGACAAAAAGTACAATAGAGTGTATAATGGAGGTAATGTAAATAAACAGTGAATATCACAGAATAAGCTTTAGTTCCTAGGGAACCATCGCTTGTACGTGATTTCAGGTGATTTTATGTTGTATAATTGATAGACATAAATGAAAATTAGTGATAATGAATAATTAAAAAAAGAATAGAATAAACATAATTTGTGATGAAATGATTGTAATTATAAATATCAATAGCAGATGAAGTGCTATGAGCAAACGTGTAATTACATATGTGCATATATTTAGGTATATACATAGACACATCCAGATTTACATAATACACTATAATAAGTATTAATTAAAGGACAAGTAGACCATTCATTGTTTTATCGGAGAATATAAGAAAATGTACTGAACCATCTGTGATGTGCATTTTGCTGTAACATTAATTAATTCTTTGATTCACGAAATCGTGTATTTTTTTTCTTCCATAATCCAAAATCCACATTTTTGTATTTCTCTTGAAAGCATTGAAACTCTGCATATTTTTGATTTCAATAGGCATTAAACTGTAAAGTTTTGGTGCAAAAAAATCGCAGTGACGTTGCCCTATTGTTTTGTCACAGCGAGGTATACTTACCGAGATGGTTTTATTTCTCGTGTTGTAGATGTGTGTGACTGGGTTGGTGATAATTTTATTTTTCTTGATGTTGACTAGTATGTTTACGGAAAAAAGTTGTCTAATATCAATTATTGCCGATTCGGCATGTAATTTATCATTAGAAAATCTGAATGTTTTACCATATATAGTTCTCAAAAACCATCTCTGGATTACATTTAGGTATTTTTAGTGCGCATCGTTCACACCACCCCAGCCCACAATACCGTAAGTCAAGTTTGATTGAACAAGTGCATAGTATAATATTTTGAGGTGTTTAATAAGGGGTGCTACTTGCTACCCCTATTCCATTTTTCACCAGAATTTTTTAACGAAACAAATATTTGTTGAAAAAAACGATTCATTGCAAAACTTTTTTAACTCCTGTATTGTGTTCGTAAAAGCAACAGTTTCCTAATAAAATGATAAAATACAATATTGTGCATGAACGGATCTTCTGTAAATGGAATAGAAAAAATCTAGTTGGTGGCTGTCACTTTTGTTTGCACAACTTGTGACTTCAATCGTAGTATTTTTAAATTATTCCGCTTGTTTGAACTTTTAATGTAGGCATGTACCAGTACCATGTTTTGTTTTAATAGAATATCAAATTAAAAATACAAACAAAACAAAATGATGTGTATTACAACAAAGAAAAAGGCTACAACATCAAACGGAACAGAGTTATAAAAACTGCTCAAAATGACCATCTCCAACCATTAGAGAGGAATCAAGTCTCCGTCTCTTAGACTGGCGCAAACGTTTAAATATTCCTGGTGTGTTTTGGATTGTTTCGCAGGATGCAATGATGCGTTTCCTTAAATCATTCTCACATTCAATGGGGGTCGAATAAACCAAGGACTTCAGGTGACCCCAGGCTCAAAAGTCCAAGGGGTTTGAGTCTGGAGATCTGGGAGGCCAAGAGTGAGGTCCTGCTCTGCCTATCCAACGATTTGGATACAAGTCGTCCAAGTACTCGAGCAGTTATGCTGAAATGGACAGGCGCACCATCGTGCATAAACAACATTCGTGGTCGAATAGCTAGTGAAAACTGCTCCTGGAGAAAATTTGTATAGGTTGCACCAGTTAGCCGTAACGGTAGAAAATACGATCCAATAATATTTCCGCCAATAATTCCGACCCACACGTTAAGTGAAAATTCATATTGATACTGACCTTCTTGAATTACATGTGGGTTATCTTCGGCCCATAGATGATTCTTATGGAAATTTGTAATCCCTTGTCCTGAAAAGTTGTTTGGGTAATCATTTGAAGACTCCGTTGACAAAAGTCCACTCGATGGGGAAAATCTCGCAGTAAAACAGCCTGGACTCGTTGAATATGGTAAGGATACAATTGGTGATCCTTTGAAACTTTCCAGATTTCCATTAAGTGTGTTAGCAATTTATCTTGTACTTAATTCCGGACAATCTTCAATCATATCGAGAGCCTCTTCTCCCAGTGCCACCGTTCTTATTACTCGTGGACGACCACAATCAGTTGTTCGTTTTTGAAAAGTACCTCTTTCACAGAGACGTTGATGAAGATTCGCAAAAATTGTGTGATGAGGTATCACGCGCTGAGGATACATCTCTGCATAGCTTCCAAATAATTTCCATTGGCACGAACAAACATAAAATGCATATCGACCATTTCAGCGTTAGTGGAATTATTCATATTGAAGATTCAAAAGACACAATTGAATTTTCAACTACCACATAGAAATCAAAGCGACTTGACAGCCACCTACTAGATTTTTTTATTTTAAAACACTACGATTGAAGTCACAAGTTGTGCCAACAAAACGTGACAGCATATTACTAGATTTTTTCGATTCCATTTACTGAAGATCCGTTCATGCACAATGTGGTATTTTATTTTTTTATTAGAAAACTATTTCTTTTACGGACACACACAGAAGTTAAAAAAGTTTTGCAATGAATCGTTCTTTTCAACACAAATTTGTAAATTGAGAAATATTGTTTCGTTAAAAAGTTCTGGTAAAAAATGGAATAGGGGTTGCATGTTTCACCCCTTTAAAATATCACAACAAACTTAAAAAATATTCATAGTTAGCCTTTTTATTGATAGAACATGCCCAAAAAATGCCATTTCTTCAATTCTTCAGCAATTTTAAGAAACAAAAAAAAACTTTTTTTTCTCATTTTTGGCGTGTAACTTTTCAAGGAAAGGCCTAAGGGCTTTTGTTTACATGCAAGACCCCCTTTAATTTTTGACAAGGATTCACCCTCTAAAAACTTTCGCATTTATTTGGTAACACCCTGTATATCAATGTCAAAGGCAGTTTAAAGATATTAGTAAATAGTTCTGGATTTTTCGGGATAAACAAACAAAAAAAAACAATTCACCATATGTTTCTCTCTTGATTTTGCCTACATCTTTTCTCTTTCACATGTAAAATATAAAAATCTTTAACAAAACAAAATATAACAATTATTTTGTCCAAACATTCCCAAAACTGTTCTTATGTTCAAATTTTCGTTTTTTGAATGTTCCGCTTGTTAGGCATATGTTGAAACCAATGCTGAAAAGAGAGGTGCAATTATTTGCAATAATATACAAATTAACAATATAAAAGTGAGAAACAATTCATAAATTTAACCCAAAATACACCACCGAAGAAATATATAAATAAAAACAATAAATTGTTTCAGTTTGCTCAAACTCGTCTATTTAACGAAAGTTCTGCCGAATCTACGTGGATTTCAACTAATGATTCATCGATTCCTTGAGTACTGACCTTCCATATTGAGCAGCAAGTTCAAGGGCGGTCTCACCTCGACAATTCCTAATTCCAGGATCACATGCGTGTTCCAGTAATAGGCTAACAACTTGGGTATGTCCATACTGGGCTGCACAGTGGAGTGCTGTTTCGTCGTCCTTGGTCTGCAAGAATATAATTATCATTTTATCGATGAAAAACGTTGAATACTCGAATTACAAATAGTGAAACTAAGAAAAAAATGCATTTTGTGAAAATGACTTAAAGTTATACTATCAGGATTTACCCATATAAAAGGGAGTTGGTATAGTTTCTCAGAAAATAAAAAACAACTGAAGACTCCTTGGAAATATCTGAAATATTAAAAAAATAACAGAACCTGAAAAAGTTATCCCATTACAATTTCCGGGATGGCAATTAAAATATGTTAAATAGTCAAATTAAAAATAACTGAATATCCCACGAGAATTGTTGAATAACTAGAAAAAAATATGCAAAGAACGTGAAATTACCCTATTATAATTGAACAATATGGAATGAAGGTAAATCCAAGAGAGTTTGTAATAATTTCTATGAAAGCCATAAACGCAGAAAATAAAAATTATAGCAACATGTTTATCTTTAGTAATGATTCATTTGTAAATACTGTGATGATAACGGAAGAAATAAATAAACATCACGGAAGTGGAACACTATGAGAAAATGGTTGTTTTATTCTGTGTTAGAATAAACAACAATAATATCAAGAAAATACAGAGACGTGCAGAAACACACACTACTACTATTGTATCAGTGGGATATGCTTTCCAGATATGATTAGACAGTTTGAATTATGATAATTTCGTATTATGAATATTGGGTACCTTTTCCCTTCTGAAATCTAACGAAAATATCTGGACCTATTATACTCTAGCCACCAATGTCATAAATACGGTGATAAAGATATCTTTAATTTCTCGTGAAATTTTTTATCAGAATCAAATTTGTGGATACTGAAATAAATATTTTTGCATATATAGGCATTTTAATACGTTCAACGCAAACAGTGCTCGTCCAAAGTCCGCTCCCCCCACATATTTTCTGAACCATAAAACTTAAATTGATAAACCTTTGTTTACCGAACCTAAGGTATATATGAAACTTTTTAGTTAGTGACGTAATCATTGAAATTAACGGACCGATTTTGTAAGTTAATTATAGTGGTGAAAAATTGAAAAAAAAAATTAAACAAGGTTTGTTCTTTGTTAAATTCGACAATATTTTAGCTAGCGCTGCCCGCTTAATTTCACCCGCTTTCAATTTGACAATTTCCGAATGCAATAATCACTTAACTCAACATTTGAATAATTATAGAATGTTGAACTGATTGTGTGGTAAATGTACAGATTGCAGGCTGCCTGAGATAGATATTCAATTTCAAAGTGAAGAAAAAACTAAGCTTGTTATATCCAAACTGGTGATAAAATTGGAACTAGTTGACTTCATCCACTGCTTTGAGGCACTTATCATAATTACTACAGTTACTTATAAGAAACAAACGACCAAATATTATTAAAAAAAGAAACATTCGCAATTGAATATTTTTATTTCGCGATCATTGTATGTAGTGATTCGAACATCACGTGAACTGAACAAGCAAGATTCTCGCATGCACGATTTACAAAGCAATTTACGAACATAAGTTTGTTAGATTGTACTAGTATTTTCTGATTGGCTGGTGGAAGAAAGATCCTGAAGCGACCAATCAGAATACGATACGCGATGTGCAGAAGAATTAATTTAAACATTATTGTCTAAGTCTCTTAAAAAATTTGCCATTCTATCAAAAAATAGTTTATATTATATTAATATTTCTAGTAGGAAAACGCCCGATGCGTTTCCTCATTTAAGATATGCACAGTGATTGGCGACTCCAGAACCCAACCAGAATTGAAATACACTACTTCATTCATAAATGCGACGAGTGATTTGTCTTGTCTTCTAATCTTCAAAATACGCACGGAACAGCTCGGTGTTTAGTTTTAAGAACCAGCAAAGAACAAAGACAATAATGTTCGAATTGATTCTCCTGCACAGCGCGTACTCTCTTCTGATTGGTTGCTTTAGGATGTTTGATTCACCAGCCAATCAGAAAACACTTATACAATCTAACAAACTTTCGTTCGTGAACAGCTTTGTAAACAGTGCATGCGAGAATCTTGCTTCATCAGTTGTGATGTTCGAATCACTACATACAATGGTAGCGACATAAAAATATTCAATTGCAAATGTTTCCTTTTTCAATAATATTTGGTTGTTTGTTTCTTTCAAGTGACTGTAATAATAATGATAAGTGCCTCAAAGCAGAGATTTAAGACAACTATTTCCAATTTTATCACCAGTTTGGCTATAACAATAGTTTTTTCTTCACTTTGAGATTTATTATCCATCTCAGGCAGCCTGTAATGTGTACATTCACCACACAATCAGTTCAACATTCAACAATTTTTCAAATGTCGAGTTAAATGATTATTGCATTCGGAAATTGTTCAAGTGAAAGCAGTTGAAATTAGGCAGAGATGTAGACCACATCTCTGTCAGCCATTCAATGAACGCACACACAGCCAAGAAAAATAAACTTTCCAAGAGTGAATAAGGTATCCGATTTTGATAACTATAGCCACAAAACATAATGAGGCACAAAAACAAAAAACCTAACTGTATAATTACAACACCTCAGTGGTAATACCACAATCATTGCTCGCAGCTTTTTTCGAAAAAATAGCGAACTTTCTGCCAAGCAAACCATGTATGTTTTTATATATATAAAAAAAAATAAAGAATTTAAAATGTCCCCGGCCAGGGACGAAACGTCTTCTCATACAAACTACTGGAAATTGTTTTCAAAAAATCCAAAACCCAAGAAAACCTCCTCAAAAAAAAAATCTCAAAAAGGATTCAAGAATCAAACAAAACTTATATATATATATATATATATATATATATATATATATATATATATATATATATATATATATACAGTGCTTCTCAGAAGTCCCCTCCCCCCCTCTTATTTTTGGAACGATTATACATAAACAAGTGAAATTTGAAAACTGAATGATAAAGGTTGTAAACTTCCCTACTAGTGATGATAGATGATGAAATCGTCAAAGATGACGTCACAAGGCCATTGTGACCAATCATTTTAAATGGAACCCTACGGCTAGCGACACCTCTTTTAAAAGGTATCGAAAAAACCAATTCAATGATACTAATTCTGTTTGTATTTATGGCAGTTTTAATGGCTCATTAGTAAACATTAAAATTTAAATTCCATTCAGTATGATATTAATTACAGATTTAAAAATCAGTATCTACTCAAAGAAATTGCTCGAAGTGACCTCCATTTACTTCCTGACAGTGGAATATCCTATTTTTAAACTCTTCTCGTACTTTTGCAAATGTGTCTGCGGAAACAGCCTCACATTCTGCAACAATACGTTGTTTTAAGTCAATCTTGTCAGGTTCAGTGGCGTTAACCTTCCATTTAATGTACCCCCACAGAAAAAATCCAAAGGTGTGAGGTCAGGTGATCGAGCTGGCCATTCCGTTGAACCTCGTCGTCCAATCCATCTACCACGATACTCCTCATCCAAATACCGTCTTACTGCACCGTCATAGTGCGGAGGAGCACCATCCTGTTGGAATGTTATTTCCAAATTGCCGAATTCATCTGGATTATCTTCCAAAATTTCAAGGATTAACGGTTCTATTGCGTTTTGCAACAGCTCCAGATAAACCTCACCAGTTAAATTGGTACTTAAAAAAAAAAGCCCAACGATGTGGTTTCCCAGCATACCTGCCCAAACATTCACCTTCTGGGGAAATTGGGTATGTGTTTCACGAAACAGGTGAGGATTTGCGTCACTCCAATACCTCATATTCTGTGTATTTACATTTCCATTTAGATAGAAAGTACTTTCGTCACTAAAACAAATTGTTTTGACATAGTCTGGCTGTTGGTTAATTTTAGTTTCCATATTTTCACAAAATTCTAGTCTTCGGTCTGGGTCGGTCGTCTGAGAGTTGATGAACCATTTTTAATTTGTATGGATGAAATTTGTTTTTTTTTCAACTACCTGTGTACTGTACTTCGACTGACTTCACAGGTAGATGCAACGTGAGTTGTTGAAGAAGTAGGATTAACTATTACTTCTGCCAGTATATCAATTTCTTTCTCATCAGAAATTTGTGGTCTGCCAGATCATTAATACTACCTGTTAGTTGTTCATCTCATATGTATGCCTTATTTTAGTAAAATCCGCACGTCTATGCGTGATCAGTTGTTCTTCGTCGATATAGCGGCAATGTCACTGCTGTCAAGTGAAAATTGACTCTGAATACATACTCTTGTCAACGAAACAAATTAAACAGAATAAGTTAACACAACGTGGAGTGCTGTCTTATTCAAAACCTCATTTTTGGAAACGAGTTACCAGAACTCGTCGATCAAACCAACGCGGACGAACGTCCCAAAAATACATGGTCCTAACGAGCCGCATCGAAATACCAGCCGAGACGAAGCAGTGAAACGAGCCGCCTAGCATCAAGCGAATCCAACGCCCTACCAGTGTAGTGAGTCACCCTCTTCCTTCCTCTCACATCATCTTATTCCAATCTTTATTGCTTTATTTGGAGAGTTGCGGTGTGTGAACGTTTGAATCTCTTATTTATTAAAATGGCAGATCTAAATGCACTGAAGTTGAAAAGAGGCCAAATTAAAGCTAGGGTCACCCGATTTCAAAGTTTTTTGAACGCTTTCAACCCGGAAACGAATGATATAATTGAATTGAAAACTAGGTTAGAATCACACGAGCCACTGATAGAGCAATTTGAATCGATTCAAAATGAAATTGAAGCGATAGATAACGTTATTCAGGAGCAAGAACGGGAGATGTTTGAAGATTCTTACTTCAAGACTATTGCTCAAGCGAAAAGCATAATTATATCGGAATTCAATCAATTCGAAGCTCAAATTAAACAGACTCCAAATTCGTCCTCTAGCCAAGGAGGAAACGGTGTTATGTTGATAATAGCAAAGCGCAAGGTCGCGTTAAATTGCCACAACTAAGTCTACCCGATTTTACGGGCATTATAATCAATGGATGGCTTTCAGGGACACCTTCAACTCATTAATCGATGACAATAAATCGTTATCAGACATACAAAAAATTTCATTATTTGCATTCGTGTGAAAAGGAGAGGCCGCGCAAGTCATACACTCACTGAAGTTACCAATGCGAATTATTCTATAGCCTGGACTATGCTGAAGGAACGCTGAGAATAACAAACTCATAATACACACTCACATCAAAGCAATTTTGAGCTATATCCGTAAAACTTGAGTCTCATGTATATCTAGAAAGCTTTCGACAACTTTAACAAAAATCTACGTGCCCTGAAGGCATTAAAAGGAACCTATTGAAAAATGGGATACTCTTCTCATATACATTTTATCATCGAAACTTGATCCCATTAGCAAAAGGGAATGGGAGGAAACAGCCAGTGATTCTCCAAAACTAGCGGAATTGACAGAGTTTCTGACGAAACGCTGTCAATTACTAGAGACAATTGAAAATAAAACCAAGACTCCAAAACCAGGTGTATCGAATCGCGAAGAAAAAACTCGCTCGAACCGCGAAGAAAAAATCTCACTCTCCCTTATCCATGCAAAGAATATCTTGTTCTTTTTGCAAGCAACCTCATTTCAATTTCCAATGCGATAAATTTAAAAAAATGTCCATTCCCAGTAGATACGCAGAAGTAAAAAAGCTAAAGCTATGTTCTAATTGCTTGAGGCCAAATCACTTCCAACAAAACTGCCGTTCATCCAACTGTCGTTTCTGTAATGAAAAACATCACTCCCTTTTACACTCTCCGCACACCAATGGCACCACGCGTTCAACCAACAACAATGTACAGTCGACATCGACCGATGAATCACGACAGCTAAGCGAAGGCGAGCACGGTGAAACTACGCAAGTGCAGCATTCGCTGGCTACCATGAAAATCAAAGACAGGGGCGCATCTGTACCAGTCTTTAAATCATATTCATCGCAAGTATTACTCGCCACAGCCATAATAAATGTACGCGACTTTGAAGGAAATTTAGTAGCGTGCAGGGCGATGTTGATAGCGGATCGCAATCGAACTTCATCACAAATCATCTGGCAAATAAACTCGAATTAAAAAAGTTCAGAATTCATATTCCAGTGGCGGGCATCAAACAACTCTATTAGCAATATATCGAATAAAATTGAAACCTTCATATATTCAGTCGACGGAAAATACAAATCTGAAGAAACCTTTTAGTAATCGATAAAATAGCCGAGTATATGCCACAAATATCATTCCGACATCTCGACAATAAATTTACCGAAAAATATAATTCTGGCAGATAGCACCTTCAATGAATCGAAGCCAATTGATATTTTGTTAGGGCTAGGTGTTTTCGACATATTGTGTGTAGGTCAAATAAAGACAAATGCGAGCAATCCAATCATTCAGAAAACCAAACTAGTTGGGTAGTCTCCCGGACATTTAAATGTGGAAAATTATGATACGCGAACTTCAGCATCGCTATAAGTGATAACGAATTATACGAACAGCTAAGCGTTCTGGAAAATAGAAGAGGTAATAACAAAAACCACTTTACTTTGGAAGAACTCGAATGTGAAGAACATTATGCTAAACATTCCGAGAGATTATCAAGGTCGTTTCGAAGTAACCTACCGGTGAAGGATGAGCTTAATCAATTGGGTGAATCGAGAAAGCCGCGATCACCCGATTTTCCCTCGATTGAAAACGATTCATACGCGACTGAATACAAAAGGGCGTACGTGAATTTCATGAATGAGACATTCAATTGGGGCATATGACGGCAGTCGATTTAAACAATGATGTTGCCTGATACTAAATGTTATTTACCGCACCACGGGGTGTTAAAGGAAAGTAGCACCACTACTAAACTTCGTGTCGTTTATGATGCATCCAATCCAACAAGCCCGGTTTATCTTTGAATAATGTTTTGAAGGTGAGGACCAACGATTCAATCGGAACTATTCTCAATCATTCTCAAATTCAGAAAGCATAACGTTGTATTTATTGGTGACGTAAAATGATGTATCGACAAATAAATTTGAAATGAAACGCAACGCGATCTTCAAAGGATATTATGGCGTTCTAATCCGAGCGACGAATTGAAACACTACCGTCTCAACACTGTGACGTACGGGACGGCATCAGCTAGTTTTTTTAGCTTGTCGTTCGTTAATGCAATTGGCGTAGGAATATGAGAATATTTACCCTCATGCAAGCAATGTAATTAAGCAAGATTTTTTGTTGACGACCTAATCACGGGCGCAAATTCGGTGTCTGAAGCGCTCACGCTAAAAAACAAGTTGTAGAAATATTATAAAGTGGAAAATTTCCATTGAGAAAGTGGGCATCAAACTGCGAAGAATTATTAGATAACTCTGATGTAAATTCACTACCAAAATATGACATATCGAATGACAAAACTGTCAAAACATTGGGGCTCATGTGGAACCCAAGTAATGATACATTTGCGTATAGTATTGATATAAATTTGAAAACTCCAGTTACGAAACGCACGATCCTTGCGACCATATCAAAAATATTTGATCCCTTGGGACTGATCGGCCCAATCATCGTCCTAGCAAAACTTATTTTACAGAAGCTCTGGGAGTTACATTCGGAGTGGGACGAATCAATCCCCCTTGATATGCATACCACATGGCTATAGCTTTGCCGTCAACTCCCAAGTATAAATGAGATTCGTATTCCTCGTCAAGTGACCGTTCGTCAAATGGTTGAAATTCAAATGCACGGATTCTGTGACTCCTCAGAGCGAGCTTATGGCGTCGCGATTTACATTCGCACTACTGACAGCAACGGTGTCAATTTTTCAAAATTGTTGTGTGCAAAGTCTAAAATCGCCCCATTGAAGAAATTAACTTTACCTCGCTTAGAACCTCAGGCGCTCTTGTACTCGCGCTTAACAAATAAGGTGGAGAAATCTTTGAACATGGGCGTGCTAAGAAAATTGTATTGGTGCGATTCAACTATCGTGTTAACTTGGTTGAAATCGGAACCAAGTAATTGAAAACCTTTGTAGCCAATCGGACATCCGAAATACGAGATTTAACTGATCCACATGCTTGGAGACACATAGAAGGTAGTAGAAACCCTGCCGATATCATTTCCCGAGGTGAGAACCCTGAAAATTAATTCAAAACGAGTTATGGTGGTCCGGTCCACCTTTTTACAAATGGTCGAAGCTGATTGGCCAGAATCACGCGCCGAGCTGACACCGATACAGCTGAAAGACGTAAACAAGCACAACTGTCTTGTGTGTCTTACTAATCCTCAATTCATTCTAGAAAGATTTTCCTTCTTTCACCAAAACTCATCGTGTATTTACATACATGTTGAGATATGTGCACAATTGCAATCCTAAAAATAAAATAAAGATTAATGGTAATTTAACTCGCGATGAACTGGACAATTCGCTCATTTTACTACTGAAGCTATGTCAAGCATCAAGTTTCTACGGAAATTCACGCATTGCAAAACAAAGAGGGCTTTATCAAAATCGAGTAAATTACTATCATTAAATCCCTTTTGGACTCGAACGGTTATTGCGCGTCGGCGGAAGAATAGTATATTCCCATGAGACTAGATAAAAAGCATCCTATATTGCTGCCCGACAAAAACGCATTTACTATAAAATTGATTCAATATGAACACATTCGAACACTTCATTCCGGGCCTACATCCACTTTAAATGCTGTGAGGAGCAAATATTGGCCTATTAACGGAAGGAGTGTGGTTCGGGGTATCATACGCAAGTGTGTAACTTGTTGTAAGGCGAGGCCTCCGATTTCAAACCCTCTCATGGGGAACATTCCTGAGGCCAGGTTAGTCCCAAAGCGTCCTTTCTCCGTAGTGGGTGTTGACTATACGGGGCCCATTCTTATTAAAGATAGTTTCATACGATCAAGAAGATTTGTAAAATCGTATATTTGTATTTTTGTATGTTTTGTAACTAAAGCGGTGCACATTGAACTGGCTACTAGCTTATCTACTGAAGCGTTCCTTAATTGTCTCAAAAGATTTGTTTCACGTCGTGCCTTATGCACAGATATTTATTCTGACAACGGCAGTAACTTCGTGGGAGCGAATAATGAGTTGAAGGCCATTATCAATGACATTAAAAAATCTACTTAATCCGGAGAAACGAGAGATTATATTTTAAAAAATTCCATCACGTGGCACTTCATACCCCCGCTAGCTCCCCACCAAGGCGGATTGTGGGAGGCTGCTGTTAAGGCGACAAAATATCATTTAACTCGAATTCTAGGGAATGCACATTTGAATTACGAATGTTTGTACACCGTACTCTGCCAGATTGAGCCAATATTGAACTCCCGTCCTATCACTGTCCTATCTCACGACCCAAACGATTTATCCGCACTAACCCCGGCTCACTTCCTGGTTGGTGACTCCATGATAGCTGTACCTCAACGTGACGTCACCGAGCTGCCAACAAATAGATTGGAGCTGTTTCAGCGACTGCAGCAATCAACCCAACACTTCTGGAAGCGTTGGTCGTTGGAATATATTACTTTGCAACAGCGCAGCAAGTGGAAGGCAAAACCGAATCAGTAGAACGAACTCAGTTGTACTTTTACGAGAGGAGAATCTACCACTAATGCAATGGCGTCTAGGTCGCATCGTCGCCGTCCAACCCAGGAAGGACAATGTGGTGCGTGGTTAGTGTTCTGACCAAGAATGGTGTTGTAAAGCGTAGTGTAACAAAAGTTAGTGCTCTACCATTGACTAGGGGGAAAGCCTCATATATGGACAATTATATGTAACTATAGACTATTGGAGCTGACCTTTATATTTTTTTTTAGTCAGTAATGTATCTTCTTTGTTGAAATCCAAGCTTTCAAGGCGGGCTGTATGTTAGTTGTTCATCTCATATGTATGCCTTATTTTAGTAAAATCCGCACGTCTATGCGTGATCAGTTGTTCTTCGTCGATATAGCGGCAATGTCACTGCTGTCAAGTGAAAATTGACTCTGAATACATACTCTTGTCAACGAAACAAATTAAACAGAATAAGTTAACACAACGTGGAGTGCTGTCTTATTCAAAACCTCATTTTTGGAAACGAGTTACCAGAACTCGTCGATCAAACCAACGCGGACGAACGTCCCAAAAATACACTACCCGTTGTTTCAAACTCACGAAGAAGCTCCCTTAAATGAGTCCCCGAAACAGGGCGATCGGAAAACCTCTCATTCAAAATGCGTTCAGCTGCATGAATATTTTGTCCAGTTTCACCGAGAATTAGGATCGCTGTTACTTTATCACCTGAAGCACGTACCATTTCGTTTCTTGAACCACTTAAACGTTCGGCTCACAACAGTTTAACAAATTATTAAAATGTACAAAAATATTAAAAGTACGAAAAGCTGCTGAAACAGTTAAACGTTCGATCAACAATACACAAATTATTAAATGTACAAAAACTTGGACAATTACAAAAATGTCGAATTAGGGAGACTAACAAAAACGTCAGCTTATTTGACAACTATCCAGAGGCGGAGCTTGAATTTGGAATTTCAGTATTAACTGATCTAATTCATCACAGCTTTCCGTTTTTTAAAAGCGGGTTGCCAAAACTGCCATCAACACAAACAAAATTAGTATATTGAATAGGTTTTTTCGATACTTTTTGAAAGAGGTTTCGCTTGCCGTAGGGTTCCATTTAAAATTATTGGTCACAATGGCCTTGTGACATCATCTTTGATGATTTCGTCATCTATCATCACTAGTAGGGAAGTTTACAACCTTCAATATTCAGTTTCCAAATTTCACTTGTTTATGTATAATCGTTCCAAAAATAAGAGGGGGAAAGGGGACTCTTGAGAAGCACTGTATATATATTTATATATATATATATATATAAATATATATATATATATATATATATATATATATAAATATATATATATACATATATATGTGTACGAAAGTTGGCCCGATATAGCTTCTATATTGAATGCCACTTCAATAGATTTATTGTGGTTCTCTTTTTGTTAGAAGGATCACGCTAACTCCACTTTTGGAACGAAGATGCTTCACACGGCTTGCGATAGGTGTTGACTGATAGAAATTGTAACGTAAGAGAAAAGCGTTATGCCCTCTCCTTGCGACTTTCTCTCTCTCTATCTCTCTGTATCTTTCTATTATATACGAGTATGTGTGACAACCATCCAACTCTTGCTCATACGATTACGAAGGTGTACGAAACCATCCGAACTGCAGTTCTGCTAGCGGGAAATTTGAAATGACTATTTCCCTCATTATTTTAAGCCGAAATTTCAAACAGAGGACCAGTCAGATCAGTTTTATAGTGATAAAACGTCTTCTCGCTGTTTCATACTGATAAAACCACCAGTAGATTCGATGTTGTTTTGCGATAAAATCATATGTCTATTTAGAAAAACATGAAATGCAAAATTGATAACATTCTCAACTCACTATTACAGTGATTTGATATTTCAATTGAATCATATCTTCATCTTTTATATCCAGGCAAAAAAATTTCGGGAAAATTTCCAAAATTTTTGAGCGATAAAACCCCTAGCACTTATGATATTACCCTCGATACTTGAGCGGCAGGATATCCATTCGAATACAAGTCGGATATTATCGTTGAGTGGTAATACGTGGAAGATATTTTTGTTTTTTTTTATATTTCTATATAACGTGTGTTTAGATGATTACATCCTTTTTTGGACATAATTTCTTATGTCTATTGTATGCCGAAGTTGGATTAATGGTTTACATTGAATATGTGGCACGTCAATTTGATATAATATAATATACTGTTTACTGTGGTGGAGGAGTTCGGAAAAATGATATATAGGTATAGTATTGCTTGATATTACGTAACGATTTCTAGCAGTCAACACTAACCGCAAGCCGCGTAAAGAACTTCGTTCCTGACGGTGGTCCCCCGACCGCACACGATTTTATTTTGTTAGTCTCAGAAGCTCTAATAGTGACTCTTCCACGTGGTTTTCTGCCTCTGCATTCATCGGGCCTCGTTGTGAAAACCTCATCCTTGCTATCCCTTCACATTTGCACATGAAATAGAAAGAAATCTCCTCCTCTATATGAGAGGACCTACATGTGGTTCTTCTGCCACGCCCATATCTCTCATATCACCATTGTTTCAAATGACCCCATGTCCTTGCTTTACCGTGGATTTTTTCTCTCAAGGAACATTGGTCCAACCAGTTTTGAGTATGCAGTTCGACCCTTTTTTGCGGTTCTGTTGACTGCAGCTCTCACTATACTGCAAAAGGTTTCTGAGCTGTTGAATGCCATCGATATGCGTTATCTGGCTAGTTCGTCAGCTGTTCAATTTTATCTGAAATTCCCACTATCCAGGTACCTATACCAAAGAGACTTTTTTGTGGCTAGTTCATCTGATGTATTGTTGTATTGATGCAAACTCAGCTCGAAATACCATTGTGCCTTTTTACAGCCTCACCGGGATCGTTATCCTTGGCATTTGCCCGTGTATTCCATCCACGACTCCCGAAAAAATATCTAATATAAAAATCAATCTTATAATGTAACACTTACCGAAAATAAAAACAAGAAATTCAACGAAATATATCGGTTGTCCTCATAGATTGTGTTCGCTCAACAAACTTTGAATGCGAGAAGTATCATGTAACTGGTGTGATTTTTAGAAGAACTTTGAAATATATTTTCCGAGACAAGCTACCTATAAATCGCTGAAATTCTAGTTGAAGTATACTTCCATCCCAAAAACTTTCAAACTTCGTTAACAAGTATTCTTTTAGAGAGAATTGTGAACGGGAATTTCACGTTTCAGTTTTTAAATTCAAATGGACAAAAGTTGTCTGTCAGAAGCAGTAGTCGACTTCGAAAAACCACGTCAAGTTGAGCTGTAAGTGGCACGTTGCACAGTTTCGCATTATTTACGTTCTGGCGACCACGAACGTAAATCCGAAAAGATCACCGAAAGACCTGCATCTGAAACTTTCGAATATGCAAAGTGCTGAGAATTCGCCAGATTGTAGATCCATACATTTTGTTGTTGGGAAGTTACTTGACAATTCGTTCTCGATGAAAGCGCCTCTCTTTCTCTTCTGAACTGCTCGAGATATTTCTCGGGAAAATTAGGAATACTGTAAAGTGTTCTTTAATGAGTCCTCACATAATTTCTACATGAACTTGCATGAATGTTATTTCTTAGTATCGTTAAGTTAGTTTCATGAGTGCCTGGAATGGCTTGACCAAATGCATTGCTATGCGATCTGTTTTCACCTCCCGTGAATTTTTTCGTTGGCGGTGTTGGCATGGATATAAACGATCATATTGCCTCTGAAATGCCCATTCAGGGTAGTAATGCCGCAAAGGGAACAAATTGTTCAGGTTCGAGACAAGAGGGGTTTTTTCTCTAGAAGACATCAATACAAGACAAAACAAGAGAATGGATATCTAGATAAAACCGAATTCCTGGAACAAGGCAAAGAAATAAGTCGGCAAATCAAGGAAATGATAAATTATTAATGGAAGAATCTTCTTGAAAACCTTCACCCTCAGGACAACTCTCTTTGGAAAATTACCGAAGAAAATCAAAAGAAAATTCGTACCTATCTCAACGTAAGAGAGTGGTACTGAAGGTGCGGTGTCGGACCAACAAAAAGCGGATTTACTACGGGAATATTTCCACAAAACTCATAAATTTAGTAGGGATGAAACCGACAACCACCGAGAGACCACAAGACATGCTGAAGAAATCCTTCAATTTCCTGGCCCAGTTCAAAATTCAAGTAGTTTATAAAAAAAATCAGCAACCTCATCTCAAATTGCTGACATCATTAAATCACTCCCAAATAATAAAGCTCCAGGGTTTGATGGTATTGATATAGTTCTGCTAGAAAATTTACCCAAAAAAGCCATTATGCAATTAGTAAAAATAATCACCGCCATTCTCAAAACCCAGCATTACCCAGAAGTTCTGAAGAGGGCTGTAATTATTCCTATCCCGAAAGCGGGCAAAAATCCAGAAAAGAAGGAGAGCTACCGCCCCATCTCACTGCTAGGTATGGTCGCCAAGGTGATAGATAGAGTCATCTTGAACCGGCCCCCTAAACAATTCGGCTTCAGAAAAGGCCATTCAACAACTAGCCAAGTTGCCAGATTTGTCCATGGAGTGAAAGAGGCTTTCAATCGGGATCAGAGTATAGTCATGGTCCTCCTAGACATTCAAAAAGCTTTTGATACGCTTTTACCAGATGGATTAATCTCAAAACTGTCGAGGGCACACGTGCCATACATGGTGAAACTCTCACAATCTTACCTGGACCATCGGACTTTTCGGATAAAAATCAATCAAACATTCTCTGGAGATTATTTGATCGGTGCGGGAGTTCCACTGGGGGCGTGTCTATCACAACATTTGTACTCTCTCTATACGAGTGATCTTACCACGTTTTCAAAAACGAACACACCCATGTATGCAGATGATGTTTCCATCTACGCGAATTCATTTGCTAGCGAGATTGCAAACAAACAATTACAAATTCACCTGGATAGGAAAGTTACCCCATACCTAAGAGAGAACAAAATTCATCTTAATCCTGAAAAGACGGATCAAATTACAATTACAAGAAATTTTGCCGTGGAAAGACAAACATTTTTGCAAAGTTAAAAATACAAGGTGAAGAGATAACGGACACACCTAACGTGAAATACCTGGGGGTACATCTGGAAAAGCGCATGACATTCAAAGAGAATTTCAAAAAAATTAAAGTCAAAAACCAGTGCTGCAATAAGAAATGTATATCCACTCATAACACGAAAAGTCTGATCAGGCCAATATGTACATACGCCTGTCCAGTCTTCTGCAGTGCAGCAGCGACGTCGTTACATAAACTCCAAGTTCTGCAGAATAAAGTACTCCGTATCATCACCAACAGTGACAGCTACATTCGGATAGATAATCTTCATGATATCACAGGGGTAAAATAAATGACTACATAGAGCGAATTTCCTACAAATTTTTCAAAGATTTTATCACAAAGAGTCCGTTGACCCAAGGGATTTCCGATAACAGTCTGCCACGGAAACATGGTATTATCTATCAAAATCTAATTTTATATCACGAGCATGACTGAGTGAGGGAACTTGGCCTTAAAAACATCAATAAATTAAAACTTGTTTTTTATACTCGATTTTTTCAAGTAGTCCTCACCCATAAGGTAGTTGTCATGCTACAAACAGTGTCAAAAATTATGCTCGATTGTAGCGCGACGCGATACATGTGCAAACGCTAAATTAGCGAGATCTACACTGTACACTCAGAAACGCAACTAGCATGCGTGATACAGCTAATAAGCCATGACTCGACTGTTGGTAACGTCGCAATCCAACGATCGCTCGCATTTAGTTGTTCAAGATACTCATATGAACAAGCAGTCAGCTATGGATAGATTTCGCGCAAAAAATGGTAGGTTTGCTATAAAGCAAAAGTTGAAAATTGAAAAAATAAATTGTCTGAACTGTGTAAGTCTCGAAATATGAACAAAAAACGTCTTATGAAAACGATGTGTGTGAAGGAAATCGCATTGTTATTCTCAAAGAACTTGGGAAAATTTGTGTCGGAACTGCCACCAAGTTTTGAGTTTGGAGAATGTGCTGAAAGAAAAACATTTAGGACTTGCATCAATTTTAAGTATCCGTTGTGATGAGTGCGAAATCCACGAGCGATGTATGATGTACAAATTTTTCAAAAATTAGTTCGTTTCAGTGGTAAAGAGTCAGAAATATCAACATGCATGAAATCATATGAAGAATGTATTTCAGAGCGACTTGAGAACGAAAGAATATCTTGTAATTTACCTAATTTAAGTGCCTTAAAAAATATTGAATCACGGGATTTATTGAAAAAACTTGCGCAACAAAATATAACATACCATTTTCTGAAACAAATGTATCACGATGAAGAGGAGAAGCTGTGCTTAATCACCTAACTGAAAAATTGGAGAATGGAAAACCTTTACTGAAAATAGGAAAGAATTAACTAAAATCATTAATGATTTGAAAATAAATGTTTAGTCAATCATCTGATTATCTAGTTTAATCGATAAATAGTTATTTATGCAACAAGTGCAAAAAGTGTTTATTGCACTCGACGTGAAGTTGACAACACGTCGAGTGCAACAAACACTTTTTGCACGAGTTGCATACAAACATTTTTTTAACGTTCAAGCAAAAATCAAAAAATGTTCATTCAGGTAGCACTGAATGTGGGAAAATAAAAGGCGTAATTTAATAGCAAAATATTTGATAATTAATTAGCACTATCGATTTGCATTGAGAAAGTGGGGAAGTAATACCTATGTTAGGAACAATTCAACTCAAACTTAATTTTTGATAAATTGCATTTTCTAGTAATTCCGTAATCCAGTATGCAATGTATATGAATGAAACTGTAACGTCGTCGTTTGCTATATTCGAATGGACTATTAATACTTTATTATGTATATATTGTTAAGTTGGCTAGGCAAGAATTTTTGACCAGGAGTGGTCCAGTCTGACGGAAAATAGATAAAAACTCGTTGTCAATAATTTGCTTTATTTAAAGTTTTCTGACCAAAAGCAACTAAATATTTTACATTGGTCCTTTGAGCCTTTAGAAAAGTCCTATGGAAGATAGAAATTGCGACAGAATGGACACAGAGTCAAATTCAGCTAGAAATCATCGTAAAAACGCAGGTACTCACTCCTTGGATCCCAATTTTGAGTGGCCAATAGGGTTTGGCAATGCGAATGTGATTTCAAAGGACAATGATGTAAATGAACTCCCAAAAGAAGACAACATCATGACGTCCCACCCGAAAACCCATTCCATTCGCACTACAAAATCGAGGCTTTCAGATACTAGTACGGATATCCAAAGGAGGAGACTCGCTATTGAGGCTGAAAAACAAAAACAAGACATAGAAAATAGGATGATGGAAATGGAAAAAGTCAAATATTTGAAACAATTGGAATTAATCGAGATGGAAAGACAAGTGCGAGAAGCTGAAATTATAGAATATGAGGAGAGAAGATCACAGACAACTTCAGTGAAATCGAACTCAGTATCAAATAGAAATGTGTATACCAAAGTTATTGTTCATAATCCGAATGTGGAATCATGTTCTTCCAAATCATCACTTATGCCAGCTGCAGAAAATCAACAATTGAGAAGAAACCCGGTGTCCCGTGTGAACTCCTATGTTACTGACTGGGTAAATTCTTTGGAAAAAAAAAAAATCTTAAAACGGTTGGGCGAGGTGATAAAAAATGTTACAAAACTCAAACACCTTCAACTATGAAGCCCAATGCTTTGTTTGCAAGACACTCCATAGAAAAGGATTTTCCTATATTTGATGGGAAATCAGAAGAGTGGCGACATTCAAATCCCATTTCAGAAAAATATCTTCAATGTGCGAATATACCCAAGAAGAGTCTATGATAAAACTGCAAAATGCCTGAGAGGAGAAGCAAAACAAGCAGTTGCGGGAATGATGATCAGTCCTGAGAACATTGAGCAAGTTATACAAACTCTAGAAATGAGGTTTGGTAGGCCGGACCAAATCATAGATACTATTTTGAACAAATTGAAGACTTTCTATTCGATCCGAGAAAATGACATGGAAAATCTGATTCAGTTTGCTAGTCATGTTAATTCTCTAGTCAGCACGATAAAATCTTTGCGCTATGATGCCCATTTGCAGAATCCAAATGTATTAAGAATGATGGTTCAGAAATTGCCTGATATGTTAAAACTCCGTTGGGGGGAGGAAGTTTTGGGAAAAAATGGTGCTGTCAATATTGAAGACTTTTCCAAATGGTTGATGCAAATAGCCAATGCAGCATGTTTTGTTACAACACCTAGAACGCATTATGTCGCAAAAACCGTAGTAAGAACTCCAAACTTCCATAATAATCGAAAACCCGAAAGAACATTAGTAATATCTCCAAAAGAAAATAAAATGATCTGTATGTATTGCAATAGTAATGGTCACAAAACTAGTAGTTGCGCGAAAATGAAATCGGATGATGTTGAAACCAGATGGAAAACTGTGACGATGAATAAATTGTGTTTTTCCTGTCTCCGCAACAATCATCAGACCATAAGATGTCGTTTCAAAAAATCCTGTGTCATCAATGGTTGTAGACTTCCCCATCACCCAGATTTACATAAAGACGAATCCAAGATAAATCCCCTTGAAATCGATATTCCTGGAAGAACAACAGATCTCAATATGGAGGCGAACGTTAATCAATCTGTTCTTGCGACAGGACATGGTGCAAGTAATGTTCTCCTAAGAATGGTTAACGTAAGACTGTTCAGTTCTAATAAAATCATACATACAGTTGCTTTGTGTGACGAAGCATCTTCTGTTACCCTCATAGACCATTCACTTATCGAAGAATTGAATATTGAAGGAAAAAGCCAACCATTATGTGTTCAGTGGACAAATCAGGTGACCGCGCGACATGAAGATTCCGTTTGTGTTAATTTGACCGTATCCGGAAATTATGACAAGGCTAAAACTTTCACTATGAGGAACGTTCGTTCTGTGAAAAATTTATCCCTTCCAAAACAATATATTTCCTCTACAGAGTGGCAGAAGTATTCCTACTTGAATGGTATACCAATAGCCGATATAACAAAACAACCAATGATCCTCGTAGGACAGGATAATATTCGACTGACTCTTCCTAGAAAAATAATCCAAGGACCTGAAAACCTACCAGTAGCAACTAAGACTCACCTTGGTTGGATTCTCCATGGAAATACAAAAGACGAAAGTGAAAAAAAGTACTGTTTCCATATTTGTGAAAACGACATTTCTGACGAAATTTTGCATCAAATAGTGAAAGATTCATTCACGCTAGATGCTTTCGGAGTCTCTACAACTGCAAGGACAAAAAAAGACAAAGAAAATGACCAAGCGGTAGAGGTTATGAAACGCACAGTGAATCACATTGGAGAACGGTACGAGATAGGACTAATTTGGAAGACAGATAACCTGACATTACCAGAAAGTAAATCATCTGCCTTCCGGAGATTATTATGTGTGGAAAGACAGATGCAGAGAAATCCAGACTTCAAGCAAAAATACTGCGAAAATATTAAAAAATACATCGACAAGGGATATGCTCGCAAATTGACTACAGAAGAAGCGAAAGTAGAAGGCCCCAGAACATGGTACCTTCCCCATTTTGGTGTCACCAACCTTAATAAACCGAACAAGCTTCGACTAGTGTTTGACGCGGCAGCAAAATCCCATGGAATATCTTTGAATAATAACCTGTTAACTGGACCCGACCTTCTCCAATCCTTAGTTGCAGTTTTGATGAGGTTCAGAGAAAGACAAATTGCTTTTTCCAGTGACATTCGAGAAATGTTTCATCAGATCAGAATAATTGAAACAGACCAAGATTCTCAACGTTTCCTGTGGCGCGACGGTCAGCAACATCGACATTATGATGTTTACCAAATGCAAGTTATGACATTTGGTGCATCATGTTCACCAACTTGTGCCCAATATGTCAAAAATTTGAATGCCTGTCAGATGGGAACGTCAAAGAGAACAATCGAAGCAATAACCAGACGTCACTATGTAGATGACTACTTGGATTGTGTGGATACTCCAGAGGAAGCATACAGGGTGATATCAGAAGTTAGTCAAATTCAAATGAAAGCCGGTTTCGAATTGGTGAATTGGACGAGTAATTCGAAAGAGCTGATAAAAATGATGTCCTTCGATGAAAATCTCAAGAAAGATTTGAATCTCGATTCCGATTCGTCTTTACAAAGAGTTTTGGGGCTTTCGTGGGATCCTCATAGAGACAGTCTCGTTTTCAAACTGAATTTTAATCATGAAAACAATCAGGAGAGGCCTACAAAGCGACATGTCTTGAAAATCGTCATGTCGGTATTCGATCCCTTGGGACTACTAGTGAATTTCGTGATTCGGGGAAGGATTTTGGTACAAGATATCTGGCGTACCGGAATCGGATGGGATGACTATGTTGATGACGAAATCCATAAATATTGGTTATTATGGTTGACCGATCTTGAAAAATCAACAATTTAGACATTCCGAGGTGTTATTCTCCCAAAATATCTGTAGCTGAAAAATTGAGCTCCACGTTTTTGCGACAGCAGCAAAAAAGCTTTCGCAGCTGTGGCATTCCTTAGGATCCTGAATAACGACGAAGTCCACATTTCATTCGTCTTTGCAAAAGCAAGGGTGGCTCCCACGAAACCAATAACGATCCCACGGCTGGAACTGCAGGCAGCGGTGATGGGTAGCCGAATAGCGAAGACAGTCAAGGATGAACTCGACATTAAAATCGACCAGACGTATTTTTGGATAGACTCCACCACAGTATTGTATTGGATTCGCAATGACGGAAGACATTTAGGACAATTTGAATCGCATAGAGTCGGAGAAATTCAAGAATCGACCGAAACAACCGAGTGGAATTGGATACCAACAAAATTCAATATCGCCGATTTAGCTACAAGAACATACAACGAAGATGGTAGTAACACAACGAACTTTGAAAATTGGATCCTGAGGGCCCACGTTTTAATGGAGAGATGAGAAAAAGTGGCCGTCAAAAGAATTTCCTGCCCACACTTCCAATGACCAAAGAAAAGAAACTGAAACTCTCGTCGTAACAGTTATTCGAGAAAATCTACCATTACCCGATATTCACAGATTTTCGAAATGGATTCGGTTGATAAGATCCACTGCAAGAGTTTTGAAATTCATCAAAATATTGAAACACTTGAGAAACACAGTCGCCATTGTTAAAGAACTCACAGTGGATGATCTTCAAGCAGCCGAACTTTTCTGGATAAAGCAATGCCAAAGGGAAAGCTTTCCGGGAGAACTCACAGCAGTCCAAAGAAATCAAGGAATAAAAAAACAGAGTCGACTAAAAAAACTTTTACCCATGATTGATAGCAGGGGAGTCCTTGTAATACAAGGAAGGACTGATTTGGCACCTCTCATGACCGAATCCGCAAAACATCCAGTAATATTACCGAATAAACATCGTTTCACAAGGCTACTTATCCAACACTACCACGAGAGATATGGACATCAAGGCGTTGAACTAGTACTCAATGAAATTCGGCAAAAATATTGGATCGTGAATGGCCGATCAGCAGTAAAATCGATTTTCGCTTCATGTCAGCTCTGCAGAATCAAAAAAGCAAGACCAGAACTACCAGTGATGGGACAGTTACCCGTAGAAAGACTAACTCCAGTAATGAAACCGTTCACCTTTACTGGTATTGACTACTTTGGACCTCTCACTGTTACAGTTGGTAGGAGAAAAGAGAAAAGATGGGGCGTTCTCTTCACATGCCTAACAATTCGAGCAATACATCTTGAAGTAGCATACTCACTCTCTACCGACTCTACAATCATGGCTTTGAGACGATTTATAGCCCGACGAGGCCACCCAAAACAATTTTTCTGATAACGGAACTAACTTCCGTGGTGCTACGGACGAACTGAAAAAAGCGATCAACGACATCAACCAAGGCAAACTTGAAGAAGAGATGCAGTTGAAAAATATCGAATGGAAAATGATTCCTCCCGCAAGTCCGCACATGGGGGGAGTGTGGGAACGTCTTATACGTTCAGTTAAAAAATCTTTTCATACCATTCTCATGAATCAAAAATTGAAAGACGAACTCCTACTTACGCTCTTTGCCGAAGTAGAAAACATGGTGAACACAAGACCACTTACTAAAGTCTCTACCGATCCAAATGATTGGGAAGCTTTAACTCCTAACCATTTTCTTCTTGGGAATTCAAATGGAGATGGATTTGGAGAACTGGGACAATGTGAATTGAAACGAGAATGGAGAAAAGTGCAGAGGATCGCAAATGAGTATTGGAAAAGGTGGACGAAAGAGTATTTACCTGGATTAACAAGAAGAAACGTTTGGTGTGACGATGGAAAACCTATTCAAAAGGGTGATACTGTCATAATGATCGAAGATAATGCCCTGAGGAACTCTTGGAAATTGGGAAGAATCGAAGAAGTTTTTCCTGGACCAGATGGCAAAATCAGAGTGGCGAATGTAAGGACGAAAAATGGCATTTTCAAGAGACCTGTGGCAAAACTAGCGAAAGTAATTATGGACTGATCAAATGCCTTTAAACTGCAGGGGGGGAGAATGTAACGTCGTCGTTTGCTATATTCGAATGGACTATTAATACTTTATTATGTATATATTGTTAAGTTGGCTAGGCAAGAATTTTTGACCAGGAGTGGTCCAGTCTGACGGAAAATAGATAAAAACTCGTTGTCAATAATTTGCTTTATTTAAAGTTTTCTGACCAAAAGCAACTAAATATTTTACAGAAACTATTATAAAATATGGAATTGTTTAAAATTTAATAGAATATCATAGAAAATGACTGAAAATGGGGTCGATTTGAACGTTTATGTTTGTCATGATCACAAAACGCTGTAGTAGAATGACAGATGAGTGAAATATACATTTTATTGCACTAGTGCAGTAAAGAATCACTTTTTTCACTAAATAGAGTTCAATAAAGTTTTGTTTTCTGCATGAACGTAGAAAAAATAAATAATATTACATTCATTGTTGTTTATATTTTTTGTAGATTTATACGTTATATTTTATCAGCCTGATTAGAAATCTGAATCTTCTTTTTTATGTTCACAATTATTATTCATAAATATTTGCATTTAAAACACAGTTCAATTCAAAACAGCAAGACCCTCGCGCTCTCGCTCATTTGAATCACGAGCGCTGCTTGTGGCGTTGCCACGATTCTCAGCCTTCCCCCTCTTGCACTTCTCATACGCAATAATTTAGAAACTTCTTATGGCAATAACTAAATAACTGTATGGCTACGAGGGTTTTAATTTTTTCTATAAAATTTGTTACTTACCTTTTGATAATATACTAGTTTTTCAAAAAGATCTGAATGGAGGGTTTTTAGTTATGCCTAAAATGTGGTGTCCGCGGTAGCTCACTATAGGGATTACGTGTCAAACGTTGCAGCTTGAAGCCTTATATCTCGCTTTAGGTATGGAAAATCATTTCAAAAATTCAATCTGATACAGGTAATAATGTTAACTGAAAGTGGTATAAATATAAACGGAATCTGATTGGAAGTGGATTTCACGACAACTACCTCAATCTATCAAATTACTACACCTCCTATTCATAGCTATTAGGAGCAGGGCATAAGCAAATGCAGGAGGGCCTGGGGTCGGTCATCGACAACTTGAAGTCGCTGATTGATAAGCAAAACGAGTTATATAACCAACTCGGAGTAGCACCACTGGCGCCACCAGTGGCGGCTATTCTGCCACGGAGGCTTACCATGTAATTTTTGATAGATAGATAGATAGATAATTTTATTGAATTAATGTTACATTACAGGGTAAATGCTATACTTTAACAGAATGATATTGCACCTAACTTCTGGAGAAGTTGTAGTGTGCCTGACTGGTAGATTTGAGTAGCAAGTAGATTAACTAATCAGTATTTTTTTTTTTACATGAACATACCTATCTTGAGTTAACAGTAATAGTAATAGTAAAGAGAGGGCAAAATATAGAAAAGGATGTACATAGTGATAATAATAATAAAGAGATAGTAAATTATAGGAAAGAATGTACATGATAATAATAACCTATCTTCATAATATACAAATTAAAAATATAAAGTGAACAGATCAATGAGTAAGAAGATTCCAACAGGGTGTTTTTGGCGCGCATGACATTTTGTTTTTTGTGAGTTTGTTATAAATTTTCCGTCATAGTATGAACTTAAAGGTTTCTATGTTTACGAGTATAAATTTTTTCACTTTATTGCAAAATGATTTGAAATTTTTTATACTTTTAAGGTGTTGGGGGAGGCAATTGTAAATTTTTGGTCCTGTTGTACAGATAAATTTTTGAGATAGGGTTGTTTTAGTTTGGGGTGTTTTTAATGTGTCTCTTCTTCTTGTGTTGTAATCGTGTTTATTTATGCTTTTCTCAATTTTATTTTTGTACATAAATTTGGAGGCGCTAAGAACATAAAGTTGGTGTATGTCCATGAATCTTGTATCTGAAAAGAGCAGTGTTGTTGAAAATCTTTTTGGTTTCGATAGTATGACTTTCAAGATCCATTTTTGTGTTAATATGAGTGTTTTTATCTGGCTATGATAAGTACCACCCCATAAGACCGTAAGACAAAATAGATTCAGCCAGTGATCTGTATGCTATTGTAAGTATGTTTATTGGGAGGAATTTTCGTAGCTCATAGAACGTGTATACCAGTTTTCTCAGTCTTTTTGTTAAATATTCAGAGTGGCTATCCCATTTTAGTGTATTATTTATTATTATGCCTAGATATTTCATATTTTCAGTTTTTCCTATAGTTCTCTGACATATACAAGGATTCACTGCACAGTTGGAGTGATATTTCAAGGTGGGGAAGTCAGGCTGATTTACGATACTATTTGAGAAGGTCATAAATTTGGTTTTGTTGAAGTTCAAGCTGAGTAGATTACTGTCTAACCAGCACTTGATTTTGTATAGGCCTGCTTCTGCCTGTTTTTTTGTTGTTTCCCAGGTGTGACTTGTGAAGAGTAGCACAGTATCATCGGCGTATGATATGATATCGCCCGGAATATTTAATTTCAACATATCGTTTATATAAAGTAGGAATAGCTGGGGACCAAGAACTGTTCCTTGGGGAATACCAAATTCAATTTGCTGATTTTCACTGAAATAGTCATTTATTTTGACCATTTGCGTACGGTCAGTTAGATAGTTCTTGAAAAGCTCATATACAATCCCGCGAATACCATAAGATTCAAGTTTTTCCAAAAGCATTTCATGAGATATGCTGTCGAAGGCTTTCGCCAAATCTATGAATATTCCTATAACTTTTTTATTATTTTCAAGATATTCATGGATTTTTTTTGTGAAATTAAACAGAGCGTCCTCTGTGGAAAGATTTTCCCTGAAGCCGAATTGACAAGATGATATCATGTTATTTTTAGTTAGGTATTTATTTAATCTGGAAACTATACATTTTTATAATATTTTAGCCATTATCGATATAACAGAGATTGGTCTGTAATTCTTGGGGTCACCTTTATCTCCATTCTTGTGGACAGGGGTTATGACTGCTTGCTTCAGTGCAGTTGGGAATTTTCCGGAGGTGAATATAATATTTATTAAGTGAGCTAATATTGTTACTATGTTTTCTCTGATTTCCTTAATTGTTTTGGTATATAGTTGGTCCGTACCACAGGAAGTTTTATTTTTTAGTTTTTTAATTATGTTTAAGATTTCGTCCGTGGTTACCGGGTCTAGGTACATAGAGTGCATTTGATTGTTTTCTATGCGGAAGGTATCTGTAAAGTCTGTATGTTCGTCTTTTTTATGAGGTCTGCCATTTTCTTCCCAACTGTCGCAAAATGTGTGTTGAAAATATTCGCTACTTCGTTTGGTTTTGAGTTATTATTTTTTGGTCGTTATACAATTCAAAATTTTCCAGGTTTATGTTTTTTTTTTTTATGCTTTCGTATCGTTTTTTGCATTGAATAATTTGTTTTTATAGTAATTTCCTTTCGTTTTCGCTAATAGTTTTGTTAGGTGATTTCGATACAGTTTATATTCATTCCAGAGTTCAGGGTTATTTTCTTTAATGCATTTTTTTTTCAATTTATCTCTCTTTTTGATTGATGTGATTAGTCCCTGTGTAATCCAGGGCCTAATTTTTTTGGAGATTTTCATGTTTCTATAATGTGTGCATTTTATTATAGCTGATGATAGTTTGTTTTGAAATAGATAGTAGGCTGAGTCAACATTTTGTTCGGCATAGACGTCGTTCCATGTTTCTTGTTGTAGGATAGTGTTGAGTTCGTCATGGTTGATGATTTTTGTTTGTTTGTATATGGGTTTCGTGTTTCTTGGGAAGGATTTGCCTTTTTCCGATATGTTAATTTTGACACTAAAATGATCTGTTATTGCGCTTTCGAATATAATTGGAATAATTTGTATACCCCTAGTGTTGTGCTCCATTTTGATGAATGCATGGTCAATGCAGCTCATTGTTTCAGGAGTTACTCTAGTGGGTGATTTTATATATTGTTTGTAGCCACATGAGCTAAGAACGTTAATGTAGGAATTAGTTATTATGTTAGGCTTATTTAAATCTATGTTCAGGTCTCCTATCAACATGCTAAAATGGGATCTACCATGCTGCTTTAAAAAATACTCTAGTTGATCAATGAACCCCATCACATCTGTGGATGGCGGTCTGTAGATCGCAAAAATATCGTAGTTTGATTTGTTGATTGTTATTTTTATTTGCATGACGCTTATATCTGAGATTTTTGTTACCGATATTGTGGAATTCAGCTTATTATTAATGAAGATGCATACACCGTCATTTTGGTTCAGGTCAGAGTTGTTATAGTGCGTGATGTAATTTGGCAATTTGAAGTTTTCTATGTTAGGAATGTTCCAGGTTTCTGTTAATATAATAATGTCACACTGAAAATCAAGAGATTCCAGATATACCACGAATTCATCAAAGTTTTTCCGTAGGCTACGTATATTTTGATGTATGATGTTCATTCCAAGGTTCAGACTTTTTAAGGTTGATTCTTTTAATTCATTACAACTCTTTACAATTTGTTCGTCCACCCTGTTGTAATCTTCTAGTTCCTCAATATATTCTAACATTTCACAGCAATGCTTGGTTTTTAACTCAGTTCTTACAAGGAAAAGAAAAAAAAATAATTACAGAAGATAAATGAAATTAAGAAAGGTAAAAAAGGTAATTTTTTTAAGTGCGTTTTGTTTTTGTTTGTCCATTGTCATTCCGATATGGATACATTACTTTAGGATTTCATATTCTTGATTTAATAATTCTAACAAATTGGTATTCATAGTAAAAATAAGTAATCAGTTTATTGTGTTCAGTTCAGTTTTTTTACCATCAATGAAACCATAGATTTTACCATTCATGCTCCAGATATTTTTATAACCATACTTCTCAGAGGCTTGCATCATCAAGTCTAGTTTATATTTGGTTAGGTCTTCTTTAATATGTATTCTCGTCCCTTTGAGTTTCCTTCGATTTTTCATTATCTCCAGTTTATCCTCCTAGTTCGACAGTTTCACAAATAATGCTCTAGGTTTGTCAGTGGTACGTTTCCTATTCTGTAGCATTCGATCACGTTTTTCTGTTGGATTCCCAGGTTACCCAACATATTATTGAAGTCTTCCATCGGTCCACTATTACGGGTTTCGTTGATACCATATATTCTCAGATTTTGTTTCCTTGTGTGCTGTTCGAGGGAGTCGATTTTTTCTTCCAGTTTTTTTATTTTGTTTTCATAGGATAGTCCAATTACTTTCAGCTTTTCATCCAATTTCTGTTCGAAAGTATCGCTCACTCGTTCTATTATATTCTGCATAAAGTCGTCCTGTTTCAGGAATTCACTAAGTGCACTTTTCACGTTGTTTTGAATTTCTAATTTGATTTCGCACATTTGCTCTCTAGTGAACGGCATATTCCGTTTTATCAATAACACAGAGGTATGAATTAAGAGGTATGAATTATTTAACTTGCGAAAGATTTATATCGGAGCGGCTTTAAACACGTCTACTCGCAGCGACTCATCGACTATATATAATGATATAACATATTATAATTTTTACTGAATAAAGACTATTGAAATCTGATCTTAAGACTAGACAAGGCAAGAAGGCTCCTCTTGACAAGATATTTCGAGAGAATGACGTCACAGAAAGAACTAGTTTCTGAGGAGGAGTACTCATTCATTACTAGTTTTTCTAGGTGAAATAACTTTCCCAAATCTGAAAAAAAAGTTAGTCAAAAGTATATATGTCTGCGATTATTATTCAACCCATTCGAAAGCAACTTTCTATATAGTATTACTAAATATCCAGAATAGTTATTAATGTATCAAGGGCGTAAAATAGGCTTTCATCGCAGCGTGTAAGTCTAGGTTCATAAATGCGAGTTACGCCTGAAATATATACGTTTTATTCACGACCGATATATTTGATATTTCATTGTGACTGCCTTCTTACCTTCCAAGCACTATCGAAATACATCATGGTTGCAGTGAGGCTGTATATTCGGATTGTATCGAAAACACAATAATTCAAGGAGTAATGGCATCAACGTCACCATGACAACTTGAATTGAGTTTGTTGCCAAAAAAATCGAAAAAATATACGACAAAGTGTATCATGAATTTGGGAGATGGTGCAACGGAAATAATGTGAAAAATAAGAATGGTGTATTTCTTGCCTATTTTCTAAAAAAATCAGGATCTCGTAAGCCCTCTCCCATGTGTTCATATTATTCCATGTTGGAATCTACTATAAATGTACATAATAGAGATGGCAGTGAATACTCAAGATTTAAACCCTTTTCAAACCTAAATGGTTATAAACCAAAGATATCCAATATTCTTAACCAAGAAATCGAATTATTTTTGAAGGAAGCTCCAGAAAGTAATTTCTGAATTCATGTTACTTTGTTCGGTTGTTTGTAGCACTGATTTTTGGTATTTGCGGAGCATGTCGCCGCGAGAAACCGGCAAATTTCACACGACATTCCATATTTCATGATATTCTACTATACGAGAAACCAAAACTAAGATAGATCGTTTGTTTATCCACTAGCCATCTGAGAATAATTCAAACTATGTTGAACCACCAGAATACAAAATCAATTCCCTTCAGACTACATCTTCTAGCAATAAGGAATCAGGAATCAGACAACGAATCCAAATATTCCTATAAACAACTGTGAATGTTCATAAATTTCATGATATTATCATTAATACAGTTTTGGATTTGATTATATCATTTAGCATCAATTAAAACCATCGGAATATAGATTTCCATCGATATGACAGTGAATATTATTTTGGCGTCCACTCATTGACTTCGTCGCGCGCCGTGCAAAAAAGTACTCCACGGTCGCTAAAGGGCCATTTTACGCCACCACAACCGGGCGATGAAGTGTTACTTTATGCCGGGTTGTGCATAATAGTTAATCATGTACCAAGGGTATTAGTAGGTGTTCATTCCCTGAGGGCGACGATCTTACATATCTGAGGGCCTCTGGCCGGAGGATTCTGTAAGTCGCCCGAGGGCATACCCATCCATCAATACCCTCGGTGCATACAAACTTTTGTGTCATACCAGTTCGTTATTGCATCCACAATATGAACATTAAAAATAATCCAAAATTCATTTTTATTTTAAAAACATTTTCATGTTATCATATCATTGCTTGGGAAATGCTGTATTCTCTAGTTGGAGAGACAAATTTTGCTAGCTGTCAAACTTAAAAAGTCAAACTGCAGGCAAGTTTTGAAATTTCCGAAGAAATTGCAAAAAAAGCGGATAAAGCAACACAAAACTTGCTACAGAAACTGTCTATCACCGGATTCTTCCAGAATTTCTAGTTTCATCTGAATTCGACTAAATAATGTTCCGAAGATATTTACATAAATACTTGAATTTCATATTTTGTAATTTTATCAATAAAGCTTCTCAACAAGTTAATGAAAAAAATATTTTTGTCAAAAAGATTACTTTAAGGCCCGCGCGGGCATAAAGTACACTGTTATGTAGTTGGTAACGATACTATAATAGACATTAGGTATATATATATCAATCAATCAATATCAATAATACATTTATTCAAAGGTAAATTAAAAATGTGGATTACAAGAGATAAAATGACAAATAACTGTGAATAAATGTGAGTACTCAGTAAGTGATTTAACACTTGTTTTGAGATGAAAACAATAAATATCAAATAAATTATACGTAGTACATAATATGAGAAATCGTTAAAATAGTAGAGGTACATAAGATAATAAAATTACATAAAATTATAAAATAATATGACTGGAGAGTGTCATTGGAATTTTTTATTTTTTTTTCCTTTCTCTCTTTTTTTTTTATTTTTTTTTTACAAACATGTGGTTTTAGAGAATTCGATACAGAAATCGTTAAAATACTAAAAGTACATAAGAATAATAGAAGTACATAAAATTATAAGAGTACAAGTACATTACTAGAGAGTATCGTTGGAGTAATAAAATTACAACCCGTGGATTTAGGAAAACAAATTTGGAGTGACTTATACGCTCTAATTATTCTATATCGACAACGTTGAAATCAGTGAATAAGTCTTAGTTTGCGTATACTTTGAATATATTTAAGAAACGATGGTGATATGTATAATATTTCTAGGTTTGCTGAATATGTGAGATTTGAGTTGTTGTTTGAAATTTGCTACAGAACTAATATTTTTCAAATTCTCAGGTAATGAATTATATATTTTGGGAGCAATGTAGGGATATGCTCGTTGGCAAAGTTATTTTGTCATTTGTGGAACAAGGAAGTGATGTCGTTGTCGTGTGTTGTAATTATGTGATGGAATCTGTGCTATATGTTTGGTTTGATGATATTTCAAGTTAGCCGCAAAGTAATACAACTGTCGGACATCGAATATTTTGGCATCTTTATAAAGTTCATCAGTTGGATGTGTTGGTTCTCTTGAGGTAATGATTCTAAGGATCCTTCTCTGTACTACTTCCAGAGAGTTCAGGTGAGTATCAGTTGTGCCACCCCATCCTAATAACCCGTATCGCAGGTGACTCTCAACTAAGGCAAAGTATAGGGTTTCAAGTTGAGACATTGGCAGGATTTTTTTGAGGTGCCTGAACTTATATAGTAAGGTCTGTAATTTTTTTGTTACGTAAGTAATGTGATGGTCCCATCTCAGATGAACATCAATATATACTCCTAAATATTTAATTTTGGTTTCAGGTTTTATGACAACGTGTTCACCATGTATATTGAATGTCAAGCAGTCAAATGAAGGAGTGTTGGACTTGTTACAACTGAAGGGTAAGTAACTTGTTTTATCAAGATTAAGTGTTAGTAATCTGTGATCTAGCCAATTTTTAATTACAGTGAAATCCGCTTGCGCTTTTATTTTCAGATCATCCCAGTTTTCTGCTTTGTGTAAGATAGCGGTGTCATCAGCACACCCGATGATTTCGCCACTGCCCTTTTGTGAAAATAGTCCATTTATATATATGTTGAATAGTGTGGGCCCCAAGACAGTTCCCTGTGGGACCCCGTACTCTATTACCTTGGATTCACTGATTATATCGTTCACCCTTACAACCTGGTGTCTATCGGTAAGGTAGCTTCTGAAAAGCTCGAGATAATTGTTGCGAAGGCCAATATCCTCCAAAGATTGTAATAGGAGCTGGTGACTGATGGTATTAAAAGCTTTTGATAGATCTATAAAAATGCACAAACACGGTTTGCTTTCATTCAGGGCAGTGTTTATGTAATTGGTTAAGCTTAGGAAGGCATCTTGGGTGGACATTTTATCTCTGAATCCAAATTGTTTGTCAGACAAGATGTTATATTTGTTCATGTATGAATTCAACCTTTTTTTGATTATCATCTCAAATATCTTTGAAATGTGGCTTATTAATGAGATTGGTCGATAGTTAGTCGTCATAGTTTTATCTCCTTTTTTATACAGTGGTATAACAACAGAGCCTTTGAATGCAGAGGGCCATATGCCAATGTTCATGCATTTGTTGAGAATATATGCTAGTGGTTCAACAATGTCGTTAGCCAATAATTGAAGTATTTCTGCTTTGATACCATCAAGCCCAACAGATTTCTTTTCTTTTAATTCATGTATTATGGTTTTCAATTCCTGTGGATCCGTTGGTAGTAAAACAAAAGAGTTGACTTGATTTTTTAATAACGAAATTCGGATCTTTTTTGATTTGGTTAGCTAGTTTTCTACCTATTGTAGCGAATTCATCATTGAACTCATTTGCGATTTCTTTTTCATTTGTTAAAACATTTCCCATATTACTTTTTATTGTACTTATTCTGTTGTGTTTTTTAGTGGTGGAACTGCTGATTTCATTAACTATATCCCATAGCTTTTTTGTATTACTTGAGTTCAATTCTATTTGTGTTTTGTAGTAGTCATGCTTGGTTTTAGCTAATAATGATGACAGTTTATTCCTGTAATTTTTATATTGTAATTTAATATCCGGATTGTTCGGATGTTTACGAACATTATTGAACATTTTATTCCTTGTGTCTATTGACTTGATTAAAGCATTAGTTATCCACGGTGCTATTTTACAATTTTTATATGGTTTTTGTTTTGTTTCAGTGCATCTGTCAATTGCGTTAGAAAGGATGCTGACAAAAAATTCAGTTGCAGTGTCTGGATGAGATGCCGAATATATACAAGCTAAAAATGCTTATGTGCGAGGTTTTACGTTCAACAGAACAAAATAAGGTTTTCTGACTATTTTTTGTCCCTTAATGTACTGAGCGGGTCAGAAGAATGCGATTACCATTAATCGATTTGAAATAGATAAAATTCTACATTCGACAGGTTTGTTCATCTACGTATGTATGCATTTCGCTGTTTCACGGTTCACAAATAATTAAAAATTCAAAAAATATATTATTTTTTGTCAAATTTGTCCAATATATATATATATGAGGATGTGTTCTGTATATTGATAATGAATATAATTCCACGGAGTCTGCCGAATCAGATCCTGTTATTACCAATATCCTAGTTTATTCTTTTTCGATTTTGAGTTATAATATTTCATGAAAATTTTCGAAAGTATTAAGGAGCTTGTCAATTTTATCTTTTGGGACTGATGTTATGCAATCCACATAACGTTTGAAAAAGGGTAACTTGAAACTTTTTTATGACATTTTCCTCTAGATTGTAATGATTTTTTTTGACATTTCTACAAAATAATAGAAACTTTCAATTCAAATCATTCATGTTCGTTTTGGCCAATCAAAACATTATTATAGTGAGAATATTCTACCTAGAAAATTGCCGCGGGAATAATTTGAGGTATTTTGTTTTTAATGTCTCACAACGTATATTTTCAATTTGACATCTATCAATTTGCATGAAAAGTGAGAAATGAACCAAAACTGGTTCAGTTAATTGTATCATTGTGCGAGAAAATGTGTTTATGATCGAAACATAAAAAAATAATCTATAGAATACCACACGCGAGTTCGTTAAAGTAGAAAATAATTCTCCAGATTTTATTTCTCAAACTTTTTGTCATTCGGCAATAGTCATTCGAGCCCGTTGGGCTCTCGTGTCTATTGCCTGACAACGAGTTTTCGAAAATCTGTCGAATTATTTTCACTTTATTCCCACTCTCTTGTTATATTACAACTGAAAATGTTTTGCTCAAATAGAAATCCAATGAAATTAGTTAATTTGAGATCGTCTGATTGGACACAACCAATCAGAACAACATTATACTGAAACCAGATTCCATTGGATGTTTTCACTCTGTTACGTTGCTATGGATACATTTTGATTTATTTCGATTTTGACATTTCAATTATTTAATAATTTCAAAATGTCACGATTTGAAAAGGGAAACATTCAATTCAATATTCAATTGAGAATGTTTCTCTTTCCAACATGAATACCCCACAATAGGTTATCTTGAACGATGGAAGATAGTGACTAAAGTTTATCTTCCAGTTGCAGATGATTCCACATCCAATTTTATGAACATCCTGTTTATATTTTCAAACAAATCAGTCACGATTTGGTTGTAATACTGACGAGGAGTTTACAGTAAAATATTTGTATGGAAACATTTATGGACTTTTGCAATGTGAGAAAGTATCAATTAGATGGAAATCGGACGCAGGAATAATTGGCATCGATTTTAAAGGATTGGGCTGTGACATGAGAAGAAAGTATGGTACAGAGTTTAAAGAAGCTACGGTCAAAACAGTGTAGAATCTAACAACTGAGCTCTTAGAAGAATAATATTGAAAAAGAAATGTGTTGTATTTCAGCAAGCGTGAGTTGCCCGCGATTCTAAATGATGAAAATAGCAATCTAATTCCTGTGAAAGAAAACAAAGTTCAGCAACATTGAGTTCAGTAGAAATAATCAAAATGATAAATTTGTGGGATGAAAACACCCCTGAAGTGCTGCAACGGAAATTCTATCACATAACCGCGGTAAAATTAGCTCGGAGAGGTGGGGAAGCTAGCTGCTGCTTGCTTGAATGACTTTTTTCGTATCGAAACAAATAACGATGCTTCTGAAACAAATCGACTTGAACATAACTCTGTATTCAGCAAAATTATCCTAGGTGGATCGAGAATCTGTACAAAAAGCAAATTTTTAGTAGACAGCAACGTTATTAAAACCAACATACTATTCGTTACTGGAAAGTCGAAAATGATCACTGCTATGATAATATCCCCATTGGAAGAAATGTGAATCAAAATTGGACAAAATTGTCTGCCAAAACAATTGCCAAAAAAATACTGATCACTCCAATAGATTGACGTGGTCAGTCGATTGGCCAAAAATGATGTTCAAGAGCAAAAACTCTTAGAAATAAGGGTCATAACAATGCCAGCTCCATAAAACCTTAATTAAATATTGACAAAGAACATCATGATGAAATTATCAACAGCATGCGTGGAAATACATCTTCATCAGTTATAGAAACTAACACGTCTGGATCTTCATTTAACTTTTCTAATTTTTCTTCTGTTAATTGCACCTTCAAATAATTTATTTTGCTCTGTATTTTTTCTATATCAAGCAAAAAAATTTATCCGAATATTGATAAATGCTCAAACATTGTATGACAACAGACCTCTGCCTACGCCATCGGTCTGTTTCCAAGCCATGCTTTCGATATCTGCTATAATTCTTTTCGAAGAATTATCAATGTCCTTGGGTCATTACTACACACAATGAAGGAGCTCCTTACACATCCGTCTGTTTATTGATAGAAATCATCTTTGAATCGATAAAACTGTGCTAATAAGTGTCTTCTGAAGCCCCTTTCCTAAATTCAAAACAGGATTCAAGAAAACCCACAATAATATATATATATATATATATATATATATATATATATATATATATATATTTATATATATATATATATATATAATATATATTATATATATATATATATATATATATATATATTTATATTGTTAATTTAATTTTATTATTATTATTTTACAAATATATTTTTGCACCGCGTTGGGTGCCAAATTGTTATGTATTGATGATATAACAAATATATTTTGGTATTATTTCGCCCCACACTTTGGGTGCCAATTTGTTATGTATTGATAAATTGAATAACAATAGTTGTTGTTATATAATTAAGATTGCTAATAGTTTTTGCTATTCTTTGTGAGCCAAATTGATATTATATTGACAGATATTTTCGCCCTGTATATGTATTGTATGCTGTAATAATAATTGCTAGCGAACGTCACTGTTCTCTCGTCACGCTGCTGCCAATTGTTATCACTTTTCTCACCACGGCTAAGCAACAGTTGGTACGGCTCTTACCTCAGATAGCCGGTTCAGGCAATAGAGCCACTAGCCACTGCTGTCTAATTTCAGTTTATTCAATGGTCATTGTTATGATTGTTGATCATTGTAAGAAAGCAAACAACAAAGTATCAAAAAGCAATTATTTCCTTTATTCAGGAAGACTTAATTTTACCTGGCCTACGAGAATTAACTTATTCTAATGTGAATTTACAAAGATTCACGGATAATCATAAAAATCAAATCATGGATAGATAGACAGAACCTCACTTTTTCCTTGAGAGTGAATTTTTCTGTTATAGTTCAAAATAAAGTGAAATAAAGTTCTTCAGATGTGAGATACGTTATTTGTAATATTGTTCATGGACCGGATGTGCACTATTGAACTTTTTATACCTGCTGGAGATGTCAGCTCTATCAGGAACTCCAATACCATAAATCAGGAACCATACATATGCAGAAATCAGCTTTGGACACTTGGATATGTTGTATAATTAAGGTATATTTTTTTGTTCTTCAAATGTTGGAATTATTTCATTTTTCTTTCTCTCCAAATGTTGCGTGGCATTCCCTTGTAAATTTATTTTCGATCTCCACTTTTGGCTTTGTTTTCTGCTCCCTTGGATCCCAATTTTCCCTCTTCTTTTTCATTTGAATGTTTGAATTCGCGCACCAAATTGTCACATTTCACTGTTTGGGTTCATCTTCTATAATTTATATATACAACTATTTTCCCATTCTTATTACTATGTACATATTTCAATAATAATTGCTTATGACATCACCCCGTTGTTATTCTCTCACAATTTCCAATTTTCCATATGACCATCTATTCCCTGATTGGCTATTCTCATCAAGAAGTTTGCTGTTCTACCATTGGCTACATTTAGTTAGCTACAATTTCATATACTGTATGTTTAAAATTTATAAATGTGTTGATCACTTTTTATTCATGAAAATTTTGTAAATCTAGACTTTTTGTTGTCTTTTTACCAATTATGGGTTATAATCATTATGACAGTGTATGAAATTGATTGTGTTATAGTATTTTGACATTTTTATCTATCCATATTATACATAGGCTTACAAATAAATAAAACTTCCAAAATTATGTCAAAACAATCTCTTGAAACTAATAACTATTTAGTAATTATTCTTTTTGTGGGTTTTTTCCTTTTAAAACTTATAACTGGCATAACATAACATAACAATATATATATATATATATATATATATATATATATATATATATATTTATATATATAAACTAAGGTTATTATGGGTTCGGCAGACCGAGATCGGCAAAGATATACCAGTTTTTATTTAGTCGTGAAATGGAGACGTCGGCAATAGGTAGTACTTTGATGAAATTTACCTGAAAGAACGTCTCGCATGTGTTCAGATGGATTATCAGATAGATTGATCTCTATTTGTTAAACGCAACACTGCAGATGAAAAAAAAACCATTTTGTAAAACAATGTATCGAAGAAAAAACTACCTTGGATTAACTACTGGAGGTGACTGAAAACTGGACCCCGAAACAATCGAAGATAATTTCTTGATTAAAATTAAATACACAGAACACTCCAACCGTATAATTAGTTCACCAACAATAGAGTCGGATAATGAATTGTCTCTGAGTTTCCTTCATTATCGACAATAACATAGGGAGAGGAATATCTCGGATGAAGGGTCGAATATCACTGCGTGAATGCAACCAGAATGACACGGTACATAGTCTATGGGTCCGTCAAAAGGTCGTAGAGTGAAGTGGCCATCGTGAAAGGACCCGGCAGACCATTATGCCGGCAATGGTGATTAATCTGCACAAATGGGCCCTTATACTGCCAATCACTTGGATTGCTTGTTTGATTTTAACCCGTAATTCACTTGATTTATCCTCTGGAAAGGATAATCGAACTATGCATTAGTCAGTTTTGATGTTCGCTTCCCAAATTGCTCGATTCACCAGCTACATGTTGAATAGACATGTAGATTACTTGATTCACAAACTGAATCCTTAGTGTTCTCTAGAATCACATGTTTAAAATATCTACAGCGAAATCATCAAGAACATCAAAGAATTAATAGGCAAGGAATTCGAACTAGTGCTCATAAATCGATAAAGTTCTAATCTTATATATGTGAATTGTTCGTTTGTCACAGAATTGAGCAACTTTTACCATATTCTATTCTATCAATCAATCAATCAATATATGTTTATTGTACATCAGAACAGTTTTCTTGTTGACAAACACAGGTAAAATTATTAACATGAAACATACAATCTCATAGATTTAAAAAAAACAGCCCAATAATAACAATGCAGACATGTGGGTATATACATGATAATCAAGGTTAAAATAGGAAATCTGTGATTATTAAATTCTTCATTTAAAAGTATAAAGTAAGCATCAATATGAATCGTCATAAAATTCTACTAAACTATAAAATGCCTTATCAATAAGTAGTTTTTTTGTCATTTTTCTAAAAATATCATACCTTTTTCCCTTAATTTCACAGGGTAATTAATTGTACCCCATTATAGATCAGGGGGAATTTTACTGGATTTGTCATGGTAATGGACAGCTTTAAACTATTTTCATTTTGACGAGTATGATATGGGACATAATTCACTTCGTAATCTAATCTATTTTTGTGGATTAATGAAACTGTTTCTAATATAAAAATTGACACAAGCGTGAGGATTCCATGTTTAATAAAGAGTGGTTTACATGAGTCCCTAAATTTTATATTACACGGGTATCTAATTGCTCGCTTCTGTAGTATGAACACTGACTGAAACAATTGGTTGTTACAGACTCCACAAAATGATATACCATAACGCAGATGGGACTCCACAAGTGTGTAATAAACTGATTTTGCAGCCGCAAATCCCATCTCATTAGAAACCACCCTCAAGACATAACAACCAGATGCCAATTTTTTGTTCAAGTTTTTTATGTGCTCATCTAATTTCAGATTTGTATGCAAGTAAATTCCCAAAAATTTTGCTATGTCCTTATTTACTAATATTTGACTACCTATATTCACATCCGGAATCACAATTTTGAAGGTAATGGCACTAGTCTTTTTGGTATTCGGTGAAAGTTAGTTAGAATCACACCAGTCTTTGATTAAGACCATGTCACTACACATTATTTCGTGGAGTCTATCGTTATCTTTATGGTGCAAAAATATAGTTGTATCATCTGCAAATAACGTTAAATCTTCCTATTCAATATTCAATTGGGAATGATGTCCTCTTCAACATGAATACCCCACAAGGGGTTATCTTGAACGATGGAAGATAGTGAAGACGGACTCAAAGAGGCAATCGTGGCAGAACCTCTGACAAAACCACTTTTCCGGCAGTTGGACTCTGGACCACCAACACATCTCAATTCCCAGTGGAACGCATACACGACCAAATAAAGAAGACTGGGAGCTGGCATCCAAAGTGGTCACTCCATTCGCTGAAAATGGGCCAAAAACCAATTCTCCACACAACTGTCACTAGGAGAGAATGGCATTTTTCCTGCTATGTTTCATAACGGACTGGAATTTTTGCTACCCCTCTACTCGCAATACTTCTATGGGCGAACCTGCCATGGGGTCACCTCCCAACAGAATGGTCGACGGCGAAGGTAAGGCGTGTGAATAACTCCCAGTCCAACTTCTTCTGAACAACTTATCTCATATCTTCCATTCAGAAAACACTAGAAGAATTCTAGGTAAGCTTATTGGCAAGAGGTTGATGCAGGATAATTCCCTCAATCCTCAGCAATATGACTACCAACTGGGCAAATCTACGGCTTTAGAAATTGATAGCAAAAATTAACTACTCCCTGGTGAACGGAGAAATTGCGCTGGATGCTTTCCTCGACATTGTAGAGTCGTTTAATAGCGTCCTACCAAAATCCATGTATCTATCAATCGAATACGGAACAATCAGCAAATAATTATGCATCTGGATTAGAAACATGCTTGGAAATCGCTACGAGTCCACCAGATTCGGAACTACCAAAGGGTGGATTCCTTTCACCCCTTCTTGGGGCCTTCCTGATGAATGATTTATTAAGAAATTTCTATGGTTTGGATTTCCAATGATTTGCGGACCATCTGTTTATCATCGTCAGAGATAAATTTTAAGACGTAATATCAAATATTGTTCAAGGTGCCCTGAACACATTTTGCATATGATGGTGCGTCAAACCTTGCGAAACTGTCTCAGATTCCCTCACTAGGAGGAGAAAGCTACTGAAACTTCGCCAGCACACAATGTTTATTGAGAAAATGCCATTTTGGGAGAAAGTTAAATATCTAGAAGTAGAACTCATCTGGAACTCACACTTGGACAAAACTATCAATAAATCCAGAACATCTCCTGGGTCCTGAAGTGGCAAAAATTGGAGAATAAATCTCAAATAAACTTACTGAATATATCGAACTGCCATTATCTCAGTTATATCGTATGGCGCTTGATGAACCTAGAGACTAAGACGAACCGGAGAGGCAAGACTCACTGGTTTTTAGCGGCAAGCATGCCTTATCACTACGGGAGGCGTGCGCTCCACATCGACTGCTGTCACTAGAAATTCAACTGAATGGGAATAGATTGAGGGACCCTTTGACCCTTCGGTTATGCTGGGTGGAATTAGAAACCACCACATACTGGAGATGCCATCAGACTCCTTGGTCCATCTTATACTAGTCGGAAGGTCTTCCAACGTCCTTTTTCCACAGAGAGACGGTTGGTCTGGAGAAAATACTCCACTGAGCAAGAGTGACTAGACTTTCCATAACAACGGATCCAAGACCAACACGGGTATTGAGGCAGATGAGTTTGGGAAAAGGCCAAGAGTTGAACATTTTCTCAATCTCAGCAACAATAGAATTTTCCACGAGACAGCTGATTACTCGGTCTTCTGCAAAGGAATCAACGTTATATCAGGCAGCCTTAAAGGCCCGGAACTAAAGAAGGATTGACTCTAAACTGATATAGAACTGCAGACAAGCCTCAAACTGTTTTAGAAAAACCAACAGAATTACACCGCTCTGGGTCCCAGGGCATGATAGGGTGAAGAAAAATGAAAAATCTGACGCATGCTCAAAAAAAGCATCTGGCTCCGACTTCATCGGACCTGTCATCGACATCAGTAAGAATACTGCCAACGGAATAATCTCCAAAGGGCAGAAAAGCAAACCTCATGAGCTGGTGGACATTTCCAGATTAAACCCATTTGAAGGTGTTCATTTTACACCCATCAAAACGCATGACAACGCAAATTCTGGAATGGAGCAGGACCAATCTGCGCTTTCTTATAGGGATGCTAACTGGTCATTGCCGTTCAAGAAATTACTTGCGAGGAAGAGAACTAGAACAATCGTCAGACTGCCGATTATGCAGTGTAGAAGACAAATCACCAGAGCACATTTTATGTACCTGCGTTGTCATGGAAAGGGCCAGGCAACTGAAATTCGATTATTTCATTTGGTTTATTCATAAAAAAAACAGGATTATATGGTAAACTATACCCGTAGATATGAGCCACATAGACCCGTAATGTGGTCGCAGTTTAAGGTCGATACATCTCCCATCTTGAACCTAACCCTAGTGGTCAATTCAGGAAAGTGTTTAACCATTTATTATTATTGAGGAGAAAGAAAGAGTATATTTCTTCATCATGGAAATGAAGGGCTTTTTTCTGTTGATTGTCAGCCGATATATAACAGCGGAAACTTCTTTTTTTCCAGAAAAAGCAACATTCACGAATCATTATTCATTATTAATAAAATAAAGTATTTGGTATTTTTATAATATTTGTTTACCGTTAAATTAACGTTGCAAATGGAGGGTCCTGATAACAGCAACCTCACAATTTCAACGTTGCCCGACCAAGCTGCTAGGTGAAGAGGGGACGAACCCTTGCTGTCGACGATGTTCGTAGAAGCATCATGTTCCAGGAGCAATCTGACGATTTCCCTGGAAAACAATTACGAAAGGTCATATTCATAATTCACCGTAAAATTCATTGTTCGTATTTATTAAAACAATTATTCTTGAGGATACAGTCATTCCGCGAAAAAAATATAATTTCACTTCCACGAAAATGCCACATCCATAGCATTATGTTTATGAGCATGTACCTTTTTTTTCATTGACTTCAATATATTTTACTTTCTTCATTTTCAGTGATCGATTTGATTAGTGACTGTTTCAATGTATAGGATCATAGTATTCCCATGTTTCACTGAATGGATTGACCAAAAAATTAGATTGCTTTCCAAAATTATATTGTTGCAATGAGTTGGGGTATTATCAAAAAATAATTTAAATTAAATTATTATCTTGGGAAATAGGGGTCCTTCAGTCCTGAATGTGAATAATAATATAATAAGTTTAATGTTAGGTACCGATTGGCTCCAAATTAAAACAAAATCAAATCTTTCCCGAACATAAATTAATTTTTTTTATTACCATTAATCTAAAAAAAATCAATATATTTGGTTTAATTTTTGGGTAGAATATTAATGAATACAAAAATATCCAGAAAACATAGTTTTGGATGGTAGCAATACTTTCGGAAGGTATTTTTTTGAAATTCGCATTAAAAAATAGTTTAGATATCCCGAAAATATTTTATATGTCATGAGTTTCCAGATGACTCGAATGAAACAATACAATTTTCTGAAGGTCATTTCATATTCAGTTTATCTCAAAAAATCTTTAATTAAATCGTGAAGTAACAATTTCTGAAAATTGTATAAATGATGGAGTGTATTTACCACACAAACCTATATCCCGCAATATATTTTGAAATTATTTTTTCGCTACATTCATTAGTGTTCATCTTCAACTGGTAGCCTTCTTCTGCCTAAGAAGTAGCTTCCCGAATTGTATGCAATAAATAACACATCAATATCTTTGTTATATTTTTATATACCGGGTGACACAGGATATCAGGCCATCCCTGTAACTTCTGCATTCGTGAACGGATTTTTCTGAAATTTGGTACAGTTATATAAGCAACCATTTCGGATTTGATCACATTACAATCCAATATGGCGGACTTCTGCAAATGCCAGCAACTTTGTTTTTTGGAACACCCTGTATATTTTTAAAAATTCAAATTCAACAGGTCAAAACAAGTCCAAACCACATGTCAAATGTGATTTTTTTGAAAAAAATTTAATTCAAATTGTTTCTTTATTTTACCTCGTGGATAAATGAGATTTGGTCAAGGCTATTCAAAACCTATAATTTTCATTTTCCATTTCTACTAATTCTCGGAAGTTAACTAATTTTCGAGAGTTTAGAGGAAAGATGACAGCGAAACACAATTAGTTGACAAGATTCAGAAATGTTGTTTTCCACAGCTTACTAAGTTGAAAAATTATTCGAACTGCAAGGAAACTCATGAACTAGTTGCAGATTTTTGAACGTATACAATTTGTTACTGCACCGAAATACAAAAATGATATGTAATTTTTTTCCTGAATGTATGTTCTAGAGAGACATGTAGGTGGCCCATAGGGGTTTCGTGACACAAAAAATAATTTTTCATAAAAATTTATGTTTTTTTGTTATGTGCGACTCATTGTGAATAGCCTCGACCAAATCTCATTTATCCACTAGGTAAAATAAAAAAAAAGTTGGAATTTAATTTTTTTCAAAAAAATTGCATTTGACATGAGGTTTGGACTTGTTTTGACCTGTTGGAATTGAATATGTAAAAATATACAGGGTGTTCCATTTGAAAAAACAAAGTTGCTGGCATTTCCAGAAAAACCGGAAGTCCGCCATATTGGATCAAATTCTAAATGTTTTCTGTTAGACATTCACAAAAAATAACTTCCTTTTAATCGTGGATTTGTGGATTTTTCAATTCACAGAAAAATATTTCTATCAATATTCAATTGAGAATGTTTCCCTTTTCTTAATGGTTGCTTATATAACTGTACGAAATTTCAGAAAAATCCGTTGACGAATGCAGAAGTTACAGGGGTGGCCCGATATCCTGGTCACCCGGTATATATATATTTATATATATATATATATATATATATATATATATATAAATATATATATATATATATATATATATATATATATAAATATATATATATATAAATATATATATATATATATAAATATATATATATATATATATATATATATATAAATATATATATATATATACTTTTTTCTGGATAACTCACTTGTGTCCATTCAATGATGCATGATGAAGCACCGAATATCCACTACTGTCTTGAACATTGGCCCCTGGCCCCCTCCGTAGGCTGAAACAAAATAATTTCACAATACTCATTCCAATAACGAACAAAGAACATGACCTCTCATCAAAAGATTTCATTTGCCATAAAAACCAATATGATAAAAACCACAGTGAAAATTCTAAGTAATCGAGTGGTTTTTCAATAATCTCTGTTGTAAGAAAGATTTGGCTTATAAGAAATAAAAAAAGAATTGAAAAACCTCGTAAATGCTGATAAATTTTAATTGAAGATTATATGCATTTTATGATCTGGAACACACAAACTAAAATTCCAAATATTCAGTTCCGCGAATGAAACATGACCGCCATACAGACCCAGGAAAGTTCGTCCTTTGGAATTATTCATTCGATTTGAACGACGATTTGTGTATGGTAATTACGAAGTCTATTTTTCTTACAATTTTTCAATCTTGAAATGAAATGAATTTGTACTGAAAAGCAATCTTTCTGCTTAGAAATTCCAATGGACCTCAATTTTTAATTTCATCTTGACGTTTACTGACTGACAAGAATTATAATAATTTTTTTTTCATTTTTGTGACTGAAATGTGACATATTTCAACTCACATTAGTGAGAGAAGTTGTACTTTTAATCACTAGTGATTAAAAATCTTTTAATCACAAGCGACTAAAAGTGTTACCAAGGTTACCAATAAACAACCCTCATACACATTGCTCATAGCCCAGCAACGGTGTCGCATTATTCGTATTGAGTAGGCTGGTTTCCAAATTGAATGCAACACAAGCAACGGTAGCGCAGATTTTTATTCTTAGTAGGCTAGTTGCAATTTTGTTTCGACGAATCAATAATAATTGCAAAATAATTTATTTTAATTTCTGCGAAAATGGAAAGAAACAGATTTGAAACACCTGAGTAAAGCGCATTTAATCATTCGCCTGGTTGAGGCACTCGCAGCTTCGTTGCTCGTGCGCTCATCATCCAGGTTCATGATAAACTGCTACGCTTCACTCACTTGTCCTAAAAATATCTATTTTTGTACACGCTCCACAAAATGCCTAATTTGGATACTGAAAAGAGTCCACAAAATGCCACTTCAGGGTACTTGTACTTAAAGTCGTCATGGCAACACTTTAGCGGACTTAAATTTGTTTATTCAGAAAACCTATAATCAATATCCTTAAAACGTTTCAGGAGACCCAATAAATTATAGATTATTTGAAATTTTGTGGTGACAACACACGTTTTCTTCGAAATATTCTTTTGGAATACTTATTTCATGAAAAATGGACACTGATATTTGACAAGTATTTGACAAACGTGTCATTGATAAACAATCGCTGCTAGATTTTTGCACAACTTCCTAACACTATGGTATGGATGATAATTGAGAACTTATGCACGGCGAGCAAATATGCGTGGCATTTTTGTTCTGTTTATTTGGAAAGCTAATACAAAAAATGTTTTATGCAACACGTACTCAAATGGTTTCAGCGGACATCATCTACATATTGAGGATCGTCCGCTGAATCCTCACTTTGTGTACTTGTTACATAAACTACTATTATGAACTACAGTTCGAGAAAATGAAATTGACAAAATAATTCGTTGGAGCCACAGCTCTAGATATTTTACTATTGCTAATTCCAACCCACACCTACCTTGGCCATCCATAAATGATTTGATCTACATATGTATACAGTGTGTTTATTTAAGTGTGCAACATATGGGAATTTTTGAAATTAAGTGCATGTGCGATTTTCATATGTCAAACAGCATACAGGGTCGGTCAAGAAAATATGAAAATTGTATATGAGTGAAGTACCAGGATTTCACAAAATTCAGCAAAATATTACTGGGACAAGTTGTTAAAACCTAAAAGTTATGCCTTAATATCAAAACATTGCCACCCGAGAAAAAAAAAATTCTTTATTTTTTTTTTATATTTTCCCTAAATAAATTAATCAAAATGAAATCGATTTCGCATATCTCCGTTCAAATTCAAGCATATTTGTGCAATTACCTCCCTCATTTTTTTTATATTCATCCTAAACACTTTCATAAATTAATCAATATCAAATCAATTTCGCATAACTTTGTTCAAATTCAAGCAATTTTTTTTTTAAATAACTTGGATTTTTAATTTTTTAGGATTACTAATTCATTTTATTTTGAAACAACTTTAAAATTTCGCAAAAGTTATTTTTAACTAGGTAGAACAGTACTTATTATAATATGCATATTAAAAAACTCTAATATGAAGTGCAAGTTTTTTATTTTAAATGTTTATTGAAAAACTGTACAAATTAATCGACAAACCTGAAATCCTACTAAAATAATAACAGATATCCATGGAAAAAACAAATTAGGGTTAAAGTAAACATTATTATTATTATTAATTAATATTAACAACAATCCATCCATAATGTATGCAATAAGCGCACCCAAATCTCAAAAGCAATAATACATTGTTTTTAAAAGTAATGGAATATGGTGCCGAAGGGTTTGCCAAAAACTTAACAATTAACAAATCAAAATAAATTAGTACAGAAAATATTCAAAATTAAAAAAAATATATCGAAGCGTCTCTATATGTCCACCTTCTCGTTCAATGCATCTAATTAGCCGATCATAAAGTTAAGTAAGAGTAGATCGCAATATATCTGATGGAATATTCCTGCAATGAAATGGTATCGAATTTTCAAGCTCCTCATAAAAAAATTCAACCATTCAGTTACAATTCGATCAGAATGAGCGGGTCATCCATCATGTACAAACCATAATTTATTTCGTTCTTGTTAACTTATATTATTAAAAAAATCCGTCAATTCGTTTTCCAAAAACTGTAAATAGCTATCACCATTTAGGTTTTGGCGAAAAAAAAGGGCCTTATTCATTTGTCGTTAATAATACCGCACCACACGTTTGTTTTTTGCTAATACTGGTTTTCATTGGCAATGACAAATTGGATTTTCGTCCGACCACCACCTACAATTTTGGGAAGAGACAACGCCATTTGTTGTGAACGTGGATTCATCCCCAAAAAGAATGTGTCTTTGGAAATCACGGTGATCTTTTATTTGTCCTTGAATCCACATGCAGAAGTAATACCGCAATGGAGTCTCGTTCTTGAAACATGCAAATAAACTTTGGTTTATAGGCATGATATTTATTTTACTGAGGAATATTTTTGAACAGAGCCTTTTTCACACCCGTATAAGTAGAAATGCCTTGGGTGGATCTTCTAGAGTTTTCAACAACTGCAAGTACTTCTAATTAATTTTCTTCAGCACATACAGTTTTGGTACGTTCATTTTTATATTTACATTCTAAAGACCCTTTCTGTTGGAAATTAATTCAAATTCTACAATAGAGACCAAAGTCTGTGACATATTGCTAGCCAGCTAATATTTCATCAAAAATGTAAAACGTCTTATTTCTCAAGACTGCTGACTACAAATACCTCAGATCAATTAATTGATCTGAGACAAATATCTATACAATAGAAGTATGTCGGTCGAATATCCATAAAAAAACAACTACTTTTCTGGCTAATGCCTCGACGGACGTTGAATGACATCCGATGGATAAACGTGCAAAGTCCTACAAGGTACTTTGCAAATGTTTATTGCGAAATGGATAAATGTTAACCACTTCACTCAAGCTTACCACCCGTATACGGGTTTTGGGGTATTTGCCCCTCATCAGTACAAGGTGAGTCAAGCAGACAATGATTATTGTCTGCTTTACCTGACTGAAACGATTAAAATCCATCCACCTTGTAGCATTCGCAGAGATCGAATTAGCAGAATGGACAACACCATTAGCTAACGCAACTAAAGCAACTAAAACATTACCCTGTGAAAATGTTCTCCTGAGTCTCAGGAAAGAAATCTACTAAAGAGACGGAAGTCTGTGACATATCTATAGCCAGCTAATATTTCATCAAAAATTAAAACCATCTCATTCCTCAAGACTGCTGACTACAAATACCTATACAATAGGTGTATTTCAGTCGAATATCCATAAAAAAACAACCACTTCCCTGGCTAATGCCAGTCAGCAGTCTTGAGAAATAAGCCGTTTTTCATTTTTGATGAAATATTAGCTGGCTATCGATATGTCTCAGACTTTCTATTGTAGATTTCTTTCCTGAGACTGAGGATTTCGGTCGGTAATGTTTTGGTTGCTCTAGTTGTGTTGAGATGGCCTTAGCTAATGGTGCTGTCCATTCCACTAATTCAATCCCAGCGAAAGCTACGAAGTGGATGGATTTTAATCGTTTCAGTCAGGTACACCAGACATTATTCATTCTCTGCTTGACCCACCCTGTACTGATGAGGGTCAAATACCCCGAAACCGGTCTACAGGTGGTCAGCCTGAGTGAGGTGGTTGATATTTATCCATTTCGCAAGAAACATTTGTAAAGTACCTTGTAGGACTTTGCACGTTTATCCATCGGATGTCATTCAACGTCCGTCTAGGCATTAGCCAGGAAAGTAGTTGTTTTTTGGTGGACATTATAAGCGTTTGAGAAATTCGAGAATGCCAATGTGAGCATTGAAGGACGTTTCGTGTTATATAAAACTGCTGCATCTTTGATAACTATAATATAAAATGAAATTGAGTACATAGTCCCTACAAAAACCTATGGTTTTCTAGATCGTCTCGACAACAACTCCCTGCATCTTCCAGCTCAACGAATCCGGTCTCAAACTTTGTGATCTACAGATACATTCAAGGCCGATCACCTCAACAGACTGCAAGAGTTGAAGAAGCTCAAAGCTGCACTACAGCAACCCACAAATTAGCAGATCAACGCACCATCAAGAAACCTATTCTCCAAGCTATAAAAACTCCTTAGATACCCAACACCCAACACTTTTTTTCCAGTATCAAAGGTGTCACAGATAAAATTGCCAGAAGATACTATAATCAATGAGTCACAAGCAATATACGAAATACCACGTTTTGATTTTTTTAGAACATACTGGGGCAAAATAGGCGAGTAAGCAGTAGAATTTACGAAACATCAACTGCTGCCCGAAACTCAGACTCTTCCCCGGCATTTTGATTTTAGTCAGGGAAAAAGGAATAGGTTCTGTATTGGTTCCCACTCTATTGACATGCTCCTCACTATTTTCATTAGGAGCCCATACCATCTAATTATTGGTTCATTATTTGCTTTCACCAAATTTCAGGTCTTTGGAAAACGAATATGACGGGATATCAAATCTTATGAATTTTATTATTGTATGATAAGCCTTAGATGAATGCACATTCTGCGTCAAATGTAAAATACCATTATTTTTTTCATTTGACGTCAATTCACTCTAACTGTGAATCGAATAAACACAGGTGTAATGCCTTTCAAATTGAAAAATAATTGATTGCACGACATTAGCGAGCAATTCCGAATATCCGTCAATTACATTTCCAATGAGGTACTCGAAAAAGCAATAACGCACCGGGAGCGTTAAAAGCCAATAATAATAAGGGTGTGATATTCCCTTCAATATTGCCGGATTAATCCTCTCATATAAACACTTAAAAACGCCTAATCCGTAAATCTCATATTGCTGTCATTCACTTCATCCATAAACCATATGGAATTTCATTGTTCACTGGTTGGCAAATACTCGATGATTTTCTTCTTTATACTTGTCGAGGATATTAAACGCAGTTCGGGAAAATACGTATATGAAGTGGTTATATATCTTTTTGTCCGATATGTATGTATATAGGGTGTAAACTAACTTGTATAAGTGAAGATCACGGGGGCCTTACCTTTTATAGTGGGATCCGAAACCACTATTGATGCCTTGAAAAAAATTTCACGGCCGTGGGGTTTAAAACAGTGGGTACATGACTAACGCTCATACCACTGAGCCAATAGCCCCATTTGTTTGTTTGTCAACTTGATATCAAGTTAGCACAGCCACCCTGTAGGAAAAAAATGTGCCCCGTTCTATCGCTTCAGAAAATTCAAAGAGTTTACGACAATTATGTTTTGGTAATTCAACAATTGTTAGGTGAATTCTCGGCTGGCTATATTACACTGAGTTACATGGTGTATACCCAAAAATGGGGAATTTCCAATTAATTCATCGTTCTCAACCTTTTTCTTTGATTCGGAAAATTCAGAATTAGCACGACAATTATGTTTTGATCATTCGACAATTGTTAGGTGAGTTGTTGGCTGTATTTTAGTGTATTTTTATCATGTTGAATGTATTTCGACAACTAATCGACAAATTTTCGTAAAAAAATATGTGATATTCGACCCACGTTTATCAATTTCTTGTAGTGGCAGTGCTTACTTGATATCAAGTTAGCACAACAAAAATGTGCACCGTTCTTCTGCTTCAGAAAATTCTAAATTTGCACGACAACTATGTTTTGGAGATTCGTCAATTGTTAAGTTTAAGGCTGGAAAAAACAATGTCCAACCGAGCGAGATACAGCGTGTATTTAAAAAGAAGAGAATTTCCAATTAATTCATCGTTGTCAACCTTTTTGTTTGCTTCAGAAAATTCAAAATTTCCAAGACAATTATGTTTTGGTCATTCGACCATGGTTAGGTGAGTTTTTGGCTGTAAGAAAAAATGTTCAACTGATACACAGTGAGCGTTGCTGAAATATAATAAAAATGCTTATGTTCTATAAAATATATTTTATCTACGTTCAGGCAAAAAACAAAACTTTATTGAACTATATTCAGTGAAAAAAACACTTACTTTTTGCACTTGTTGCATAAATAACTATTGGTATATGTTTATTATGTTGAATGTATTTCAACAATTATCCGACAAATTTTCATAAATATTTTATGGTCGCCAATTCACTGTTGTGGAACTGCTTATCAAGATAGCACAGCCACCCCTTCGAAAAAAATATGCGACGTTCTTCTGCTTCGGGAAATTCAAAAACTGCAGGACAATTATGTTTTGGACATTCGATAATTGTTAGTCCGTAAAATTAAGGCGTGGAGTAATAAACTCCCATTTACGAACGAATATCATTTTTCAGTTCTATTCTCGAAATTCGCATTTTTCCAACCAAAACACCACCTATACCCGAAATCATGGGTCAATCGCACGTAAAACTGCCGTTGACCACAATTTCTCCATTAATCACATCATTTTTAAGGCTTTTTATCTTTAATATGTTGCCAGCCTTACCTCGGACATGCTGTGTTTTCTTGACCAATATTTTTTTGATAATTGTGGTTTGTTTTCAATCCGCGGGCGCGATTCGCATCAAAGTATGCCGACTTCATCATCGAGGTTAATTTGTTTCCATTACTGTAAAATTGACGTTATTGCAGAGGCATGGTTTGAATAAGAATTGCCGTTAGCAATATCCAGTGTTTCCATAGGGTTTGGAGTGAATTAAGTGGACATTGGTTCCCAAACTATGTTTGAATTTCACAAAGAAATTTGAATTTTTTCAAGATTTTGTTTTAATTTTTAAGCACTGTAAATCGTGATGAAAGACACTCAGATTTTTTCTCCTCTCCAAATATAAACAATGCTTAAGCAGGGAAATTAGCATATCCAGTTATATAATTATGCATTTATATCTAATTTCCATTTCTACATATTCACTGATATTCTCTGACGAGCCAAATATGCAATGCATGTTATCCCTTTCATCTTTCATTTGATCAAGTCAGCCAAGAGACATTTTGATTAACAAACTCACCCTCTAGGGCATTGGAAGCGCCAGGGGTAACTGTATGAACGAACAGACAAGTTTTTATTCCCCGATTTTTTTCATGAAGTCAACGGAAACTTTCATAATACATTATAGGTTTTTTCTGCAATTTCCTATACTTCCCCCAATTTAAAAAGGGAAAAATTAGAAAGCAACAATTAAGTAAACAAAAACAGGATTTTGATAATATACATGCTCAAGTTATAGTTAGTTGGTATTATTTGAATGTAATCTTTTGATATACCCTAGATTAGATTAGGTTTCAAGTGAGTGGTTTTTGCAAACCCCTCAACTTTTACCCCCAACAAAGCCGATAGAGTGGGTAATATTTCATAACACAAATATCACTAAGTCAAGCCACAGTGAGGCAGGCATATTTGCTTTGCTGTTGCATTATCATCCTAGCAGAGACAGCACCCCGATCCTCCAAAACTATTAACAGATTATGATTCGGACAACAGTGGCTATAATATAGGTCTGTGAGACATCATAGGTCTGTTTGGTGGCCTTTTTGGATGGATTTATCTTCCAATGGACCAATCCGATACTCTTCTTATAATCCAGATATTCGATGAGTATTTGGCAAAGCTTGATGAAGTGCTAATCACTCGTTTTTCATTACCATCCATACCGAAAGTCATCAAGAGTGTCATCGGGGGTCAAGGCCAGACGAGCCTGAGGGGTAGACGTTCAAGTTGGTCGACTTCCACACTACCAAGTGCTTTCCATAAAGGATTTTCTCACCAACCAATAAACAATACAGAAATGGACAGGTATCCAGACCAGAAGCATCTTGTAAGATTCTCCTTCTGTGGGAAGTCTTTCTTGGTATTCCCATATGCATTGGACGTTGATCGATACTGAGTGCTTTGAAAACCACTTTCACTGACCCATAATATTTTGATTATTCAATATACAGAAAGTTTTTATTCCAATATATCTACACTCGAATCAACAGTCCAAATGATGTATTTGTCCTGGGTCAATGAGTGTATACATCCAAAACACTTGAAGGTGTTTTCAGTAAACCAACAGCTAACCGTATGCAGTTGTTGTTTTTTTCTCTTCTATTCATAGATAGATTAGAATAAAGAAGTTGGAGGTATTACATGGAAAGTCATTCCCAAAATCTTGACTTTTGATGTCCACTATGGTTTATGTTAATCATACTAGTGGTATGCTTTAGTCATTATGTTGTCTGTCTAACCTTCATTTCTATCAGAAAATTGGTTTATTCTAAGAAAAACTTCACTATATGCCAAATCAATACATATGTTGGAGGTTGATTTTTCGAAAATGACTGAAAAATATAAAAGTTGATTCAGTGAAGATTCAGGAACCACCCAAATGGGGTTTCATTGGAAAACGTGCGTTAGTCGTTTACAGTCTTTCCCAGCACTACTGTCCATGATTCATAGGTTTTATTCCTATTTCCGGAAAAAATTCAAATATAGACTCGTATATAGAAGTAGTTCCATCGAAGATTCAGTCGCCCCTGCTAACAGGCTAAAAATACTATTCGTCAACATGTTGATTTATGGGGGGATTGGCGCGGTGGGTTAGCGTCCGACTCATGATCGAAAGGTCGTGAGTTCGATTCTCGGCCAGGGCAGAAATTTTTCTATTTAATTTGAGAGAATTAAATGTTAAATTTCGTAGCCGGGCCGAGGATGGTCCTCGACGATTCGCTGTTGCGTTCAAATTAACAGTGCTGCTCCTAGGTGGCGTATGGAGTTAGTAACAAGGCCTACTCAGAACACTATGAAATGATACATATAAAAAAAATACTCAACTTGTGACTGGCCGAATGACGAAATGTCCAAGCCATTGAAAAAAAAAAAAAAAAAAAACATGTTGATTTCGAAGAATCATCCAAATTGTGGAAGTTTAGTTCCAAAACTATTTTTCAAAGGGTTACAGGGTGACCGAGGGGTGCGTGCAAGCTCCATAACTTTTTTTCTCTATCAACCTGATTTTTTTAAAATGATAGGTCCAATAATGAGGCACATTCTGAAAATATGTCTATTTATATACAGAATGTCCCAAAATGAGATACCTACACTGAGTTCTGGTTTTTTTTTCACACCCCTATTTTTGTTGAATTTTGGGATTCGCCACTGAATTGTCCATATAACGTACCGGATTCTTAGACTAGCCTGTAAAAGTTTTTGACTTATCTCAATTTATGTGTCAAAATAGCTTCGTGCTTTTTGGGACATCCAGTACATGAATCAAAATATTTTTAAAGTGTGCCTCATTGTCGCACCTATTGTTTGGAAAAAATCGATAGCTTGGATTGAAAAAAGTAATGCACCCTGTATATATTTAGATCTCATTCGGAAATAGTTCTATAATAAAATCATTAAAATGAATATTTCGAGGATTCGAAGCAAATAGAGCTAGTTTGATTGGCTTTTTTGATTTACTAGTATTCATCATACTGAAAAATATCAAATTAACATTTTTTTTAAATTGCGTTTTTTTTTTTTTTTGACATGGTTTTACGAATGATGAGTGCATATTGAACCGGTAGTGAACATTTTTTCAGGAACTAGGATCTGCAATATTTACATTCAACTGGATGAGCTCTTCAATATTTTTCTATTGAAAAGTGATGGAATATAACAATTTTGAGCCAGAAAAACAAATTTGATTAATATGATATCAAATTTTATTTATACATCCCTAATCTGAAATCAGATATTGTGTCTCCTACGATTGAGATCCAGAATAAGAACATCTGTTCAGTTTGTTACATCTTGAGGAATGGAGAAATTATGACTTTCCCCCAGTGTGTAAATGGAAATGAACTTGATATAAAAGAATCAGAAAAAAACTAAATTTATATATTCAATTGTAACGAAGCATTTTTTCCGGGCTCCGTTACTAAGAACGGATAACTTTGAAGTAACTTTGGTACGTCCCTGCCTATTTGGGGGATAAACATTAATTATGAATTGGCAACAAAATAATTCCCCGTTTAGAAAATAAGTGTGAATATAAAAAGCTACTGGATCGATCACAAAACCAAGCAAAAGCAAGTTCTAATGCCTTTTTTCACTGTACAAAAAGACTAAAATACTTTTCTGCCTGTTTTTACTATGAGAGTAGAAAAAGGTAGATTCATATAAGTAAAAACGTAGTATGCTTTTTCATAAGGGGACAGAAAGATAAGGTGCTTTCTGGTCCATCTCTTATGTGAATCAGACAAAAAGAGGGCCGTTCTTTATACGGTTTTTGTCCGATATTTCTTTTAAATCCGGTGGATATAAAAGCCGAGATTTAATTTGGATCGCTCTCTTTACTTCCGTGTCGAGCACAAACTCTTTTACTTCCCGTCCGAAAGCAATCCCTTTTGGCTTCCGTTCCGAGAACAAGTTCGTTTTCCTCCAGAACAAGTGATTGGAATCGTTTAGCGAGTCGGAGTCAAAGAAAATAGATTTCCGTAAAGGATAAGCATTCATGCAAAAAGTTTGATTCGAGTAGTGAGGTAACCGTAAATGAAACATTGGTATGAACCTTTGATAACCCGTTGATTTGATCGTGTCATTAAGACACATTTATGCCCATATTGCCCCGTTTGTATATTTCCCCCTACTGTGTTTGATAACCTATTGTTGTATTGAGTGAAGTGAATGAAAACGAGAATTTTCTCTCAGAGTATTTGCTCAGTGCTCGGAGCACTTTCTAAAAACGAAGTGAATAAACATGTGTCTGGCCTGCAGAGAATATTCTCCCTTTCTTTAGGTTTGGTGTGTAAGAAATTCAACACTGCCAGTCTCAAACCTCGAAAGCTTTTTACTATCACTCATTTTTTTTTCTTTCGTTGTACACTTTTCCCTTACGAACGTTCATGTACATTGCCATGATTAAAACTGACAGAAAGTGAGCATGGGTTGGACTCCAAATAATTTGAGAATATAATGGGGGGTCCTGACTTTTATTCACACATATTTGGAGCAAAAACTCATTCGCCAGGAAAACTGAGCCAATAATATACTATACTATACTATAATTTATTATAATATACCTACTATACTATATTCTTTGAAAAACTTGAGTTTGAACATTTACTCAATTTTATTCACTTCACTCATTGAGTTTATCAGGTTGGCGGAACGCCGGATTGATTTTATTTCATTCGTTAAATATTTCATACGTTTGCATAGGTGTAAAATATTCCAGTCCCGTGACTTTCACGATAAATCCATTTACTTATGTATTGAGTTGTTGTTTCGGATTACTTCATGTCGTGGGGTATTTTTGTTTAACAAAAAATATATATTAATAATTCCTATCTCACTACGATAGCAGGTTGTCTCACCAAGTGACCGTCTTAACTTCATTTATTTTGTATTAATTGACAATGCTACCGTGCTCGGGAGGATTGCCATTGGCATTTGTTTCATTCCTGACTCTGGCAGGTATTTAGAGTTTAATAGTATACATAGCGTCCTGGTACTCGATTGAAATAAATAGTGAATTTTACATTTTGTATGTATTTTGCTGCTATGGAATTTAAATATCCTATAGCACGAGATTGATGAACCATTCGAGCTCATAGTACCTCGAGTTACGATCTCAGGTGCCGTCGAGGGTCACAATATGTCAGTTTTTCTAGATGCTCAAGTTGTGATGCATGGCGGAACGAGAGCAGTTAGCGCCCTAATTAATCAGGTCTCAAGTAACATTTTTTTGTTTTTCTCAAGATACTTGCAGAGTCCCATTTTTTTAAATTGAATTGACAATAAGACTAATATACAGATTTTCAATTTAGGATAAAGTTCCTGAAAGTTGGTTTTATAAGACACTCGAATGTTAAAATATTTATGAATCTAGTAAATAATATACGTTGATGTCTTGTACGCAGATCCCTAGCCATATAACTGCTTCCTGCTAAGTTGGTACTTAGCTAGGGGTAGATCAGGAGTGTGAGAGCACCATAGTTTGGGCTTTGACAAAGGGTGGGTCGAGATATCAAAGTGGTTCTGTTTGTTTTCCTCGAAGCTCAAAGTAAATATTACGAGTAACCCGTAAAGTTTTGTTTTCATATTGAGACGAGTTTATAGAGTCATAAAATCAAAGTGGACGAATTTAATTCCCACGCACACCAGAAAAATCACTTTCTGAAGTTAGATTGTAGAGAAATAGGAAAATCGGTCTCTGGGGTGACAAAGTAAGATAAAATGAGAAATCTCACAAAGATTTTGATGATTATTTCCTAGTTTATACTACTACTACTTATAAACAGATCAATTTCCGTCATAAATTTAAAATTGATCAAGGTGAAATTTAAATAAAATTATTATATTTTGGTGACATTTGTAAGCTTCTATAGAAAGTACCTTTCCGTTTTTAATCCTATAAACTATATGATCAGAACAGTGTTTGAATTAAGATAAAGACAGGTCTGTCTGGCTGTCTGTGCAACCGGATTCCAGTTCCAATGGCTGTAATTAAAGCATACAGACTTTTGGACATTTCAATTACGTCAAAAAAAACAGACCCCTGGACATCCATCTGTTGCTACCCCTAGTAAGTGGAGTAAACCTCTAAAAAATCTGGCGATCGAGGGTAAAAGTTGAGTTTAAAAATAATTTGATAAAGTGTCTGGGCATCATAAATAACGTAACGATTCTAGGGATAATAGTTATTTTTCCCAACCCTAGAAAAACGCGTTACACAATAGTACGTATGAACAATATCATCTACATATTTTTACTGTTTTACACCGAGTGCTGATGCGAAAATCGGCAATGTTTTTTTTTCAAAATGAAGACATCATAAAGATATATCAAAATTATTACGGCACAATACCACTGAAAAGGACATTTCCAAATAACTAGTTGCTCTCATTTCGTGCCCAACAGTCGTTAATCAAATAAAAGTTACTGCTATAAATGTTTTCATTTTCTCTCTGCACATCGTTGGGTTACAACATAAGGGTGAGTGTATCGTGTTGAGGTAGGGTGTGGCAATATTTGGCCTTCAATATCGATCTGTACCTGTTATCCGGAATATTCACCTCACCTGACTTCACCTGATTCAATTAAGTAATGTGGGCATGATAGTACAATCCGTGATGAAGACAAATCTGCTTTCATTTTCATATTAATTAGCTCAGAAAAAAGTATTGAAGAAGACAAGGTTAAGTATCGTACAATATAAATAAGATTATTTATGAAAACTTATTACTGTTCTTGTAGATGTGGAATCCCATTATGATGGGGCATTCGTTCCTACCACTATTCTATATTTTTAGCAATAATTCTATATTTTTAGCACTAATTCATATTGAAGGTAGTATTTCGATTTTTCATTTCATAAGGAATATTCATCCCTCTATCCTTCAAGTCTATAGTTGTTTCATAATATTTTCATTAATATTCGTTAAGCTCCATAGGATAGTATTTCATCCATGCCTTTGGCTATTGTGATTCTTGGAGCTCAATTGAAAAACATTCCTCTCCTCTTCCCCGTTTCCCACATTTCTCCAATAGACGGCATAGGTTGAGCTCTTTCACTTTCAGCAAAAAAATAAAATGAATGTGGTACTTCCATTTTTTATTAAACAAGAAATTATTCTCCACATTTACAATGTTTGAAAACATGTTCGAGAAAAATGTTTTTTCCACTTCACTTTGATCAGCTCTTTAGGATATTTTTTGTTCCGCCCATTTGACTGTCGTGATGATTGTTTGTTGTTCACACATAAAAGAGGCGGTTGAAAAAGTCACAGATTTCTCTTTATACCTAATTCTGTCCCTGTTTACTACAAACACAGGTCTTTCTAAAATATCATATGGATCTTTTGAAGATTGTTTTTTTATAATTGATATTCAAAGAAGAAGTAATTCGTCGTTATTTATTAGGTGAGTGACAATTGCCTCTGAAGTTGTGATACAAACTTTTCGGTGATAATGTTGATTCAAAAAAATGGCACATTCGAAAGAATTAATTTACTTGAGAATGATGGAATTTCGTATAGTCTAGCAACTTTTTTAATGAATCATTCCAAAAACTAGTTTGAAAGCAGAAGCATGTTCACAAATGTCTCAAGTTCCTTTTCGATTCACTGCTAGGAAAATGGGTAAGAAAAGTATAAAGTTGACCTATTTCTCGACTAACCATATGAACGTATTTGACCTCATAATTCGGTACATTTTTACCTTATAATTCGGTACATTTTTACCTTATAATTATCCTTGCCCTTCGTGAACAATGAGGAAATTTTTCTGGTGAACTTTAGGTATAATTTTACCTAATATATAACCCTTTTGAAGTTGGGAATAAGTGATTTTCCTCTTTGTATTTTTCCTATGAATTCTATGAGTTGTGGAGGAGATTTGCTGTTCTTATCCATGGTTTTGCAACCAGAATTATGAATTTGGAATTGTGGGGCCTTCAAAGTGAAATAATTTGTCAGGAATAAGTAAATTTGGACTTGAGAAAATCTTGACTCTCTGCTTGGTATAATGTTCCTATAATGTTGGGCGGCCTATATCTATGATTCTCATGGACATGATTGAATCGATGAATTTCTCAGGGAAGGTTCTCAAAGTTCAGTCAAATGTTCTCAACCCAAATTCCATATCGCAATGTTCATCTTGAAATTGCATTTTTTCTCCAAATTTAATTCGAATAGCATTGTTTTTTGGAATGTTTCCATAATTGGGAGCTTGAGTTCAACCTCATCAGCATACTATATGGTATAATTTGTAACGTCCTCTCACTCGGTTATGTTAAATTGGGGGCTCTAGAGAAAGACGAATATCGAAGACACTTAACGACATGCTCTCAAAGAAATAACAGTTTTTCAACAAGTCGAAACCGAAACATAGTCGAAAACGAATCAACCGATCGAGCATTTTTTTTTCTGTGGCAATCCTAATAAATCTTAGCATTATTATATAACCCACCACTGAAGAATAGTTGGTTTGATCAGGTGGATTTCATATTGGGACAATAGCTCCTTATAATACATAATTACAATAGAAGTGATCATGATCAGAATGAGGAAGTAATAGCGACAGAATGCGGGTCAATATCCGCTACGCTCCAAAAAAGATGTCAATGTAATGATGTTGCTGCTATTATTATTACAAATATCAAATAAAGATAATAACTGAAATGCATTCCATGAATTCAAGTAACTGCCAAAGTTATTATGATGTTGATTGTCCACAGGATCTTTGTCAAAAATTAGTCACACGCTTTTGGTCTTTAAATTTTCCATCTTCTATTACTTAAATTTTTTATTTCAATTCACAATAAAAAAATCATCATATGCGTAATTCAGTTGATAAAATTGTCAATGAATATCCAATAAAACAAATGATGATAATATTCGTACTCCGTGACCTCGTAAGAAAACCAACCCAACCCAAATCTATCAGAAGAAAACAGATGGAAATAAAATTGAATTTTTTTTTAGAAGGAAAACATTTGATGAAATATAAGTAATGTCAGTAGAATACTGATAATCAGGAAATTATACCACGTATTCACCATAAACAAAGAATTCATCATCATGGAAGTAATTCATAAACAAATGAATCACAAAACTATTGTTCATAAACCATTCAATAAACAAAATTAGAGGTATTAACTCATGATATTAAGTGGATACTGTGAAAAAATGTTTCCATCGACACTGTTGAGAATCGAATTTATTTATTTTTAGATAAACAATTAAGTTCTTGGGAATATCATCGGTATGTAGTTTTTCAGATTGGAGTTTTGCCAAAGGGAAGTACTGAAAAATATAAAAGGTTACATGTAAAACGGAGCTACGTGATATTATTGAAGAAGAAATAGAGGCGAAAATTGTAGAAAACAAAATATCAAAAATCGCAGTTTGAAAATGAACAAAAGAAACATGACAGAAGTATATTGACCTTCATAATATGTCGATAGTGAATATTTCCAACTATGGTAATGAAATATCTGGGGTTGTTCCCTAGTCAAGTCAGGTAGAAATATGATCACACAGGTAGTTCTTCAGTTTAAGGAATTCCTGTATGGGAAATATAATAGTTATTTCTTCAATGCAAATAATTAATATACGTCACACATTGATGCACTTGTTGTTTAAATTACTTTCTCCAAGTTAACAATACCTACCTGGAAATAATAATAAAACAATATAGGTAGGTACCCACTGATTACATATCGTAACGATCAATTTAACAAATACCTTTGACCTTTAAATAGCAATTTGTATCAGTTGAGACATTATTTAATGAAATAGATAAGGGATTAACTATATCTGGGGAATAGATAACAGCAAAAGTAGCGATAAACCACTGAAAACACGATTACTTGACAGCTGATTATAACCCACCTTGCCAGTGGACCACTCCTTTTGGCTCTTTGGCCCAGTATCTTTTCCACAACGGCCACATTACCCTTCCTTGCAGCCTCCAACAGTTCTTGGTCCTTACCCATGGCCCTTCGATAAGCCTTTTATTCATTTATAAGTCATAATAACACAAAACACTACTTTACACACTCCCGTACTACGATTCATTGATCGCCTTCAGCCATGTTTTTACTGTGGCGCCCTCGTCGGCTGCTAACGGAGTGAGTGTACGTGCATCGTTCATTTGTTTTGTTTGGAGTAGTTTGCGGCGGCTCAGCTGTTCTGTATTTTAGGCCTGAACGATGTGATTTAAAGTGGTTTATTTTTAATTTCGACAATTCTAGTGAGAAACTAGCACTGAGTGAAACATAATCGTACAAAATGAAAAACTGTGCCTTGCTTTTATTGAGCATATTGTATGTGAACAAAGGTGAGCAAATTACAATGAACTTTTGAACTCCTCCTCCCCATAATCAGTTGTTTTTAGCACTGGGTTTTCATCAGTTGATGTATTCCTATCGCATACTTGTCATGATTGAATTATCCTGTTTCGTATAAATAAAAATCGCAATTGAATTCCATCGACAAGTAACATAACCTCAAATTCTTTCCACAGTTTCATGTGAGGCCATCACAATAGATTTGTCCCGCTTCCATCCCAGCAATACCGAATACAGTGTGTTTAAAAAATACTACACACTCAGCGAAGACACCACAGTGGTGGACATAGAAAATATTAACGATGATGTTGGATTTTTCATCATACAAGTTCACACCTATATAGAGAATGTTACTCTATCCAACAATACTATATTTGATCCCCATACTTACGTCACAGGGACCAATATCGGATTGATATGGGGATCTGGGGAAACAAGGACTACTTTTTATGTTTTAAGGAATATTAAGTACATGGAACATGCTCGTGTATTGCTAGTAATCACAGTATACAATGAACTCGGTAAGATGATTTTTTTAGTAGAGCAATTTTCCCACCAATTACAATATTTGGGTTTTTACTTTTTTCATTCAACGAAGAGTTGCACGTTTTTCCTTCTCTTGTCCAAGTCAAACCTTATTATAGTTTACCACAAATAAAAATCATTTTTATTGCGGTGACTGTTTTTAATATAGATTTTTTCAATGATTTCAATATTTATTATTTTTCAATACTCATTCATCTTAATATTATGGAATGTGACTTAAAAAAACATTCTAACAATCTAGCAAATACTTCACAACGGAATTAAAAAAATTGATGGTACTTAAACAGGATTTTATACTGATCCCATTTTCATTTAATTGTTAAATTTTTTTAAATTATATCGAAAAGAGGTAAATGGTTGAACTACTCATGCTCCCTGAAAATAGCTGTTTAACTTTTCTCTACAAAAAATTATTATGCCTCTAAAGGAAGGAGAAATTGCTGTTCTTGACCCAATTCGAAAAGTGGATTTATTTGTTATGACCAACACAATATAAGTGAAATTTACTAAAGTTTATCTGTCAGATGTGAGAAGTTAGGTTATTTGTAACTGCTGGAGGATGATTTTTCTCATAGAACCGGCAATATTTTGTATTAACTGTGCCGAAAATGAGTGCTTTAGTGTTTATACCTAATGCTGATAAAAAGAAGGAAGTACCTATTGTGAGTGATTTTTGCGCGAGAAAACGTTGCTTGAAAGAAGAGGCAAAAACACGTAAGAAAAGTCAATCAGCTATTTCCAGGAAGCATGAGTACTATACATTTACCCAATAAATAGGTATATACCCAAAAAAATAGGTATATACCTACATACCTTTTTGAATAATATAGTTGTATTTATCATGATGTTTTCAAATTATCAATTTGGAATATTGTAAAATTTAATTCTGAAATTCTATAAAAGTTTCAATGGAATGCAAAACAGAAATATAAAATGAAATATAATTTCAACCTTCACTTTGTCTGAAGAATACATTTTTTAGATCCTGTTCCGGGAGGTTGTAATTTGACTTTCGACACAATGCTGGCCCCATATCAGGTGGCGTCATACAACGATGAATTCATCACTGTTGAAAGTCAACCCCCCTCTGTCTACGGTATATCCTGTGATGACAACGATGTTCAAGTAGATATGTACCATCTATATCTACCAGAATTTAGGAAAGGAAACGAAACCTATTTTGACGGAATTGAGAAAATGCTCACGGTAGAAGATATCCTTGAATTTGGAACAAAAGTGCCTGATATTGAGGGATATTTCAAATTCCGGAGACTCTATAGCTCCTATAGGGGAATTGGAGAAGTTTTCGGAGTGATTGCCACGTATAGAGGTTGGAGTACTGCCTATGTTCCCGCTATATCATATGGATGCGATTTGTTGAACTGGGACCAGAACTGCATTGGACCAGGTTAGTCGATATAAGTATGAAATATAATGAAGACAATTTATTGAAAAAATAAGGAAAGTGCTTTTGACTCCGAAGCGCTGAGTATACCGGTTGTCAACATGTTCTTTAGACAAGGAATGGTTTCCAGAGTTTCGAGGGTATGAGATTTAAAACAGATTTTGAATTCAAGAATTGGAATATTTTCCAATATTTCACCAGTGTGAAAACAGAAACGGTCGTCGCGCCAGAAACGAAATATTAGTATATGCGCAAGGGTGTCGTCATATGTTATTCCTTCAAAATCTTCCGAAATGAAACAGCAATTGGAATTTTCTACAGTATTATGTTGGTGATGATGGTGAATGAAAGTTTACACACAATTATGATAAAAATATGTTAATGGTGTTTCTAATAAATCATAAAATTATATTTATCAGTGGCTGTGACAATAACATACAAGATGGGATAAAAAGGGCGTATCTGGAAATTTCTTTTTCACTGTATATTCAGAATGAAAAAACCAAAACGAGTTAATTCTCGTTTCTGGGGATGTTTTTTTAATATTCCTGAACGTTGAGAAAGAGCCTAACCCATTTCATATTTTGTATCTCGATACTCACCCTAGAAACTACCCCCCCCCCGTATTCAAAAAATATCCAGAACAGAGTTAATTCATCGTTTCTGGACATTTCTTTTTCACTCTATATTCAAAACGAGCTGAGAAAGCATACCTACCCCATTTCGGATTTTGTATCTCAATAGTCACCCTGGAAACTACCCCCGTATTAAAAAAAAATCCAGAACCGAGCTAATTATTCGTTTCTGGAAATTTCTTTTTCACTCTATATTCAAAACGAGCTGAGAAAGCATACCTGTCCCATTTCGGATTTTGTATCTCAATACTCACCCTGGAAACTACCCCCTATACATTTATTTTTTCAGAAGCATTTTTTTGCATTTAGAGTACGTTAGACTTCAACCAATCTTATGGACATGAATGATGACAGTGTTTTCCGCCTAGTTGAGTTTGATATTTCCAAAACCACTAATCGTAAAAAAATTATTTTTTTCTAAATAACATATTTTGGACACATTGCTTAGATTCTAATTTTCACGACGAATCCATTGATGGTTTCGAATCGAAAATAGGATGAATAACAATCCTAATACACTAATTATTTTAATCACTTGTCGAAAAATAATTAGGAAATTGGGGTAATCGCTCATCGAGTATGCTGTGGATACAAATCAAAACTGATTTTTTTATTGCTTTATTTAACGTCGGCATATTGCTGCGACCAGGGCTAGACACCGACGCAAGTGAGCACACTTTCCCCAACCGGAAATTTTTCCGAATCCCCTGTTGTTTCAGAGGTAGGGTTCTTTAACGAGCTCAACATCTATGAACTCGGGGCCGCAATCTTAACGTCCCCTCCGAAGGACGGCATATCTATCCTCTTATCTCGTGTGAAGGTGCCTGCGAAATGTTTGACTTATTTAAAAATTTATTTATTGCGATGACATTTCGTTTTGATTGTAAAATTGAAGTTATGAATCTGGTTTCGTTCAATTTTGTATCCAGAGCATACTTGAGCGATATACCGCAATTTCCTCATAATTTTTTTACAAGTAATTAGTGTATTAGGATTGTTATCCATCCGATTTTCGATTGGAATCCATTAGGTAAAGAACAATAGTAGTAAACGGTATCCCATTGGAAAAGGAAGGGAATATAACAGAAATGAAAGGAAAAATAATTTACGGGCGATGTGAGGTCGGGAAGTGGAAGGGGGTGAGTTTTTAAGGGTAAAAAACGGTTTATCTCGATTTCCGGCAAAACAAGTCCTATTGAAAAAAGTTGTAGGTAATAAAAAAATCAAAACTTTTGTATTCACACTTTTTTCACATAACCTCAACATTTATGTGAAAAATTCAAATAACCAAGTTTTTGGTTTTTTATTTTTATCTTCTACAACAATTTTTTTTTCACGAAATTTGGTGAAAACCTTTTTTTTATGTTCCAAACACACTGTAATTTTTTTTATTTAAAATATTTATTTTCTCACCTTATTTTGACTTAATATCGAAAAAGACCTAATTTTCAATCGAATATTCTCCCGTCAAAATAACAGCTTTTTTAAAAAAGTCGGTGGGTCTTTTGTTCGATGAAATCTCTACTTTCTGATGGTATGAAAAAAGTACATTAATATGACAGAAAATGCAAAGGAACGAAAAAAACTCGAATCCGAATTTAATAAGACATCTACAATATTTTGAGAAAGTTGTAGAATCTTCTTCAAATTATATGCGTAGATGCCTATTTATTGCTATTCCAAGATAACTTATATCTGAGTGACCTACGGAAAATTTTAGCTCATCAAAAGGTATTTCATAGAGAAGTGGGGAAGAGGCTAGGAGGGTCTGGGCTTTACTACCTATTATTTCTTTGCATTTTCTGAGAACATTTACCATAGTAATGTATATTTTTTTTCACACTATCAGAAAGTAGAGATTTCAACGAACAAAAAACCCACCGACTTTTTTAAAAAACCTGATATTTTGACAAGAGAATTTTTGATTGCAAATTAGGGTGCTTTTTCGATATTAAGTCAAAATAAGGTGGAAAAATAAATATTTTAAATAAAAAAAATTACAGTGTGTTCGGGACATGAAAAAGTGAGTTTCACCAAATTTCGTGAAAAACATTTTTTTTGTAAAAGGTAAAAATAAAAAACAAAAAATTTTGTTATTTGAATTTTCCACATAAATTTTGAGATTATGTGACAAAAGTGTGACTGACAAAGTTGTAGATCTTTTTATTACCTACAACTTTGCCATCCAACTTTTTTCCATAGGACTTGTAGTTTTGCCGGAAATCGAGATAAACCGTTTTTTACCCTTGAAAACTCACCTTCTTCCACTTCCCGACCTATGATCGCCCGTAAATTTTCTTTCCTTTCATTTTTGTCATATTCTTTTCCTTTTCCAATGAGTTTCATTCTACTATAATTTTTTTTGGTTTCAAAAATTATCGACCCTGGTCTACATCAATGGATTCGTCGTGAAAGTTAGAATCTAGTAAATGGGTGTCTAACAAATATTGTCCTTTGAGAAAATTGCCTTTTTTTACAATCCGTGGTTTTGGAAATATCAAATCGCCACAGGTACTCAACTAAGCGGAAAAAACTATCATATAATATTTTTAATCTTCATTCTTGTCCATCAGATTGGCTGAAGGGGGACCAACACACTCTAGATGCAAAAATAAAAATGCTTCTGAAAAATCAAACTTACCAATTTTCCGTCTCAAAACTATGTGATCGTACTCAGAATCGCCCCTAGAATCCACAAAAGTAAAAATTCACAGGGTGTTTCATTTGAAATTCCCAAGTTGGCTTGTCTAAAGAATACGTTGACACGTGGTATATAAAAGTCCATAATATTTCGAATAAAACTTGATTTGATGATGATTCTACACAGCTCGGGAATGTGTTCATCCATAAATGTAAGGTACCTATTATTGGACATAATTAAAAATCACTCTGACTGATTAGCGCCATGGAAAAAGCGGAACCATAAAAAAATCGATGAAACCGATTCCAGTATTCGTCGAATAATTTTCGGTATGTCATGAGAGAAACCCATTTTCACACCATTACATTGTATTTTAGAGGGTTGTGTCTACTTGACAAATTAACATCAAATAAAAATAATAAAGTTCACCTAATGGGAATGCCCATAAACCTTTTTTTATTAAATATACGCCTTTTTCATTAGATTTCTTTGTGTCCGTGTCAATTTCGAGATTTTGGCAACACCGCAGTTATATTTCTATCATGGTCATAATTTTATTATTTTCATCAAACGTCCGCCAAATGAACAAAATATATTTTTCGATTTTCCAGAAGTAGAAAAATCTGGGTATCTCAGATTTTTCTTATTTCAGCAGTGAAATTACTGGACTATTGTCGGATTATCGAATTATTATTGTTTCGCACTTTTTGAATATCCTGCCTGAAACATGAAATCTACCAGTGTTATGAAAAACGCAAATATTTAATTTACTTTTTTGCGCACGAGTTTTTATATTTTCAGCAGAAAATTCTCTGAAGAATTTTATATTTGTCATGCAATTTTTGAATTATTTCTAATCTAAAAAATACTAGTGAATGATGATTATGACGAAAATTCCTTTTCTAAGAATCGTGAACATATCTATGTTGAAATTATTTTTCTCTTTCCGGATTGATTAGAACGTGGGTATCTGTAGGGCAACATTTGAATTTTTTGGGAGGGTGGAGAAAATCCTTGCCTTAGTGTGGGAGTTCCTGAGTTCTGGAGTCCAAAACCCACTAAAAACTCAATCCTGTTGGCTCGTCTGGTCATGACATACGATGACTCTTGGGCTTATTGGCTCATTGTATATTGCCTGTTGTTTTCTCTCACAGTAGCCATTCCAGTAATTCCGTTCCTTACACGAATTTGTACAAGTCCATTACTAGTTCCGGTTCACCAATTGGTTGCCCAAAAATTGTATGTTTTCTGCGTTCCAGATCTCCGCAGTTTCTGGTTCCTCTCCGTATAATCTGCATGTTAGGTCGCCATTGAACTGTCCCATTTTATTAAGGTGCTCTTCCACTGGACCATGACCAGTTATGGGCCCTGTAATAATTTTGAGTTGTTCCTTGTTTAAAGTAAACAGGTGTGCTGTCCTGGACCTGGTTCGTTTTCCAATCCTCTTCTAGCGGGTTCATCAGCTTTTTCGTTGACGCGGTTTTGTTCTGCCAGAATTGTCAGTTTCCCTTTGCAGGTCTATACCAGATGGGACGTCACTTCCTGGTTGCTCAGAGCCTTCAGTGTTACCTGGCTGTCTGATATGCTGTGGATCTGCTTCTCTGTGATTGCTCTCCTTCGCACATTAAAGGATGGCGTAGACCTCTGCCTGAGAAACAGAGATATGATTACCCAGTGAGTAGCTGAATTCAGTCCTTGGGTTTTCAGAAAACACTCCTGCTGCCGCACCGTTCTCTATCTTAGACCCGGCTATGTATTAGATACTGCCCTGCAGTATGGTATTCATTCCATACAGTTCTGTCTGGTATAGATACCCTGTATGCTTCGTCAAAGGAGAATCGTTTGGCAATGTGATCTGATCTCAGGTCTAGCACGTCCCTGGTTACAATGCTTAGGATGCTCATATAGCCTTTCTCAACATTTATGTTGTCCAGTGTGTTTCTCAGTCTGGCATCTAGCCTTGCCTCTCCTTGTATCACTTAGTGAAGGAGGAGCAATCCCAGCAGTGTATCCATGACTGCAGGGGCATTGATCTCATTGCCCCTGTGATATCTACATAGGCAAGTCCTTGCACCTTGCCCAGTTCAGTTTTAGCACTCCTTCGTTGTGTCTTTGGCCACCACACCAGAGGAGCGTACGTTATGGACGGCTTCATCACCATGTTGTACAGCCACTGTATCATGCGTGGCTTTAGCCCACTTTTCTTCCCAAAAGAGCGTATTGCCACAATTAGTGTGGTCTCCGCTTTTCTGTTCACTTTCATCAGATGTTGGTTTCAATTCAGTCCAGTATCACCCCGAGATATTTGACCACTTCCTTACTCTGTACAGGTTCTCCTCCTTCGTTTTATGGGGTCCCTCCAGTTTTTTTCTCCGAGTGAATGTTACTATGGTGGCTTCTTGAGAGTTGTTCAATCCCTCCATCTCGTTACCAAGTTTATGACCTCTTGTTTGCGATCCACAACTGTGGTTTTGAATTTCCCCTGTTCCAGGACGGCTATGTCGTTCGCGTACGCAAGTGTTTTGTGACCTCTTTCTTTCAGAGAGCCCAGTAGTCCATGACCAGATTCCACAAGACTTGATGAAGAACTCCCTTCTCTGGCCGCCCGGGCACTAAAGTCTCCTCCATTAGGGTTGTGTGTATAATCATGTTTCTTAACTTTTGAATTTATCGAATTAATGAATTTCAGTGAGAGATGAATGAGGCAACGAAAATTCAATTTTTGTGTCAACGATATAATAATAATGGAATCAAAACGACATATTTGTCGAGCAACTTCTTTTTTATGTGAAAAACTACTTGTAAATTGAGGATAATTCCAGAGTTCAATTTTCTCAATAGGTCGGCCAATAGTTCACTTAATATTTCCTTTTCAGCTGGAAATCTACCAAAAAATTGAATAAAAACATAAAATTGGTCATGCAACTTTTGGAATCGTCACTTTTATTCAGGGAGTTATGCTAATTTTAGGTAGGTTCGGCTTGCTCACTCCGTGTACTACGATTTACTCCATTCAGATTCCGGCTGTTTGGGTATGGCTTTTTGGCGTAAGTAGTGTGACTCCACCTGCGTTCGGCTATATAGAGTGGAGTAAATGGAGCTCACTCGTAAAGTTCCACATCAAGAAATATTTTGTGGAGTAGGTCTCAATTGGGAATTCAAAATAACGGATATTCCATCTGGTGACGATTTTTGAAACTATACATAAGTACATTGTTTACTTTTCGGAATATTAATGATTATATTATTTTAGCCATTGTATACTTAAAAGTTGTCGAGACTCTTGTGATTGTTGACATTTAATAAAATTATGGTTTACCTGGTGAATGTTCTGTTGATTATTGTACGTCGTCGAGTGACAAAATGAGTGATTCAAGTTCGAATCATTATTCTTCTGTACCTCAATGTGACTTTTGAGCAAAACGATCCCGTTGTACTGGAATAAGTTATCACTTTCCGTAAGAAAATGGATATAACGTACTGGTGCAGACTATAATATAGGATTGAATGAGTCTATAGACAGACGACGCTCTCTCAGGATATTGAAGAAGAATACAGTTCATTCCCAAAATATTCCTGTATTGAGTTGAGAAGGAAAGAAGGGAGTTATGAAGAGAAAAAAGTGTGACTTAATATGTATATCTAGTTGATAAGGACACATTCTCACACCATCTTGTTTGTTATAGATTAAGTAAAAGATATGTTTTTGTTAGTTTTATTTTCAATTCGAACATTCACAAATGATGTGTAACATTCTAGCTGTCCAGAAAAAGTGTTTTTTTTGCAAACAAATTAGAACTTACGTTTTCTCCTTTAAAGTGAGTTTTTGCAAATTATATTGTCTCAAGATTTAAATACACCACTTCACTAGAGTCTACCCAAAAAACTGAAAACTAATACCGAATGGAAATATTTTAAGAAAAACTCCAAACACAAGTATAACCTCTGAGAAAACACACAAACAATGTACGTATGTCTGGTTTGAATTTTCGCCACTCTGGCGCTGGTATCTAATTTTGAATTCCCAATAGTGTCAATTGTCAAAATTTCCATATGAGATGAATTGTCTTTATTATCATTAGTAAATAATTCATCCAAAGCGATTTGCCCCTGATCTGCAGAAACATAAACAAAATATGAAACAATAAAAAAATTAATTACAATGGTTGGATGATGTGGATTCCGAAGTCACTATTGAGGACTTCCAAAACAGACAAGAGGCCTATCTACCTAAAACTTTTAATATTTCCAAGATACCAAATTGTAACCATTATTTCTTTATTTGTCTATTCGTGTGAACCTCATCCCTCTAGCGTTGGAAACACCATGTTATTTCTTGAGCAGATCTTCAAATATTTTTTATATTGGTTGTCCCTAAAATGGGGCACAGTAATTTCTACTGTTTACCTCATCCATGCCTTAAAAAAATATCTTTCATTGCATTGGAAATTGGCAAAAATACATTGTTTATTATTATTGCTTGAAATAAAAAAATACGAATATCAATATATTTTTGGGGATAATCAAAAGCCATGGACCGCAAAAAATAAAATCATAAGCAAAATATCCAAAATAAATACCAGAGCTTCACCTTTGTTTTGCTCCGAATGTTCCGGGTCGTTCGGGTATAAATGTAACGCCCCCTTCACTCCGAAATCATGTGACAAGAATCTACTTTTACTCCACTCCAACTCGGTGTTGAATAGCCGAACGCACCTTCATATAGCATAGCGACCCCTAAAAATTGCGACAAATAGAAACGACGAAATTGTCCTTGTCATTCGACAATTGGTTGCTAGATTTCCTGATGGTGAAAATGAATTTTAATTGTGATACATGGGCGCACCTCCGATGAAGTTATGATCTCGATTCAATCATTCAGAAGAAGTTTTCTTGTTGAATAGAAATATTTATTTGAAAATTAAAATGTCTATGATGGAAGATAGTGACTAAAGTTTATTTTTCAGTCGGATATAATTCCACATCTGGTTTTATGGACACCCTGTTCATATTTTAAAACAAATCAAGTTTTCTTGCTTCTGGGAATCTGAAATTTGCACGACATTTCCAGAAGAGAAAAATAAATTTGCATAAGATACATGGGCGATTTGCTGATAAAGTGTAATATTCATTTCATTAGTATTTCTATTGAGCAAATTCAAAAGTTGGACGAATATTATGTTCTGGTCATTCGACAGTTGTTCAATAGATATCCCGATTAGTTTCAACTAAGATGCATAAGCGATTAATGAATCATTGCATTTGGGGTTGTCGGTTATCAATTGTTGACATGAATTCCGATCTTCTAATATCGAACAAACGGGATAATCTAGGAAAAATGTTTACATAACTCTATTGTTCTGAATGGTGTGTTTTACATGCCCCTCAAGAAACGCATTATTTTCGTGACACCCTGTACTCATAGTACCAAAAATAAAATCCCATTGAAATTGCTGATTCGTGTCTTATATCACTGATAAAAAGTATTTTGATACAATATAGGTACTACAATCATCTAAAAAAATCAGCAATAAATGAAATAAAAATATTATTGGTCAAAGACAAGTCTGCGAAGCATCAAAACAAAGGAGAACAGGTATCAAAACTAAGGATTGAATTATCGGCAATGCTGTGACTCGAGAAAACATTCAATTTTTATCGGTCACTTTCTTCATTTCGTGACTCATATCAGTTCTTATCAGATAATGAATATTTCCATACATATTTATTTTTGTTTTATCTACAGCAATTAATACAGAAATGCCGCCTAGTATATTTACAATACGATTAGAGGTGGCTTTCCAAATTGATAAATTATACTCGAAAGGAAAAATCCTTTATCAATATTACTCGAACTTCAATTGGATTCCTATTTGATTGTAATTGATTGCAGTTTTTTGTTCAATACTATTATTTCATAGTGTTAATTTCAGAAGGAAAATTAAATAATGTGATGCTCATAAATCACAGTAAACCAAGAACACTTCAGAAAAAATTATTTTTTTTTTGGTCTGTGCATCATAAAATATCATAATATAAAAATAATAAATACAAATGTTTCAAGAAAGGAATAACAAAATAATCATCAGTCAGTTGGCTCCATATGGAATACATATTTTCTGTTAGACAAATTGAAGAACTAATAGGAACTAAGAGATAAATATTATCTACTGCTTCTAAAAAATGGGGCCTGAACTTTTTCATGATTGAATTAACTATTTTTATTTTGTAGTAGACTTATTGATGGTTTTCCTGGCAATCGTTTACTTCAATGAAAATATTTTCAGTTACAGGTTTTTGGAAACTGATATGTGCCGTCTTATTAATTTTCGGATTATTTGTATGTTTTTCGGGACACAGATTCTTCAGGCTGACGCTCTGTCTGATTGGGTTTACCTTTGGCGTATTCATCACCTATATCACCATGTCCTTGGAGGAAAATTTCACGATGAACGGTGAGATGCTGAACAACCGAGAGCTTCTTTAAATTATTATTTTTTTTCAGAAAGGACAATAACTTCGTTCGTATTGGGCTTCGTGTATGGTATATTCTGGACGTTCATTTGGTGGAAATTTGGGATACCATTGCTCTCTGTTAATCTATCGTTCATACTCTCAGGGTGTTTGATTGCTTCAGTGATTTTTTATGCAGGTGTAGGTGAGATATATTTTGAAATTCCTATGTTTTTATCATAAGAGTAATGATGGATTTTTGCAGGTGACATCGATATATTCACGAATAACATGAATTTCTGGGCTGTTTTCTTCAGCATGGTTTTGTGTTGTTTGATATCATTTATGGCCATGTCAAGGTATGGACATATTCTCGCCTGCAGCTTTCTAGGCTCATATGCCTGCGTTACTGCCCTGAATCATTACATTGGAGGCAATCTGCAGTACATAATCATCAATACCTACAGAAGAGTTGCGGTCAGACATTTCAAATTTGCCGTCATCGATCCACCTTTCCAAATGATAGGTTCGTATAGCAAAATATATCAAACATTCATTGAAATGATTTTGGGAATGATACTACAATTTGAAAAGATTCATTATTACTAATACTTCCCCTGAGAAACCACACGCTGGACGTTGAAGAACATCTGATAGATATTTTCAAATAAATCACTGGAAGCTTCTATGACATAATATAACCACAATTCTATTCATTCCCAAATATTACAAGGATTGTTCTGAATAGTTCCATCATTATGAATGCAAACGAAAACAAAAAGTTTTGATCAGTTGGTAGCCTATTAACCTGACTACGGCCACGCCAAAAGGAAGGATTATGTTTATAGCTGTCTACGCATATTATTTGTATTTACGTATGATCCACCGTAGCGCCTAAACCACCCTCCCGATTTTGATGAATTAGGTGTCAAGGTGTCATTCATACGAAATAAATAATAGTTTGGAAAAACTAATAAACACGCTTCCATAGAAAACCAGACTAAAAAATTAGAAAATAAGAACAAAATGTATTTTATTTAAAAAAAAGCGTGAGGTGCATGGTATCGCCTCGGTGTGTAATGTACTATATAATCATTGATACCATGCACCCCAAACTTTTTTTAAAATAAAATACATTTTGTTCTTATTTTCTATTTTTTTAGTCTGGTTTTCTATAAAACCGTGTTTTTTGGTTTTTTCAAACTATTATTTATTTTCTACTTTTTAGAATCAGACCATAATCACAAAACTCGGACGCCATTTTAAAGCCGCCATCTTGAATTTTTCAATTTTTACAAAAAATCATAATATTCGACCCCAAAAACCCCACATACCAATTTTGAATAGAATCAGACCATATTCACAAAACTCGGCCGCCATTTTGAAGCCGCTATCGAGAATTTTCCAATTTTTACAAAATAATCATAATATTCGACCCCAAAAACCCCCACATACCAATTTTGAATAGAATCAGACCATAATCATAAAACTCGGCCGTCATCTTGAATTTTTCAATTTCTACAAAAGATTCATAATTTTCGACCCCAAAAACCCCCACATACCAATTTTGAATAGAATCAGACCATAATCACAAAATTCGGCCGCCATTTCAAAGCCGCCATCTTGAATTTTCCAATTTTTACAAAAGAATCATAATATTCGACCCCAAAAACCCCCACATACCAATTTTGAATAGAATCAGACCATAATCACAAAACTCGTCCATCATTTTGGAGCCGCCATTTCGAAGTTTTCAATTTTGACAAAAGAATCATAATCTCCGACCACGAAAACCCTCAGATACCAATTTCTCAATGCATTGTCACCGGAATTATGTACACCTGCCAAATTTCAAATCATTCGGACGTCTGGAAGTGGGTGAAAATCGCGCCCAAAGGAGTCGGTTACAAACAAACAAACATACAATTGAAGCTAATATAAAGCGTGTAAAAAAGTGTCATTTTATACGAACAAAACCAATATGACTGATGTTACATCCAAAAAAGTAGAATCTGAAATATTTTTTCTTTGCTATCGTTTCGAGTTGGATGTCAAATGAAAAAAGAGAAAATGGTATGTTCATAAATATAAGTATAGTACAATATTGAAAATAAAATATACCTATTCCTAGATAGCACAAATACGTACTGAAAACGTCCCACGGAAGTTTGTTTGAGACATTCGTATGTCCTGGGAACGTTCAAATATCGTCCCGTATCGTCCTCAGGACGTACCAGGGACATCGGATGTCACCAATCCATCCGTCCCCAAAACGGACATCCTAAAACCGTCCTGACGTATTTTATGGACCTATAAAGATCTTCTGCTAGCCCAGTATCTAGCTGAATTCTTATAGCATTATAGCTTATAAACACTCAGGAAAATAAATTGCAAATTCAATAATATTGTAAATTATTTTCGATAACTAAAATTCTGTCAATGCACAGGTACAAAAGAAAGAGAATATAAAAGATAGTCTGGAGTTCAAGTGATGGTAAGTCAGGTAGATTCCAAATAAAATCACTTGTTGATGGTGGCACTAATTGGGAATTATCTGAGGAATTATCAGTAATCAAGTCATCAATATTGTGGCCATATTCAGGAGTATGTTGGATTGTGATATCTGAGTCGATATCTGTATTAAGCCTACTTCGCTTAGCACGCATACAGTGCTCGTCTAAAGTCCGTCCCCCCTACTAATTTTTGAACCACCCGGTATATCGCAACAAAATTTGGAGGGCTCAAATAGGAGATGAAAACCTACTTTTTCATGTAAAATCACAGCTAAAAGTTTCAAAATGGCGGGTGAGTGCCATCTTCAATAATTTTTCTTAATAGAACACCCCGTGTATCATTCCATTTTCAAAATCTGCTCATAATTCTCCACATTTTTCTCCAATACACTTTACTCCTGAATTCAATTGTTTTCGAAATAATAACTCTCGAAAAGTGACATTTGGGTCATTTCAAACCCAACCAAAAACACTAATGTTGCTTTCAATCAAGTTTGCATTGGAAAAAATCGTTGTCGTGGTAACATCTTGTTGACTGTCAAACTGAACTGCTAACTGTCAAATAGTCCGTTGAGCGCCTCAATCCTTTTATGAAAAGTGTGATCATGGCTCGTAGTTTAGACAATAAATTTGAAACAGTTTTGATGTTTGGAGGAGCTGGAAGAAATTATCATCTAGCAGTCCGTATGTTTGATGACAGATTTCCCAAGAATCCTATTTCGAGGTCATATTTGCGCAAACTTTCAAATAAGCTCCAAGCAACTGGTACGCTGAAAGATGCTCCAAGATCAGGAAGACCGCCTCTTTCAGAAGAACAAAAAGGTAGAAATTGTTGCTGAAATGGTAATCAATCCGACTCAGTCGACGTCTGCAGTTGCAGAATCCTGTGGAGTAAGTTCAAAAAGTGTCCAAAGAGTCCTAAAAAAAGAAAAGTTTCACCCCTATAAAATGAAAATCCTGCATGCTCTCACGGAGGATGATCCAGACCGGAGGGTTGAATTTTGTGAGTGGTTAACAAGAACAATTGAAGGAGAACGGAGCTTCCAAAAACGTGTATGTTTCGCAGACGAATGCACGTTTTTTCTTAATGGAAAAGTCAACAAACAGAATGTACGATACTGAAGCGATACTAATTCGCATATTTTTAGAGAGGGACATACCCAGTTTCCTAAAAAGGTGAATGTTTGGGCGGGGATTTTGGGAAATCGCGTTGTTTGACCAATTTTCATCAGAGGCAATCTTGAAGGAGTTCTTTACAGAAATCTTTTAAAAACTGAAATTGAACCTCGAATAAGACAAATTGTATTGAACAATCAGGAACAGTTTGAAAATCGTAAAATCATGTTTTAGCAGGATGGCTAGAGAGTTCTTCGATACCTTCCTGGGCGATGGATAGGTCGCCGGGGAAGTACAGAATGGTCACCAAGATCTCCGGATCTTACACCTCTAGATTTTTTCTTTTGGGGGTATCTGAAATCAAAAATCTATGCCACTGAATGCCAGAGAGAAGAGTTGGAACGCAGAATAATAGATACATGTGAAGAAATAGATGAACAGACTTTCATCAATGTGAGAGAAGCTATTTATAATAGGGCACTTTAGTTTATTGTCAAGATTTAGGAGGGGGCCACATTGAACACTTGATGAAATAATTGCTGGGGTTAAATAAAAGTGTTATTCAAAAATAAATTATAATTTTTTAGCTAACTAATTTGTTTTGATTGTGAATTTACAGAACACACTCGTAGGCTTCGAGATTATCCTCAATAATCTCTCTCATTAGTCGAATTAATAAAGAGATTTAACTACAAATTAACAAGAACGTTTACTTAGCAAAATGTTTTACCGGAAGCGACCAAAATCCATACTCCATTTTAAACCGGAATGTCACTTTTCAAAAATTAATATTTCGAAAACTATTGAATTTAGGAGTGAAGTGTATTAGAGAAAAATTACTGAAGATGGCTATCAGCCGCCAAAAATTAGTAGCGGGGGACGGACTTTGGACGAGCACTGTATAATATTTCTACATAAAAGCCATAATTTAGATATTATAAGAGAAATAGAAGCAAACCCCAAGAAAACTCGAAGCCAAAGCTTCCTATCGTGTTCACTGCATCTGAAGGTGACTCCTCGCCGCCATTGATTTTTACTATACTAAATAACATACTATAAACCTGTACCTATACACCCCGCCCACACTATTGAGAGGACGCCAAAAATTGCACTGCATAAACACTAATAAAACATGTAATAAACGTTACTAATTGTAACGCAAGGCCCCAAAAATCCATGAACACACAATCCAAAAAATTAATTGTCAAGTGGCACTTCTTTGACTTTTGACGAGACGTACGAATTGTATAACCGATACCGAACTCTGGCTGCAAAAGTGATCCGTATAGAGGCTTGGCTTAGGAGCAGTCTGTTGGTTTGTTGTTAAAAATCTCCAATTTTAATGAAAGTTCCATAAAAAATAAATTATCAAATCCAATACGAATAAAATTTGTGATTCGCTATTTTCAACTTTACATCAATAAGTGACCCTATAGAGAATTAAAATATTGATGATGTGCACTGATATGTGTTGTGTTCCTTTTTATTAATATGACAAAGAAAAAGATTAACATACATTGTATGCTCTATTTTATTCACTACTAACAAAAATACTCTAAACTGCAAGAAAGTACTGATCTGAAATCCTGAGAACAAGGGATCGAAACGCCAAACAACATTCTATCTACAATTTTATTGCCCCTGTTCATTTTCAATAAGTAGAGAAAAAATGCCCTCTAAAGACATACTGAGTACATTCGTCTCGACTTTCCCACAATGGTCTTGTGTTGGACGTCCAGAGAACGCTCGAACTAGGTCCGGGATGTTCGGGCCTATGAGGGACCAAAAATGGACATCCTCGGGACGTTGTGTGCTATCTGGGTTTTCGGTATTCTTTCTAGAAACTTATGTGATTTTACCATCACTTGTTTCGAGTACGGAAATTTCATAAATATAATTAAGAAATTATCAACTAAACAAGCTTATTCGTCATTTGTACATTTTAATTGTTTCTCGGTAGGTATTTCTATTCATAATTACCCGATTACAGCAAATCTAAAAGGACAGGTTATGATTTTAGCAGTATATGTATGTATGTAAGTATTTATTGTAATCAATAATTTAAAATTAGTTAAGGTACATTTAAGTAGTAACGATTTATAATGCCCCTCTAAAATGAACAAACTCAAAATAAAGTTTCAAAAACTGTTACCTGACTAGGAAATAGATAAAATAAACTAAAAAGTAAGAAACAAGTTGGGTGCTGATTGCTATCATCGTCTTATTGAGTAAGACAAGTCTTTTGATATGTTAGATATTCCTGTTTATTCAGTTCTATTGAAGTCTTCTGGCAGTTTCACTTTAGTAACGTTATAATTCAATTCAATTGCCATGGTCGTGCGTTGTCAACTACAAAAAGCAAACGTTGTAATTTGATAGACAATTAAAAACAATGGAGATGCCGTCAATCAATGATAAAAAATATGCACGACCACGGCATCTGAATTGGATTATAAGGTATTGATGTGAAACTGCCAGAAGACTTCAAAAGAACTAAATAAATAGTAATATCTAACATATCAAAAGACTTGTCTTACTCAATAAGACGATGATAGCAATCAGCACCTAACTTGTTTCTTACTTTTCAGTTTCTTTTATTAATCCCTAGTCGGATGAAAGGTTTGGAACTTTTTTCCTTCAATTAAAGTTTTTTTTCTTAGTCGGTTTAGAGTTTTTAAACTTTTTTTTATTTGACATTTATAGTTGCTAGATTGCGATATTGCTCTGATGATTTTGTTTGGGAAGTGGCTCCACTTGCTGATGCTCTTTCCTCAATTTTCTTCACAGAATAATATCTTACTCATGAACACGTAAACAACACAATTTTATTTGTGCAACTGAACTTATTAAGTGAAAAATAGAAAGATCAGGTTAGTGATGAAATTTATTTAATTCATACCCGTAATATTTTGAATTATGGCATTGAAAGACAAATAGCATGTATGCCGCAAAAGTGTGAAAGAGAGAGAGACCATTAGGTAAGCGGTGACCGTCGTCATCGGGTACCCTAAAAGTTTTTATTGTGAGAGTTAGTAGGAATATAGACTAGGTTGCTTGGTACAGTCCGGCCCATATATCTAGAAAATACGTCACTTTTTTATTCTTCACAAAAAAGTTTATGTAATTTTCCTGAAAAATTAGATTTCAAGAGAAAAAAGTAAAATCAAATATATGATTGAATATGTATGAGTTTTTACAACTTGCCAAAAGACTGTTTTTGTATTTTTCAATGATATTTTGAATAAATATACATATTTATATATCATATGGGTTGCTGTCACAGTATTATAATGCCAAAAGACTATTTTGACACATACACAATTAATTATAGAGGATATATGTGATAGAATTATATAAGGTACTGATCTATTTTAGTCACCAATTGTCCTCCAGAACGAGGATAGGCTACGGCTTCACGAATGCGTAGTCTTTTTTTAATAACTTTCCTCTAGATAAATTTTTTCTTCAATACTTATTATGTCTCCATGAAAAGAGTTCTTACCAAAAAAATTCACTCGACTTATTGTACTCCAAATTCTTTTCCGCCACCATATACTAAAAATAACTTCAACACTTATATTGAATTCAAAAATATGTTACAACCAAAGTTTATCAACAAAATGAAATATAAGGTAAAATATAGGGAATAAATCATAATCTACAGTCACATAAAACAAAACCAACTACTTCAGAACAATAATCTAAGCCAAAAATGCTTTCATGAAAGATCTCGTATACTCCAATAGGCCAAAATTAGTTTCGTCACGCAGTATAAAATTTGTCTCTCGTAGAAATTACAACAACTCTACTTCCATATAACCCTGTAACACTTTAGTCGCTGGTCACACCCATATACTGCATACAAATTGTCACTCAACGAACTCTTGTACTTATTGTGGCTCAAAAGATGTCAACCCCTTTCTATGACTTGTTTGATCGTTGAACTGATCCCATGTTCAAATATACGAAATGTTCATCCTCGTAATCTAATGAAAGCTTGCGCTAAGTTATTTTATAGTTACTAAAAGCATCGCAACTCACCAAGAATGCAACAAATTTTCTTCCCTAACCGACTACAATTTCCCGTCGTCAAGTAATTCAAAGGTACTTTCTGTTACTCTGTATAGCATTCCATCGATACTCGACGATGCTTCCTTATTTAACACTCCAGCCCTCGAAAAGCCCCTGAATGCAAAATGTCTATTCCTTTGTTCCCGACGATTTGAAAGATTTCGAATAAAACTCATCCGTCCATACGCGGCAGCCGCGCGCTATGCACATGCTTGCGCCCAACGCTCGGAATCGACCTCTGCAATCGACTCTCTGGATCCAACTAACTTTTTCGTCCACGCGTCCCCTACAGCTCAAGGGAACATCACCGTCTGTTTTTCTCGCAAATTTATTTTATTGTCTTTCAAGTAGCCTTATAGCGTACATTACTGCCCAAAGTTCGATTTTTGCTTCTTGTAATTTTTCTGACTTTGCGAAATTCACTAGCGATACCACCCGAGTCGAAATGAACGCTCCATTTTCAACTAACTCCCGACTACATATCCGTTGAGTGACTTGGTTACATTGTAACAATTCGACTTGCACTCAAATCTATACTATTATAAAATTGTAATTGTCTGTTCGAGCATCACGCAAAATCTCTGAACCGATTTATGAAACTTTCAGTGTTTGAAAGAGTATAATAGAACTGGTATGTATTTTATTCTGCTACAAAGACGGGAACCGGAGATATAATAATTAAACCACATTCCGCGGATACCAGCTATACATATTAATGTCTTGACTGACTGTCCCACTGATTGACGTTCAACGCCCAGTCCAAACCGCTGGAACTAAAGAACTGAAATTTTGAAAGCTTATTCCTATGATAACATGGAATAACCACCAAGGAAGGCTTTTTTGATATTTTATGCTTAAAGGGAAGGAGAAGTGGGTGGAAGTGAAAGAACCGTTAGTTTTGGAGTTAGTCTGGGATATTGGGTTTTTCTTTCCAATCAAAATATATGACAGGGTTTTTGGAAATCGAATCCAAAGGGATTGAAACGAGAGTTGAAAGTTTGTATAAGAGGGCCGTAAGTTTTCAAGTTGCGGCCATATGGAATTGCTGTTTGAGGTCTTTGTTGCGACTAAAGAAATACGGCTAAGTGTTTTTGGAATTAAAAATGGTGATTTTGAAGAAAATGGTGTCACTAATACAGAAATTATAGGGTTGACTGGGGTGGAAGTTTGTATGAGGGTTCCGTTAGCTTTCAATTGGTCCCCGTGAACAGCATGATTTCTTTTTGAGAGACAATTGAAATTTCTAAAATGCGGAGATATGCGCTCTTTCATTATTTTTCCTAAAATTCAATTTATAAAAGAAACCGTAACTTACCTTCGATACCAAACTACTGTAATAAAAACAACAACATACAGGGTGTTACAAAAACACAACACAAACAAACACATAACACAAAAAAAAGTTCTCACCGCCGGTTGAGCCGAAAGTAGGATATTGTAGGTTATGTTTCTCAAAAACATATACTTTTATGCAATAATGCGTTGGAATTCAAATTCATGTCATTTTCAATAAGGGGGGTTTTTCTCAAACTTTCCCGTATAGAGAATTTTCGTTAATTTTAACGTGGGGCACATCAGTGGAGTTCTATTTCTCAAACTTTCCCGTATAGAGTAATTCGCAAAAATTATGAAAATCAATCGGAAGTGACAAATTATCTAGGTAATCCCTGAATTAATTTTTTTAGGGTATGGTAATAGGATTTTTTTTTCAGTTACACCAAATAACGTTTTAATCACTTTGTGATTTTTTATGGATAATCTAGAAGAAAACGATCTAGTTGAGGAAATTAATGAGCTGGGAGATAGAGCTAACTTAAATTTATTGCCGAGTCTAAGAAACAGCAAAAAATTGCTTATAGGAAATATTAACAGGAGTATGAAGTGAAAGGGTTTTTGAAAAATCTAGTAAAAATACTTTTTTTGGCATATTTAGAAGAAATGTCGAGGTACCTTTGTGCTAATCATTCAATGATGAAAACCATGTTGAAAACCATGTTGAATTTGAAGTGCAATCTAGATATTAGCAGACATAATAATATTTTCTCAAAGGGAAAAGGAGGAGGCTTTCCAACCAAATAAACGTTGAGGGTAAGTGGCGACTATAGGGCCAAGCCGAATTTGATGAAACTTTCACAGATGCTTAAAACACAGTATTTGAATTTTGACCGAAAATATAGACCTCAAAGGTAAACAAAAATGTCATTGAAATGTACGTCATTCGATCCTAGGGAATAACTTGTTTTTCTTCTCATCAATACAATAACTGGTCACTGCCCAGCTGGTCAGGTTCGAATACAGAGCGCAGTTTAGTACTTGAGGGGATGGGGGAATCCCATATAACTGCAGCGAAGTAGCATATTCACAGCTGCAGGTGCTATACCAATGATCACGAAACATAGCGATAGTTATATTCTATCTCTCTCGAAATATGATGGAACATTCGAATTCCGAAGGGAAGAAAATTTGATAATGAAAATGCTTGAAGTTTCACATCGCCAATATGAGAGAGATTTATCATTCTATTATTTCACATTATCATAGAAACATTGCATATTCCTGAAGATATCCTTGATTCCAGTCATGTAAAAAAAAAGTCATGAACCAAATTAGCATTATCGGCATTCTTTGTTATATTTCGATAATATAGCACTTTTATATTTTTTGCAAAATGTGCATGCCAAAACATTCTTCTTTGGTTTTTATTAAGTCATTTTCTTTAACATGAGTCGATGTCATGAACAACTCCATAAATCGTGAACATACATCATAATAAGTCGGTCCTTCAGAGGGGACGTTTAGATGGCGTTCACGAGTACATGGATGTTGAACTCATTGAAGATCGCTACCTCTGGTTGGAAACACCAGAGGATTCGTCAACATTTCCGATCGTCCGGTCGTTCCGGCGTCGGTGATTAGCACTAGTCGTAGAAATAGGCCTATGTTGAATTGAATACATTTTAAAAAATTGTTACAAGTACATGGTGATTTTATTATGTTGTGAAGCATGTGAAATTTTGATCAAAATCCAGCTTGGCCTCACACTTTTCCAACGAGATACCTAATTGATCTCTTCCTAAGAAATGCACCAGAAGATTTCGTGATGAAAGTAGCCAGTATGAGGGGTGTACTTGGTGCTTGTCGTAAAGAAGAACAATGGACATTCCACAATATTGAAGAATTATAATCTACATTATATATATGGCGGATTTTTTTCCTCTTCAAACTAACCAGATCTTCTTGCCAAATGGAGGTGAACACCATATAATTATTCCAACGAGAATGTACCTACCTCTAGAAGACACATAATCTGTAAAAACGACAGTGCACTACTGTATGCGACAAATAAGCACACTGCTACCCCTTCCTGGTCCCCACCTCGCTCACGACCGCTCTCCAGTGTTGCCAGAGCTGGTGATTTATCACCAGATCTGGTAATTTCAGTACTTCCAAGGTAACTTGGTGATTATTTTTGTGAGAATTGACAATTCTGGTGAATTTTGAATGTTTCGGTGAACTGGCGATAGGTTTGTTCGCGTTCACAAAACAAACTGTCCGAAACCATCAGGAGCATGCGCAGTTTCACAGAACGAACTATTTCGGGATAGTTCTGTGAAACTGCGCATGCTCCTGATGGTTTCGGACCGTTTGTTTTGTGAACCCGGACAAACCTAATTTGTCAAAATTTTGGATTACTCATTATGTAAAAGTACTAGGAACGAACCTGAAATCACATGTTCGTTCTGCGGTAAAATTGTGGTTAGGATAGAGTTGATTGTCAATATGTCCATTTTAAATTTGTCAATAGAGATTAACCGCTTACAATTTTTTTAAATAAATTTTAGTCAAAATTTGGTAATTATTAGTTGGAAGTAAAATGATTGCGGTTGATGGAAATTCCAGTGAAGATACTGATAATACTCCTCTATGCGAAAAAATATAAAAAAAAATATAAACACAAATACAGAAGAGAATGGCAAGAGACATTGCCATGGATTGATAAAAGCCTTAAGGGTTGTAATTATTTCCTATGCAAGGTATGTGGCAAAGACTTGCAAGGAGGATTGGTAGCAGCAAAAAAACATAGTACAACAGCTGTACATAAAACAAAATCTTCAGCAGTAGCTCATCATCAGAGACCAATAACAGAAATGTTGAGAAATAATACCACTTTAGAAAATAAAATTAAAGAATTGGAAATCCGTGCATCTATGTTCATTGTTGAACATAACATAGCGTTCAATAGTGTGGAACATTTAACGAACCTGTTGAAGGAGGCTGCAAACCATCCAGAAGCTGTCAAGGGTATGATAGGGATATTTGATTTGAATTCAGTTTTTTAGTTGATTATATATCTTAACCTAACATCAACATTTCTTCTTCTAATTCTTTTTTTGAGCTCGGTTATATAACCATCCACTCAGATTCAACTCGACTATTCTACTAGTCGAAATCCTTCTTGAGTTTGACATTTCTTGAGTTGACGCTCTTCAAAAGAAGAAGAATTCTCATGACATGCGTCCCGTTCTTCCGCTTATTTATGACGACGTAACAAGCGCCACCTTCTGTAAATAGCGTTCTATGAAAAAACACATAGAATGCTACATACGTTCATGATGATTTAACCTTGGTACTGTTTAGCGCAAGCGCGCCAATGCTGGTGATTTCTGGTGATTTTTAAAATTCAGATCTGGTGATAATATTCCCAAGTTCCTGGCAACACTGCCGCTCTCATTTGTATCCAGTTTTTGGCCGAGACAAGACGCCTGCGAATTGTTTGCGCAATTGTTCTAGTTTTGCAACGTCACTGTGTCAATAGATCACAATTGTTACGAGTTTTTGTGATGGCAGCTTCAAGTTTAGGTATGTGGAGATAATTTAAGAACGTTGGACAAATAAAACTTACATAAAATCATATTAAATTCGTGTTGATGATGTCTGTGATTAAATCTTTAGGTATTCTCAGAATCAAGAAGGTTTTCAGTTATGTTCCAAAGCCATCCAAGCTTGATCATTGCTTATTTCAGAATCATGTTAATTTGTTGCCCATATTCTGCGTTTTTTTTCAGAAAAATAAGTTTTAGAGGTCGACACTAATTTATAATCAATTATTCCTTTATATGTATTTCTGTTTTAGGAACGACTTCGAGCGCAATGCTTCTTAAAAGAAATGAGCTCATAGACATGATGAGGAGTTGCGGAAACAGTGAAATTGGAAAACAATTTCATTATTTGTACGAAGAAATAAAAAAACGTACGAAATGTAATGCACAGCAATAGAAGGAGGTGCTAAAAAAAATTCATATTTGAAGACAGAGTAAGAGGCTCTTTACTGAAAAGCACGAAAATTGGAAGAACGTTTTCAAAATTACAATAAAGGATGGCTGGAGGGGTCATTTCGTTTCCTAGTAAAACGAGAAAAAGCGTCGTCGTCCTGCAGTTAGCTGATGATAGCTCAGAGAGAACCAAACGGTTAACTAAAGAACTTAGGGATACGACTTACGTATTAACATATCCAACAAAAATGAGTTTAAGGTCATGCATAAAAAATTCTTCAAGTAATAACTTCTACGACTTCAAAACGGGCCACTAAATATGGAAATGCATATAAAACTTCGCTGGACTCTAGCAAAGCAAAGTTATCTCGACATCAATATGATGCAGGGATAGTGCTCTACAAATATTTCCTTCCTACAACACTGTTCAAGCAGCAAAGAAGCTGTGCTATCAAACAATATACACGTTACAGAAACTGTTGCTAGCGTTCCACTACAGGATTAATTGACCACACAACAAACGATTGATCCAGTCATTTCAATCTGTAAAATTAACACTTCAAGATGCAGAACTGGACCAAATATGGCTTTTAACAGAATGGGGTTTTGACGGCCATAGCTCCTACAAACAAGCATTCCATGGACCTGACGCTAATGATTCAGCTGTGTTCAACACGTGCATCGTTCCCGCTCGTCTGGTGTGTGATACAAAGAACATTTGGCAAAATCTGAGCCCAGCTTCGTTAGCGTATTGTAGGCTTCTTAAAATTCAATTCATCAAAGATTCTACGCTGGTATCGATTGCAGAGAAAAATGGGGTACAAAACGAAATAAGGAACTTACAGAACACTACTTCAACATTAGAGAACACACACGTAAAAGTGAGTCACAAATTGATATTCGCTATGGTGGATGGCAAAGTTTGCAATGCCCTCACTGAAACGACATCAACACTGAAATGCTTTATATGTGGGCTACTTCCAAGCAATTCAATAATGTGTAAGAAATGATTGTTAGACAAATAAATACTGACAACTTGGAGTTTGGCTTATCCATCTTACATGGATGGATGCGTGGGTTCGAGTTCCTTTACACCTGGCTCATAAATTACCGATCAAGAAATTGCAAGCTCGAGATGGTAACAAACAGATAGTAGCGGAAAACATGCGGTTTGACCATAGACACGCCTAAACCAGAATTCGGTAGTACAAATGATGGAAACTCTGCAAGAAGGTTGTTTAAGATCGCAGAACTATCGGCGGAAATCACGAAGCTTGACCTTGAACTCATAAAAAAACAGTCATGATTGTTGTTGCCAGTGGATATGAAATTGATATTGAAAAAGTAAGAGAATTTGTTCACGAGACTGCAAGGTACTTTGTTGAATTTGTTCACAAATACCTCATACACGGTCCAGAAATAGCCGCATTGCTTTCTATCGGGCAATTAAATGAAAAGGCACAAGAGTCGCGAAACAAAAATATTTTGAAAGGTATCGGGAACATAATTCTAGAATGTGCGGCAGGGTCAAGACAAAAGAAGATGTTTTCAATTTATTCTTGATTAGTAGCGACCCATTAATTACAAGTAAACGTAAATTAAAAAGGAAAAAGCCTGCCATTTCTCCACAGAAGTGTTATCAATGTTAAAATCACCAACAGTACAAACTAATACTAGGACGAATGATATGGATAAGGAAGAAGAGGACTTGGAGTCATCAGAGCATTCCAGTGATTCCAGATTTATCCGAATAATGAAATCGAAATCATCATCCAAAAGAGAAGACAATTGTGGTATAATGAGGTGTGATTAAATTATTTCAATTTATATTTTAATAAATATTTTCATGACCGAAAATGCCATTTATTTATACAAAGTAACATATAAAGAAAATAATACTTTGTATTGGAAACTATACAAATACCAAAATATTTAATGCTAGGTTTATAGGTATTCTGCTCCACTGTGCGGCGGTAGAAATCACTCGACGGGCCATTTGTAAGCACATTGTCAAAGTCTGCACCAAAATCATCATATACATAGGATCGACAAAACGCCCTACGCCCCAACCCACTGGCTAAACACGCCAGACCTTGCAAATGCAGGATGGCACCGGTTCAGAAGAAAAATATCCCTTACTCTGAAATTCCTCAAAGGAATTCGGAGATTGAACATATAGGAATAAAATTAGAGGATGGGACATGTATATTTTCTATATACTGCCCACCCAACAAAAAATTTACAGCGCGAGATTTAGACAATCTGTTTAGTGTTGCTAATAAAGTGATTCTGGCCGGGGATTTCAACGCGAGGCACTCGGAGTGGAACGGTAGTCCGACGAAGTCAAGCGCCAATGGCAACACGTTGCTGAAGTACTCGCTTGACAATGAGGTGATGATCGAACATAGTAGCGAACCAACGCACTACCCCTTCAACAGTATGTCTCCGACGACTATTGATTTGGTTGTTCAAAAGAATGTAACGGACGTTGGAGAACTGGAAGTAGTCAACGAATTTATATCAGACCACGTCCCTGTAGTGTTTAAGCTAAACCAGGAGAAATACGCAAACACCGCGAGAACGCGTTACGACTACTTCCAGTGCAACTGGAAACAATACCGTTACATTCTTAATAGAATAATAGCTATCAACGCGAATATAACTAAAGAAAACGTAGACTTTGAGACGCGGAAATTGATAAAAATCATACAAATCGCGAGAGATAAAACAGCCAAAAAAGTAGTCGTGAGGGGAGACAAGTTTGTGATTCCCAGCGGTATTAAAAACTTGATCAAGCTCAAAAATAAAGAAAGACAAAAGTGGCAAGCTACTAGAGACCCAGTATATAAAGATAACTTCTTGAGAATGGGGAAAGAGATCACTGAACTTATTGAGCAAAATACGAATACCGTTTGGAATCGCAAGCTTGAGAGCCTCAACGTTCGGGACCACTCGCTATGGGACGTGGCAAAAGGATTCCAAAGGAAAAGGGAACCTGTGCCAGCTATAGCAAGTGGGCCCGACCGTTCGGTGACAAACGAGTTGGAGAAGGCCGAATTGTTTGGCGGTTACTTCAGCGACGTTCACAAAATAGAGCCAGATAGCATAGAGCATCATAGACACATTAACAACTTGGTGAACAACTTTAGAGAAATTCCATCGGTGAGGTTGGCACCCCCGGAACTCCAAAATACTTCGTGAAATTCGTCGTTACCAAAAGAGTACCGAACTTCTCATAAGAAAATTGCCATTCCAACGTTTAGTTCGTGAGATCGCACAAGATTTCAAGACCGATCTGCGTTTTCAGAGTTCTGCCGTTATGGCTCTGCAAGAAGCAAGCGAAGCGTACTTGGTGGGTCTTTTTGAAGACACCAATTTGTGCGCCATCCATGCTAAACGTGTGACTATCATGCCCAAAGATATTCAGTTGGCAAGAAGAATTCGTGGAGAACGTGCATAAGACCATATGCGATAGATATATAAAAAAACGGTTCTTTCAAAAAAAATATTTTAAAAATTCAGATGCAAAGGTCGCTGACTTATTACGCAAAGTACCCAAAATTTGACAATCGCATTTGGTAATGGGGATGACTTAATTGGCTGGGTTTAATCCAAATAAGGACGTTGCATATTAGAACAGACCTCACAAAATTGATAACCGACTTTGGTATGAGGATAAAATAACCTAGTGAGTTTAATCACAAAATGGTGAATTTATTATCGTAAAGTGCACCTACCCAAAATTGACTAACCGAAGGGTGATCAACCAGTTACCGAGGAATAAAGCACCAGGCCTTGACAAGTTGGATGCAATCCTACTCAAGAACCTCCCGAGGAAAGCCCTGGTCCAGCTTATTTACATAATAAATGCAATCATAAAGTGGCAACACTATCCAGATTGTTTGAAAAAAGCAGAAATAATCCCGCTTTTGAAACCGGGAAAGAATAAAAATAAATTAGAGAGCTATAGACCAATATCTCTACTAAGTGTAATCGCTAAAGTGGTGGACAAGATCCTTCTGAATCGTGTTGTTGACTTTGAGGAGAGGCAGAAAGTCATCCCGCCTGAACAATTCGGGTTCAGGAGAGGTCATTCTACAACCTCGCAAGTAGCCCGAGTTGTTCACGGGGTGAAAGAAGCATTCCATAGGGACCACAACACGGTTATGGTCCTGCTGGACACCCAAAAAGCGTTTGATACCGTCTGGACAGCGGGGTTGATCGCTAAAATGATAGAGGCAGGCATGCCTTTGTATCTGGTAAAGATCTTAGATTCCTATTTGTCGGAGCGAACTTTTAGGGTTAATGTCAATGGAGTCAGCTCGCGAGATTATGCAATCGGAGCGGGGGTCCCACAGGGGTCTTCACTGTCACCGATCTTATATTCTCTGTATACCAGTGACTTTCCGACCTTCGCTAGAACGAGTACGGCCATGTTTGCGGATGATACCGCAATCTACGCCCACTCGTTCCAAAGCGAAGTGGCTGCTAGGCAGCTCCAGATACATCTGGATCGGTTGGTCACACCATATTTGGAGGAAAATAAGATTAAGTTAAATCCCAATAAAACGAAGGTCGTTAACTTCACGAGGAAAAGAACTAACGTGAAGATCCTCGGGAAGATAACGATTGAAAATAACAAAGTGACGGAGAAACCCACTGTTAGATACCTGGGAGTGCAATTGGACAGTCGGATGTACTTGCACAATCATATAGCATTGGCATTACAGAGGGGGGCGGCCGCAATTAAGCGTACGTACCCCCTCATTGCACGTAATTCCAAGCTGTCGACTGATAATAAATTGAGAATTTATAAGCAAATAATCAGACCAACCATGACATACGCCTGTCCAATATTCTGCAGCCTGCCAAAAACCCAAATATCGAGGTTAGAGAGGTTGCAGAACAAGGCCCTTCGCATAGTTACGAACAGTAACAGATACATTCGGTTGGATGATCTGCGGGAGCTGGCGAAACGATTGACTCATACATCAATAAAATATCAGATAAATTCTATCGATTTCACATTCCCAAAAGTCCGCTTACGGCAAATATAACGAACATAAGAGAAGGAATTCCCAGGAAACATGGGGTAATTTTTGAAAAGTTAGAACTCTATCGCGAGCCATTGTAAAACTAGTAAAAATTCTATAAGGTCGGAAACCCGACCTGCATGAATTAATATCCAAAAATGGCCTAGGTCAAGTACCTAAGCCACGCCCATTAGAGTGGGTAATAGGAATATTGTAAGCCGGTTTTTTTTTAATTTAATTTCCGGATAGCTCTGACGAGTTGAAAATAAGAAACAAGTATAATTAAAACAATTTCGAATTTTGGAAGTCCATCTTCAACGATAATAGGTGCATAAGCGTAAGCAGGAGGCATCGTTAAAACTCGCAATTTCTAGGAAAAACATTAGCGAATATGGAAAAAAAGGCTACCTGTTAAAACCAACAGGGGCCACCCCTTCGCCCCTTCGGGAGGGCAAGCTGGTGGCTTACATTTCCCCAAACATAAAGCCGCAACACATCCCTCCTCAACCCTTTTCCCCATAACATCCAGGAAGAGGAGCAGAGATTGTTTTATTGTACATATTAGTTAAGTTTTAAGATATCATGTAAATATAAAAGGAATAAATGTTATTGGATTGGATTGGATTGGTTCAGAAGAAAAGCCACCCGACGCTACTTAATCCATCGTTGATGCGCCAACATATGATGTACGGTGAGGCCGTTGTAAAGATAACAACAGGCTCGATCGTGTCTTATTGTATCCCTGCTATGTTGTCATAACAGGGGGATGCATGCCTTGGACCTGATACAATGCATGCAACCGAGTCCGGTTAAGGGGTATATCCAAGTTGTTCTGGATATATCTGTGAGAAATTACAGAACTTTTCCGTTTATACACGAGTTGGTTGATTTGCTCAAACTATTATATTTATAATTGAAATGAATTGGTATTTACTATGTTATACACGAGCATTTTGTTATTTTAGACCAGAGAAAGTAAACAAAATAATGGTTCGAAAGATCTATGCATTGCTTATTGTCCCATCTTTATACACGCTGTCGGTGTTTTATTTTACTGTTAACATTTTTATTAGCTTTATAATCAGTTTTTTATCTTTCTCCACCTAATATTCTTGCACATGGTAGATTTCCAGCTCTTCATTGATTAGCCTTGGAATATTATGGTACGCCCTAAAGTCGGTTATTAATCTAGTAGAAGGACTTTTGGACAGAAAGTATTTACTTTTATGACAATTATTTTACAACTATGGACACACGGACATTTCGTTATATCAACATCACAATTAATCAACCATCTTTTGGAATTTGCACCCATACTAATTACATATTATCCAGCAGTAAAATCCACTGTGTCATTTCATATGAGAATACTTGGAAATAAAAAACTTGAGAGGTGTCAAGGGACACCCGGATGGAACGAAGTTCCTTTCGATTAATTAGTTAAGGAATTGTAATGAAATTTTTTTTTTTTAAGTTATAATAATATTTTTTTTATTATTAACAAATATAATGTGATATAAACTCAATCAGTAGGCTCAATTTTAGTACATACGCATTGATATTGTAATATTAAATATAATTTGCTTTTAAATTTATTGAAGTTATGACGCGTACACTTGCTAAACACACAATATTGGAGAGATTATAACGCGTATGACTTGGTTAGCACAATAGTAAAGAGAGGTTATAATGCGTACTTGCTAAAAATACATAAGCATTTATTATGGTCTGTATAAAATCTCTACTTACCTAACTCCATCAGCAATATCCGGAACTTGTGCAGAAACACTGTCAGGATTCATTATTGTTATTATTTTTTATTATTTATTATGTACAAAAAACCTGTATACACTCAACAAAAATAATCGTCGCGACACCACACTGTTCAATGTGAAATAGAAAGACGAAACGAAAATAACTGGCTTGCTTTCTATGAGAGAGAGAGAGAGACAGACAGAGAAACACGCGCACGCCGCACGCAACCATAGCGAAAGTCTCATTACAACTTTTGGTCCTAATTTATTCCGTCTAGCCCTCTTTCGCAACGCGCGATAAGGAACTACGTTCCAAAAATGAAGATAAGGAAATTTCGTAAGGTAACAGTCGCTGGCTCTCCGTCAATAAGTAGCCTGATGATATGAATAACATTGGAATAATTCAAATTAGAACTGAGTGTGTTGGACGGACTGACGTCCCAAAATATTTTGTATATCCAAACTGTTCATAGTGACGTTTTTTTCAGATGGCGTGAATACCTTCATTTGGATCATACTTTTCTCATTTGGGATATTCGTCCAGGTTCGGGATCAACATGGAAAACCCCCTTTTCCTCCCAACAGACGCGGAGTCATTTTGGCTGTGCCAGACACAGAAAGATCTCCTCTTCTACGACCAGAGAGAGTTGCTCCTCCTGAATATGTATAATGACAAAGAACAAGGGTCTCCTTCCAGAGATGTTGGATGGGGAAGGGATCACCCCTTCCTCATCAGGTTTAATAAGTTTAGGTTTTCACTATTGATTTCGAAATCTATTTTATCAAATTCTTTACAAATTTTGTATTCATTTGGGATAATATGGTTATTTTGTATGTTCCGGGATACATTTTTCTTGAAATGTATGATGACTCAAGTAATGCACAAAAATGCATTGCATAAAACTTCAACGTCGATTTTTTAATGAATTGTGAACTATTTCTTGTTGAAATGCATGTAAGTGTATTTGAAGAAAATTGTAAAGCTTAGTATTAGTGCTGGAAAAAAAAGATTTCCAGGTTTCAAATATCAACAATATTATTTTTTGATAACTTCTACTTGAAATATATTTTCTGAGACTAATTGTGATCAAAAACATTTTATTTTTACTGTCATATATATAAAGCTATTTTCATATATCTTATTGTCTCAATAAAAGTCATGAGTTTAACTATTTTTTTATTATTCCACAAACTGTTCTTTTACACAACTACACAATTATGTACTATCCCTACATGAACTGCAATGTAGATCAATTATTAATTTGTTTAAAATTAATCACAGCAACAGGAATTTACACAACATTCATCAATAATACTTTTAATATCACTATACATTCTATAACCCAATCTTGTAGCTTCAGAAAATAGTAAATGTCTTCTCAAAATGTCCACCCAATCGTTCTATTATTTACATGAATACTAATATTGTCGCTGGGTACTAAAATTTTAACACGTCATCAATTCACTCCTTCAAACCAAGAGTCGATTGAAAAATCGGTTATTTGTTGGTTATTTTTTTTAATATTAATTAGTTTCTTTGAAAATTAAAAAAGATGTGGGTTTCTTCATTGAGAAGACAATGTTCCAAGAGGTTGGGCTACTATAGAAAAAGAAAAGAGGCAAAACAAACATATGCCCGAAATATATAAAATTATTAACACAGATGGTACACATATTAACGTTATTCTATAAATATTATTTGAAACAATTACAATTATTGCTGTTACAATTCAAGAAGTTCGTTAAAAGGAAATCAACGCTCAATACGTATACTTTCACTTTTTTATTACAAGCAACATAAAGAGAATACAGCGCTCGATCGATGTCATATTCCTCTATAGATATCAATTAGTATAGTTCTAAAGGAACGGAGATCAATAGTAATCAGTCACGGGGAAATATTCCGGTTTGAGACATTTCAATAATGATTGGGAATATGACATACTGACTTGCTACAGCATATTTCCCAAGAAAAATGTGTTAGACTTCATTTACCCAACGCTGTACTCTCTCACCTTTTCCAAGTTTATTCCGCGCACATTTGCTGATTACAACCTCTCACAAACGAATTATTGCAAAAATTACCAAGAACATGACTTATATCAACTTTATACAGTCTATGTACAAACGTTATTGCCGTCAATTTATTAGTCTCATTGAAAAAATATCAACGACCGGCAATTCAAATCTCCCGCGCGATATTTACACTATTCACAGAGTACCCTGCATTCAAACTCACGAACCTGCGATGTCCAGGATGCCATGGAATCGACAGCTAACTGTCGAGGTGTAGGTAAAGTAGAGATGTGTCTCTCTCAACATGTGGGTAAAACAGAGATGTGGCGATCCTCAATTAGGACGCTTCATCAGGTGGCGGAGCATTGATGATAGGCGGCGTCATAGTCGCTTGCAGGGACGGGTTTTCCTGGGGCACGAGAAGGCTCGGCGGAGGAAACCCGAAGAGCTGAGATCACTGAATTCGGGGCCAATAACTCGACGCAAGGTCGGCGGACTGACTGGGGATTTGGACTGGTACTGACACGCCGGCGGATATCACACCTGAAAAAGAAGAGATCGGGTATTAGGATTACATGTAGACGTAGAAGTATGCGCACGTTTTGTTGAAGTGGGCGCTGAAAATACGTGTACAGTAAAATAAGCATCATTCTAGATTATTTAAGCAGGAACGCAGAATACTCGAGATTGAAGCGGTTGAACGCCCGACAATGAAGTATAGTTTTTCCAATATCAATTGCAGAAGCATAAAAAAGTCTTGCGGCGAAATCCTGTGAGCAGCAGTGGCGGAGATAACTAATTTTATTTAGATATTTCAAGATTTCAAAAATACTTCATGAATAATGAAAAATGAAAAAAAATTAAAGACAAGCTTTCATTTATACAAATTCATTAAGAAAGAAAAATAATTTCTTTCATTGTTTGACGTAGGTTACTAGAATATCCTAAAACGTGTTTCGATCGGCACACACCAAGACCACAGACGCTACTGGCTTTTAATCTTTCAGAGCTATTAAAACACAATTATAACGCGTGATTTATGACCTTCCAGTATAGACACGCCTATACAAGCATCGATGTCCGACGATTGGCCCAGACTAATCGGTTGTAGAAAAGCGACAGCTGTCACTCAGGTCCACGTTGACTGCGGCTCTTTTGATCTACCATATGCCGACGGAAAATGTTCACGAGTAGTACAGATGATTTTTCGTTCAGTTTCTTCGCATATACGCTCGTGTTAGCGAAGTGAGTTTTTATTCGCTCCCTATAGAAACAGCTTCTGCAATTGATATTGGATGGACTATACATACTTCAATTAAAAAAAAACATTGGTAAAATTTAGACTTAACATTTCAAACAGATTCGTTTCTCTGTTAACATTATTATAATATGGGAGAATAATATAAAATTTTCTCTCATGAATATTTATGGTTTCTAAATCATTCCGAAACAATCCAACCATGAATGCAAAATATAGGTAGTGCCAATTTCAATTCACAATTTCTTATATTTGATGAAAGCTCTAAAAAAAATTAAGTTGGTTTAAATTGGTTCTCAAAATTAATTTACCTACCCAACCCCGGGAATTATATTTCACCAATTTCTTTATATTTTCGGAACATGGATTTTTGGCCATTTTATCTGGAATTATCTGAAAAGATCAAATGGGTTGGCAATATGTAGTTATACGTGATTAGAACATTTTAAAAAAATACCTAGGGAGGGTAGTGGAAAATATAGCTTGCTCTTGTCTCAAGAGTTACATAAGAATGTGAGCTACGTGCATCGCAAAGTTATTCAATTGTTGTGAACGTTTCGGTAAATCGTGGAATCACTTAGAGTGAGACAATTCAGTTTGTCCACCGAAGGGGAATCGAAGTTGATCCCTGGTACTGGCATATTGCCCATAGTTGACAGGCAAAAAAAACAAGCAAGCAAGAGTTACATAAAACATCAAGTCAATAAGCTTTTTCATTTAGATGACAAATGACCAACTTTGTTTACCTGTCAGAGCCAACGGCATTGACGGCGAACGTTTTTTTTCTTGAAATAAAATATTTCCGAGTTTTTCTATAGATAGTTGACTTGAATTTACATGGAGAAGAAAACTCACCCTTAGAAAATATTCGTGTACATTATTTTATCTACGAATGAAAGGTTTTTGGCGGTATAAAATAAGTAATAAGTACTTAACCTACAAAGAAAGATACGAACGCCAATGTATGCAGGTTCATTCGTCATGAAGTTGACTGTTGACATAATGTGAAAATACCGCTAATTTTGAACTAAGCCAATCTCAAATTATTATTTCAAAACTAACCAATGGCTATTCACTTTCCCAATAGCCAATCAGACTTTGGGTCTCAAAACGAGCGCATGCGCCTTAAAAAATCATCTAAATGAAAAGGCCTATTGAAAGGACACGAAAATAAGCATCAAATAGGATGACACTCGGTATTTATTGTTAAGCGAAACCAAAGAATCCCTTGACTAGAAGAGAAAGCACGATGAACCTGCTTACATTCTCATCTCGGATACTAACTCTATATCGATGACTTCTTCAGGAATGTACCTCACATGGATGCCCATAATCAAAGAAGATATAAAAATAATAGAATAGTAATGAATAGATAGTATCAAAATCAAGTTGAAAAGGTGAACATCCTCAATTGTATATTGAGAAGAAATTTTTTTCTGAAAATTGAATGAACTTAATATTTGTAGGTAATAAGAAAACAACCATTTCTCCGGCTAAAGCTACTACTCTAGTCAACATGTGCCTTTTAGCTCAAAATTTTTTATTCGCCTCGGAAAATCATGATCGAAGTGTCATTCGATTCGTCATCGCATCTAGAAACTTTTTGAAAAATTTGGAGTGGCGCTTGCAAAAATTACAAAAGTTATAAATAATTTAGTAAAAAAAAAATAGGGGGTTTGGTTTTTTGCAAATATCTCGAAAAGTATTCAAAATTTTTGAAATTTAAAAAAAGATACAAAAAGAAGAAGAAATTTCCTAAAAAAAAGTCCCATCTGTCGGAACTCTAGGAAAAATATTTATAATTTTTCTAGAGGTTGAAAATACGGCCGAAAACAGGAACTCTCGCTTGCGTAAGCTCCGCCCACTTCGGAGCTTTAATAAATAAATATTATTTAAACTTATTAAATATGAAAATTAAGAACTTAAAGAATTCAGGCACCTACAGAATAGATCAATGAACAATAATTCGCCGATCAAAAATTTCTATCGCGATTTTTCAATTAGTTATCCATTAATTCATTAACAATTTTTTGTAGCACGAACATCAACATTGAAAGTGCGATAATTGTTAAACTATAAGTCTGGGAATTTTTTCCCTCCATGGAGCTATTTTACGAAGGCTATAGAATAGATTCCCGTTGGAAAAATTGAAAAATTGGTAATTTTCACTTTGTTATTAACAATTTACGTATGTAAAAAATTATCAACCTCGATTAAACATTGAAAAAAATATTATTTTCATAATATTGCTATTGGTCCGTATTCTACTCAGAAATAGTTTTTAATAATTTTTATCCATTTTTTAAAAAATTGTTATAAACAAATGCGTTGTCTATGAGATAATTTTTTTTTGTTAACATAATCTTTCATGAAAATTATGATTTGAAAAAAAAACGTTTTATAAAAAAAAAATTTTTGCTTAAAAACGCATTTGTTCATTAACTATTTTTTTTTCCACTCGTTATAAAAAATAAGAAATCATTTTTTTTTCAAATCATTATTCATCTTGCTCTTCGATGTCTGGATTTTTTTATTTTTATTTTTTTTCTAAAAAATACAACAAAAACAGCCCAGTATCAGTTTCCAGAAAAAAATGATTTTTCGATTTTTGATTCAATTTAAAGTATTCTCGTATATTCAAACTTACCTGTCGCGCCTGCTTTTCTTTATTTATTATTAATATTACTTATAAACTATTGCAGATACAACAAATTCATCTGAACTTTTTTTTTCTAAATTAGCTACTCAACCAGTTTATAACCAAACTAAAGCTCTAACTTAATTATTTCTATAAATTTTTGCAATTATTATAAAAATTAAAGGAAACATTTTTTTTTTGCTTTTAATAACTTCTTCATTCTGCATTAGTTAATGAGCTCCTAGCTGAGGCTGTAACCTTAAAATTTATAAAGCAATTAGCATCTATTGATAAGAATGTATTGGACAAAATTTTTCGGGATTTTTTGTTCACATCAAAATATAAATTTCTTCATAAATGTTAATTTCTCTTTGGAAAATCACTTAAATATTATAAAGAGTTATAAATAACATCCATTCATGAACAAAGTTCATTTCCATACTAATTGTTAGAAATTTCAGTCATTGTTATCGAAATCTTTGATGTCACAATTTGTCTAGATGTAATTAAGAACAATGACCGAGTATCTTTGGATAATTATTGAATCCTAGTTAATTAAGTTAGAGCTTCAGTTTGGTTATAAATTGGTTGAGTAGCTAATTCAGAAAAAAAAAGTCTAGATGAATTTGTTGTGTCTGCAATAGTTTATGAGTAATATTAATAATAAATAAAGAGCAGGCGCGAAAGGTAAGTTTGAATATACGAGAATACTTAAAATTAAATAAAAAATCGAAAATCAATCTTTTTCCGAAAACTGATACCGGGCTGTTTTTGTTTGTGTGTGTGTTTGTTTTTTAGAGCAAAAAAAAAATAAATAAAAAATTCAATTGTTTATAACAAATTGTTTATTGCATAAACAATTAAAATTTGAATTGAAATTAAAAAAAAATCAGACATCGAAGAGCAAGATGAATAATGATTTAAAAAAAAATGGTCCCTCAATTTTCAAAACAAGTGGTAAAAAAAAATAGTTGACAAACAAATGCGTTTTTAAACAATAAAAATTTTTAGAATTTTTTTTTATTTTAAAAAAAAAATTTTTAAAAATTTTTTAAAATTTTCCAAAAATGGGATAAAAATTATTAAAAATTTTTTATTAAAAAATTAAATATTATAAAAATAATATTTTTTTCAATGTTCAATCAAGGTTGATAATTTTTAACTTAGGTAAATTGTTAATAACAATGTGAAAATTAGCAATTTTTTAATTTTTCCAACGGGAATCTATTATATAGCCTTTGTAAAATAGCTCCATGAAAGGAAGAAATTCCCAGATTTATAGTTTAATGATTATCGCACTTTCAATGTTGATGTTCGTGCTACAAAAAATTGTTAATTAATTAATGGATAACTAATTGAAAAATCGCGATAAAAATGTTTGATCAGCGAATTATTGTTCATTGATCGATTCTGTAGGTGCCTGAATTTTTTAAGTTCCTAATTTTCATATTTAATAAGTTTAAATAATATTTATTTATTAAAGGTTCGAAGTGGGCGGAGCTTACGCAAGCGAGAGTTCCCGTTTTCGGCCGTATTTTCAACCTTCTAGAAAAATTATAAATATTGGTCCTAGAGTTCCGAGAGATGAAACTTTTTTTCAGAAAATTTCTTCTTTTTTCGGATCTTTCTTCAAATTTCAAAAATTTTGAATACTTTTCGAGATATTTGCAAAAAACCAAACTCTTTTTTTTTTACTAAATTGTTTATAACTTTTGTAATTTTTGCAAGCGCCACTCCAAATTTTTCAATAAGTTTCTAGATGCGATGACGAATCGAATGACTCCTCGAACATAATTTTCCGAGGCGAATAAAAAATTTTGACCTTAAAGGCACATGTTGACTAGACTATACTCTGGATATGGAACTACATCTGGTAGATATTGTGGAAGAGCCTAACTCAAATGAAAAAAATCCAAGAGTGAAAATTTGCATTTCTATTCAGAGAGATTGTATATTCCAGTCTCAATTGAGAACTCATTCATCTATATGAGAATTAATTCATCCACATTCGGTATATCATCGGCAATCACGGCCCCCAGAACTCGAAAATACTTCTAGATACATTGCATTTGCATTCCTCGGTATTTGATGTTGATGTTGACATTATTAATGTCAGTGCAAAATGTTATTGTCCGGTGTGAATAAAAGGGTCTGCAAGTAACATTTACCTACTTTTTGGAAATGATTGCAGTATGGATAATTTGTTTGTTTTCGTTATTCAGCCAACCGGCTTCGTACTGTCTGAAAAAAAAATGTTTCCTTCTCATTCCGTATATCAAGCGTAAACAAGAGTTCTAAACTTTCAAAATCTTTTGTTTGAATTGGTTGGTAGAATTTGGTACATAAACAGAGTTAGCCTACTTGAAATTTGACAGAACCAGTGTATCACAGAGAACTGATTATACAGAAACGCATAAAAAAACCCGTTCCAAAAAAACAAAAAATATGTTAATATATAATATAAACATTGATCTGAAATATGAACATTCTGGACACCTTCTTCCCCAAGAAATTTATAAAATTGATCATTTGATTTGATGATGTATCAATTTTCTCTGATATTTTTTTATGATTATAGCCCCTCTACAAATATCCCGGAAAAAAACAAATACGAAAAGACGACAAAATATAGAAAAAAATCTTAATATAATTTTGGTAAACTTCCAAAGGAACTATTAACTCGATTTATTCCGCATTTTAGAGTCACAAGTGTAGGTATAATTAGTAATGTTTATGGAATTATTGCATGGGCGGAGTAATCAAAAATCTCTTTCTGCAGAAATGGCTCATATACTAGGAAAAAAAAGGATTATCCCAGTGATGATCTTTACTGGGAATCAGGGTTCTTTGATATATCGCCAATGTTTTTTTCTTGCCTTTTAGTATACCAACTCAAACATCTTTCATCGAGAAAATTAGTAGACCATGTATATAACTCCCCATATAAATAAAAGTCTCTTGAGGTACCTGAAATTCTCAAAACTATTGGATGCGATGTTATATATTTCTTCCCCCCAAGCTGTTCAATAAAATTCCAATTGAAATGATGAATCTCAACTCATTATCCTTATTCAACCGAAAAGCTGAGAAATGGATTCATAATGAAACAATAATGGAGATACAAAATCTAATAGCCCTCCAAAATATATAATGAAAGTTATCCATATTCCAAACTCATATTCAATTGAGCTCAATTAATTGACATTTGAATTTTATTATTATGATATTTCACCTGTGTATTACCTAATATTTGATTAATCTATTTATATTGTATTCTACATTAATCATATCTAACATATGAAAACTTAGTGTAAAATAACCCTAGCGACCCAGGCGCATGTGAGCCTTTGTGGGTCCTCTTCGTGTTTATGTACTTCCTAATGTCCAACTCAAATTACTTATATGTGTAAAATAAATATTATTATTATTTTTATTGAATACCGTTCAGTATAAGTTTCACCCCATCCTGGATACATAAATATCAGCATATCCATGATAGAATATAAGTTTATTTTTCCAAAATTATTCATTATTTTGTCCTTTGAATATAATTTCATGTTCGCAGGTTGCGAAGGGAATATGTAATTGTATTATTATCTGCGATATAAAATAAAACGGAAAACATTGGATTCTAGAACGATTCTTTTAGGAATAACTATATACACATCAATTCATGGGTGTTTATTACAAGCTTTCATTTAAGTTGCTTCGTTCGTATGTCCTTCCGGCACTTGCCGACATCCTATTGAGTTGAAATTTGGCAGGTGTTCAAAATGGCGGCTCCAAGATGGCGGAAGAGTTTTGTGTTTATGGTGCGATTCGATTCACAATTGGTATGTGGGGGTTTTCGGGGTTGGAGATTATGAATTTTTTGTCAAATTTATAAATTCAAGATGGCGGTTCCAAAATGTCGGAGGAGTTTTGTGATTATGATCCGATTCTATTCAAAATTTGTATGTGGGGGTTTTCGGAGTCAGAAATTATGAAATTAAATGGCGGCTCATGGAATTTTTTTTAAAAAAAACCAAGATGGCGGAGAGTTTAGGTTTATGGTCCGATTCGATTCAAAATGTATGTGGGGGTTTTCTGGTGAAGAATATGTTTTTTTTTTCAAATTCATCAAATCAAAATGGCGGTTCCAAGATGGCCGATGATCTTGTGTTTATGGCCGATTCTATTCAAAATTAGTATGTGGGGATTTTCGGGGTCGGAGATTATGAATTTTTTACCAAAATCCACCAATTCAAGATGGCGGACGAGTTTTGTAAAAATGGCCCGATTCGATTCAAAATTGATATGTCGGGGTTTTTGGGGTCGGAGATTATGAATTTAGTCGAGGATTATTGATTTGTAGTTGAAATTCATAGATTGAAGATGGCAACTCTAAGATGGCGGATGAGTTAATCTTCAGATGGTCTCCTCATTGAAGGACTAGATAGCTCAGAACTTACAGGAAAAAAAGGCCTCATAATAACGATGCTTTAACAAAAATGCATAGCATAGATTAAAGCGTACTCAAGTACTAAAAGCACAAAATAAAATAATTAATAAAAAAAAACTTTTTGAAGACAAACTTTTATTCAAATGCACTAAAAAAAGTTAAAAATAATTGCTTTGGATGGGTGACATAGGTTATTCCGTGAGTTATAGATTCAAAAGCTTGTCGCGTGAAGTTTTCAGTTGGAATACAAAAGCGACAATCTTTTGAATCAATAACTCACGGCATGACCTACGTCACACATCCATAGCAATTATGTTCTACTTTTTAGTGCATTTGAATAAGAGCTTGTCTTTAAAAAGTTTTTTTAATAATTATTTGAATAAACAACATGAATATTCCATACTTGTAAAATGCCTCAAAGATCTTATTTGGGGTACTTCACCCCGATTCTGGTTATTCCGATTAAAAAAGGAGTTTCAGGATATTCAGTTATTTTCTGTATCATGTAGTAGAACATCTGACCATTTGAGTATTTTATAGAATTATATGGATGGATAAACAACCAATTTGCCTCAACTTTCTCCGTACATTCTTCAGTAGAATGAATAAAAATGTAGAGCAATAAAGCTCAGACAAAAAAAAAGTATACTTGAAATTCTTATATCGAATTTAGAATACTACATAACAAGTATACCACGAATATTAGTTGAAACCATATTTTTTACACTTGAAATCACAGCGAAACACAAATATGAAAAATAAACGAAGGCTGCTGGGTATTTTGAAAACAAAAACTATCGGAATAGACCAGATCTGACCCACCCAATGCCACCCTCCACACCAATCTTCATAGATAATTATCCCCAATTCTACGCCAATCATTTTCATAATGGCAACCACTCCGCAAAGAAGACTTTTCTCCTGGGACTCCTCATTCATGTCTTTATCGAGCACACACACAAAGGTAGAGGCTGAGGTTAAGCGGACTCCCGAGAGAGAAGGTACCAAACGAAGCTTGCAACCAGAACAACGATGTCCCCACCCTCGCTTTAGTTCGCACATTATTGAGCGTTTGCCGAGCCGAGAATTGGAAAACCACCCTCCTGCCGCCACACTTTAAACTGATCACGGACAATGAAATTTACGGCGGCGAGAGGAAAACTGCTAGACTAGCTTCTTTCGCCGATGTCGGCTTCGTACAGAGTGGAAAAACGAAAGAATATATTTGTAGAAAAAGTCATCCAATGGGTTACGTTGTTCTGGTTGCAAGCACACTCGTGGTTCATGATTACTTCACATCATTGAGTCCCTACCTATTAATTTCTCGCCGGGTTGGGGACTGAAAACAAAGTTCAGGGCAGCATCCATAGCAGTTCATTTTGCAGCTGCCAACAGCAAATTATATTAATGATGCTGCAATATCTCTCTCAGCTCAGATTTTTTTCAAAATCTTCAAGGGCCTATTTTGATGCTTGGGGAGATGTAGTTAATTGAAATTTATCAATTATTGTTATTGAGAAGGAAATGAGTCGCTTTGAATTCATTTCATGTTTATGATCATTTCTTTATAAAGAGATTCAATCAATACCTACTAGTTAATTTTTTATGCCAGCTGCTTCGCATGTAGTTAAGAAGTAGGGAGGGGGGCATCCAATGGTCTCCCAGCAGAAAAAAATGGTTTGTTTTCCAATACATCATTCCGTTTATAGGTTTGTCCCACTAGGGCGTATTTCTGGGAGGGGAATTATATTCATGTAATACCAATCATTCAACACTCATTCTAAATATCAGGAATATTGAACTGCCGTCTAGCTTCCTTGAGTTCCCGCATTTTTGGTAAATGTTATAATATGTCTTACTTATGAATACTTGATAATTCAATGATGAATGAGTGACTTCTATCCACCAAATAATTATCAAACTCAAACCTCTAATTTATATAGGTAGGTAAAAAATCATACAGTCGAACTCCACCAAAAATAATTTAATGCCAATGAGGCACGAAGATTTACATCAGGACATGTTTCGAAGGATTAATCCTTCATCATCAGCGAAACGTAGAAGGGGTTACAAGCAAATCTAGAGAAGTAAAATGTTACAATTACAAGGGGGGCAAACATTAAGAGAAAAATTTAACCTACCATTGTATGGTGGAAAAAATTATGTAGATATGACACTAACAAATCTATATATAACCATAATCACATTAAAGTGTCCGTATCTAGTGCGGGTTCACTATTGTTAGGGGCAATGGTTAGTCCTAACAAACATATTTAGTTACCAAGGATTTATAATATCATCCAAAAACACATGGACGAAAATAGGTTAATGACTGACATATGACAACGACTTAGACCTATGGAACATCAAGTTTCAAAGTGACAGAGAAATGTTTGTGACTGTGACATGGAATCGAGAAAAAGAAGTAGATGGGTGTGGTGTAGAGGAGTGTTATGAAATTCTATCTAGAAATGGGAGATCAAAATAGTAAGGAGTTAAAAAGTTTTAGGCTATCAAAATTAATTTGTTCATTGATACAATGTAAATTAGAACTTTTGATTGCCTTGTTAATTTCAAATTGTTTTTTACCTTCATCGCAAATATGTAAAATTTCAAGGTCTGATTTAGGATCGAAATTATGCTTTCCGTTCATAATATGGTTGGAAAAAACAAAATTATAGTTGATCAGTTCTTTTTCAGAGTTAGAATCTATCACACGAACGTGTTCGGCTAGTCTTGTTCTGATTTTGCGGCCTGTTCGACCAATATAACAAGTTTTACAGTTGGGGATGGAACAATTTAATTTATAAACACCAATTTATATTTTTTTAATGAGATTGCCACACATAACTAGATTCGTTGTTAGAAATATACCACATAGTAGAAGTTCAGTTACTCTGATCTTCAAACTTGTGCCTGTTTCACACTGGTAGGCATCTGACTCTCTCATGTTAAAATTCAATTCCAATGGTGAATGTACTTCATTTGGTATCTCTCAGCATCGGCGACAACTCAATGAAATCCAAGTATGTGCAATAGCTATTAGTTGTAGAATATTCTTATTCTGAAGCCGGAACGATCCATCAATGTCCCTATATATTCAGCATATAGCCAACAATTGTGCGACATATGAATATATATTTGTCCTTCGAGTAATATCATACAAATATCTTTCCAAGCCATCCTATTCCACCGAAAAACATTCTGAGAGAAAACTGAAAGTGGAACATCGTTTATGAGTGTTTTTGGGGTGGACCAAAGTGACTTTCATACTTATAGACTGAGAGCTGGCTACATAAATTAAAAATGATAAGGTACGAAGAAAATATTTACACAGAAACCTTCCTTACCTTCTGACAAGTGTGTAGCTCTACAGGCAGTAGAAGTTCCGTGGCTGAAAGCGGGGGCGGGCGATCAAAGATTATTCCAGAGTGCAGACTGGCGCTCACATTAATCCGAACACTTAATCATTCATCAAGGCCTGGTGGCCGCGTTGAATAATCGTTCGCGTTCAAAGTGAAAGGACCGGGGTTCGATCAGAGCTGTGTCACGCATTTTTTTTATTTACTATTACATTCAAATCAACCACAAAACTCCTAGAAGTCACCAAAATATATTACCTCAGAATATTCACCCTTACAACCCCTCAAGACAGAAACAGCATTTTCACAGAGCATGACTTGCTCCACAGCTGCCGAAGGCTGCTGAAAATTCCTCTGAACCTGGTTTTTCGGCGTACCTCTTCCAGGAAATAGCTCCAATTTGTTCAACGAAAGTATTATCTGTAAATTTCAATTGTTCTATCATGATCAAATTACAGATCTTTCTCATAAGCGAATAGCAGGAAGGGATATAAAGCTTTATTTGACTTGGAATAATTTATTATTACATAGGGTATCGCAAACCATCGCAAACCCACTGCCTCTTGAACAATTGAAATTTACGGATTATACTTTCGTTGAACAAATTAGATTTATTTCCTGGAAAAGTTACGACGAGAAACCAGGTTCAGAGAACTTTTCAGCAGCCTTCGGCCGTTGTGGAGTAAGTCATGCTCTGTGAAAATGCTGTTTCTGTCTTGAGGGGTTGTGAGGGTGAATGTTTTGAGGTAATACATTTCGTTGACTTATAGAAGTTTTGTGGTTGATTTGAGTGTAATAGTAAATGAAAAAAAAATGCGTGAGACACAGCTCCGGATCGAGCTCCGGCCCTTTCACTTTGAACCAGGCCTTGATAAATGATTAAGTGTTCAGAGGTATGTGAGCGCCAGGCTGCGTTCTGGAAAAATCTTTGATTACCCATTCCCGCTTTCAGCCCCGGAACTGACTTCTGCCTGCAGAGCTACACACTTGTCAGAAGGTACGGAGGGTTTCTTTGTAAAAACTTTTGTTGGGTGTTTATCTAGTTCATTGTTCAGGTTTAAATACTTCATATTTTTTTCTCATATATGAATTGGAAATTTTGAAAGTCTCATAACGTCTCTTATCTCTCAATAAAATTGAAATATGTAATAATTCCGAAATTCACATATTACAAATAAAATGAATATGAATAAGAACACTATAATTTTTTATTGTTCTTCGTTTATTATAAACATATTTTTTGAGCAAGTCACTGTACTAGGGGATTATATTTTCTTGTTAATAATGTGTTTGTGTGATACACTAGGTCTGAAGAGAGCTGTAATTTATGTGAGTTGAAAATATAGCACTTGAATTAAAATAACCGTCTAAACAATATTGCCTTTATTATAATCTGTTGCTTTTATGGGTCTAGACTCAGTGTGTACTCGATCGAATTGAATCGAATTATTGGTATAGATAGACACATTAGTGGATAGAAGAGTTCTATATGTTTTTAACTGATTTTTTTACCAGGCAAGTTCAAATCATTCAAGTAGTCTGATTTATAATATACAGATGGTAATTCTACAGAACATTTCCTTCATTGTTAGATGTGAGAGCTCTAAGTAAATTTCCCCTCAAGCTCAAAAAATTTTGAAGATAACTATAATTCCATTATTTAGACCATTCTGGAGGTGTTGAACTGTATATACTTGTTATATATAATTAAACATATGTTCTTAAGTTTCGAAAAATCCTGGCAATCATATTTAATTTCCTTCATTACATTGTTTATCCTTATCCTCTTTTCATGTATATTGGGAAATATAACAAAATATACTTTAATCTAACTAAATAGTATCTGTACCCACAAAACCAGCTCGTGCTCAGAGAAAGAGAGCGAAAGATATAGATGAAGTTGTTTTCAAACCAATACTTGCGTCTGCGCAGTTTTCGCTGTGACTCCATGGTAAGCACTACGTGAAAAAGTTATTCAGTGATTGATTATCTTTATACCGGATATTTTGGTATGTTTTGCCCAAAAGTAAAAATGTTCGTTTATTCTCAACTATAGATTAATAAAAAGATATATTAGAAATATCGAAATGGTTTTGTAGTAAATTTTTTTTTTAGGTACAAAATGCCTAGAACTTTCAAAAATTCTACATACTTATTTTGCGCACGAATTTTAAGAGGTTGGTTTGAAGGACGTCATATGACCATGCCATCTACAACGCCTATGATTCGCTTTGAACCACAAAATATTATCAAATCTATTATAATAATGCATAAGTTTTTTTTCGACCAGTGTTATTGAATACACTTCTAAAATATGTGACATTTGCGCCATGTCTGTAAGAGTAGGGATTCAGACAAAATCCAAACCTGAAATAATGAAATATGGATGAATCGGACAACAAATTGAAAATATTCACTCTGGCGTGAGCTTTCAATTGTCTTCCCGTCAATATCATAGATAAAACTCATCGAAGAACCGCATAAAATAAGATTCAGAAAGTATTTATCGAATGAGCGTCATAGGATTAATGGGAAACAAGGCAGAACGGTGAACATTTTCAACTTACCAGTGCCAGTCGATACAGGTACAGAAGGTGCATTTGGACCATACGCGGGATGTGTAGTGGGTTGTGCATGTGCCACTGCTGGATTGCAACTCCTAGAATTGTACGACGAACTCAACGAATGCAGAGGGTCGTGGAACATGTATGGGTAGGCCGCAGCTTCTCTTTGTTGCAGGCAACTTGACGACAAACCGTTCTGCATTGAACTGAAAAAAAAATGTATATGAAATAAGGTTTTTAATCATGGAACTTTAAGGAAAAAAGTAATGAAATTGTTAATCCTAGCTAAAATGTAACTATCAAGTTTTCAAGCATCACTAACGCTCTATAGTGTAGTACGAAAAATATGTTCAACCGTATATCACAACAATATTTTGGCGTATAACGGCTTGTAACTGTTACACCTATTGAATATTTTCGTGGGCAACTATTACTTCTGTGGCAGAGCCGAACACTTCAGTTAATGTTGATGACACATGTTTATAGCGTATCGATAATCACAGCTGAGGCGTTTCTACTTGTGCCGAGCGCTGTCGCGTAAGAACTGTTTGTTTGAGAGTTTTGACTAAGTTGAACGATGAGTTATGTCTATGTATTGAACAATGTCGTGAAAGTACTGAACTTGAAGTGGAACTGGTGCTGAATGCACTCTGACTGATTGATTGAACTCAACCGATGATCTGATGTCAATGAAGTCGGAAACTCGCTTTCATGTCCCAGCCAATTGTTTGGCTGTACTTTCCGATAATATGTCTGCTAATTGACGAGAAATAATGCCAGGGATTTTCTCTTGGGTTAATTTGGTTTACCTAATGAAGTTATTAAATTATTTAGGGATGATGGAAAAAATTATGAAAGGGGTGCCCACTGGAATTAGTAATTGATCGATCAGAAATCCACCAATTTGTTAATTGGAGAAATTTGTTAATTTTGGGCTCCGCTATAGGAATTTGCATGCGAAAACACTTATATAATACTTGGAATTCATGTGTATGAAATAAAATATTTGAAATATAACTGTATGAAATATATATAAGTGTGATATTTCTATACAATATTTTTCCAAGAAATATCCTCATTTATTTGTCTCATACGAACAATTCTTTGGAAATTCGTAACCCTTTCTTTTGTTCAAAAGAACTGTAACTTTGTTCGCTTTCTCAGTGACAAACTGATATTCTACCTCACTTTGAAGGTTATAGTACAAACCCAATTATATATCTAGAGAATCATCAGGTTCGCACTCAAACGGATCTTGCACTCGAAAAAATAAAAATTCATTCGTTAATGAAACAATTGGGAGGAAGCGATGTACGGCATATATTTGTGATATTCAAAAATAATGCAACTTCTCTTTTGAGGAAGATGCATATATTTTATACTCCTACCTCCTTCATTAAAAAATATAATGCTGCATTCCAAGTTTTAGACGACGCTACAACTTTTCGAGAATCAAATTTTGCGATAAAAATACTAACTTCTTGCACTACTCCCGTGTATGACGTGTGCTTAAAGCCATTTTATAACAAATTACAGTGGTTGAAAATTCGTTTTTTTTGTCAAATTCGTTCAAATTTTGGGAAACGTAAGAAAACACTGGCAAATGCCGGTTGCAATAAAGATTGAAATATGATCGAACTGATTGTTTGAGAATTGTACAAAAAAAGTCTAAGAATCCTTATTAACATTTGTTGCAAATCAAAGCGTATTCAAATCAACAATATTGAAAACAAACGAACCTCGTGATATCCAGACTGGTAAACAAGGTCAGAACTGGTAGATGAAGTCAAGACCACTCATAACACACTCAATTATCAAATATACATTTAATACACTATTTTTAAGTAAACGGGTTGATGACCGTATACGACACAAGTTTTGTGACAGTCGCAAACACCATATCAAGTCAATTAGGCAGGTTGTGAATCATTAATAAAATACATTATTTTGAAGTTATAATTAACTATGAAGTTCAGAAACCAAAATTATATTATTATCAAAATCGAAACACAACTATTATCGAATTATCAAATGTAAGTCCACTGAAGTTTGTTCTTACTACCAAACACTACCGTAAGTTTTTTTATTTTTTTTTGAATTCCTGTTCGGAAGAATCAAATGAATAAGGAGATATTTTCCATTGCATTCCACAAATAGTGTAATGAACAGGGCAGGGGACCTAAAAAGAATGAATCGGTGTCTATACCCCGGTGTAGCTTCGGTGCTACTTACACGGCGAAATTGGAAGCAGCTGAGTACAAAATAAACTGGCCTCAAAAAGACTTATCGTATAAATTTGTAAAGAAAAATAATAGTATATTATGCAACGATCATGTAATGATAGCTATTAATACATGAGCACGAGGCGAGTGTCGTAAACCGTGTGCGAGTATATTAATAGCCATTACATGATCGTTGCACACACTATTTTTTCTATGACCAATAAATAATAAAATAAAAACAATAATTTCTGGTGGTCTACAAGATAATTCTTCACTGCTCGACGTACTTATAGGTACTTTTGACACGTTGGGATTGAATGTCAATTAAAATTAAATGTCAAACAAGTATGTAGAAACATACCACTTGATTATCCACAAGTACGTGTTTCATGATGAAAAGTACGTGTTTTTATTGCCCAAAATCTGTTTCGAAATGAAAATCCGTGTTGAAATAGAAAATATTAATAAATCGGTAGCAGATATTTAATTGACGTATTATAATTCGGGATAGAAAAATATATATTTTTTGGTGGACTATCAACTGTTAGTTTACATCCTGTATAATGAACGATCCTGAAAACAATTTACATAAGGATTTTCAAGAAACGGGTGAAGATATCATTTTGAAGCGATAATATCAAAGAATCATTTTCATATTTTCATTCTGAAATGAAACAAATGCCCCATAAAAGCAAAAGTTATTGGATTATGAAAAATTTGGATGAAATTATGAACTATTTTATATTTCCCATAATTCTAGAAGAATCCGAGATCAATATCACATCTGGAGTCATGCAATAAAATCCCACCAAGTATGCAAGACATATCAACAAACATTGCTTCCTGGATATGTGGGAGGAGTCTTATCATTTCTGATCTCCTGTGAATTAGGCGTGAATTCCGAGGAATTAGTCGCTTCATCTAGTGTGAAATGAATGATTTAATATGAACCTGGACTGATTGTCAGATTAATTTAACCGTCCAGAACTTGATTAGATACATTAAATATGAAATGGCTTCAAAATGCTGCAACGTATTTTTTTGAATATCAAATTATTTATCTCATTGATTTGCATAAACACCGTTCCTCGCCTTGCCTTTGAAATAAACTTATTCATATTCAATGTATTTATTCATCACGTAATTCATTAGGATGAATTCATCTATGTTTCTGCTTTGTCGTTGTTCTCCATTTCTTGTTTGAAGTAAGTAATCGAACTAAGTAGGTACTCATGGTGGTAATAAAAAAACAAAGTTATCGATCGATCTATGACTGGATGGATGCATTGCGATAAATTGCACAGTGATAAAATTTGATCGATTGATGCTTATTTATCGGGACATCAACGTAATATTTACATGCAAATTGATAACTTCGAAAACGATATAACCTATTTTAAATCGTGTCCAACAAAGTAAAAAAAAGTTGTGTATACGTATTTTTTTGCGTATATCGGCTTGTAACCGTTACACTCATCAAATATTTTCGTGCGCAACTATTACTTCTGTGACAGAGCCGAACACTTGTTGATGAAATATATTTATTGATTATCACAGTTGCGGCATTTCCACTTGTGCAGAGCGGAGTTTGTTTGAAAGTTGTAAAATAACACCATAATGTATCTAGCTATAGTGCTGGAGATTCGAATTGAAGGACGCGACGAGTTGTGACTGAGTTGAACGACGAGTTATGACTGTGTATTGAACGATATCGAGAGAGTAAGTAACTGAAAACGTCGAAAACTCACTTTTATGTCCCAGCCAAGTGTATGGCTGTACTTCCAGATATTATGTCTGTTAGATTAATTTGGTTTTCCTAATAAAATATTAATTATTTAAAAGACAAAATTCCAGAGAGATTTTATGATAAGTCGCAATCCATTATTGAAACAATTGTTAATTTATGTTTAAGTGAGATGATTTCCCACAATTTCATGACATGGTTATGCTAAGATTTCATATTCAACAAATGTGAATGCAATTTTCATTCAATAATCATATAGACTCATAGAAAAAAAACAAATTTCTATATTCGACCCGATTGTTTATGAATTATGATCTGAATGTGACTTTTCATATTGTTATCCTATGCAGAACCAGAGAAGGATCATAGCCTATTTTAACATAATTTATAAGGAGAGTGAGTATGTATATATGCAATTATTATTTATCCGATTCGAATGCAACTTTTTGTTATGTGATCCTAAAGACCCGGAAAATATTTGACAAGTATTTGACAAATATATCTCATTGATAAACAATCGCTTGCTAGATTTTTGCACAACTTTCTTACAGTACCGTATGGATGGTGATTGTAAATGTATGCACGGCGAGGAAATATATGTGGTATTTCTGTTCTGTTTATTTGGAAAGCTAATACAAAAAAAATGTTGTATGCAACACGTACGCAAATGCCTTCAGCGGACAACATCTTCATATTCCGATTAACATTCCGCTTCGTCCGCTAAAGCCTCACTTTGCGAACTTGTTACATAAACTACTATTATAATTGTACTTCTCTCTTATTATATAAACAGGGTGAGTCAGAATTCTGCATAGTGATCCTACAGATCAGGTGAATGTGAATGCAACTTTTTGCATAGTGATCCTATAGTCCCAGAAAGGATACTAGATATGTCCGGTGTTATTGCAGGATGAGTCAGAAATATGCATTATTGATACATAGCTATATAAGAAATAAAATTATACACGCTTATATAGCAACATGGACTGAAAAGTTAACATTTTAGTTCCTATGGCTATAAAGGTGTTTATTTAGTTTTTCTTAATATAATTTTATTTTCAACTTTTTAGTAAATTTTGCTACAAAAGCTTCTTTTGTTTTGGTTTTTTGGACTATAATTTAATTTTTACTTTTTAGTTCATATTGCTTCAAAAGCATGTTTTTAAACTTTCCGACAACAGGAGAAAAACTCTTCGTTTGATTCATCCACATGGGATTGAAGTTTTTAATAACTTTTCGTGAAAGTGCTGAGACCAAATCAGCGCACTCACCAAATCTTTGTAATGAAAATAAGGCATAATTTTCTGACAACACCACCAAATTAGGCGAAATTTCGAATAATTCGAAGTACGTGAAAATTAATTTCAAAGATTCCGTTACATACATAAAATCATACATAAATACATACATACAGGTGAAGCTAATAAAAGCATGTCAATAAAAAATCGTGTGCGGTCGGGGGAACACCGTCAGGATCGAAGTTTCTTACGCTTTTGTTTCTCTTTCGATACTCTTTTTCACGCTGAGCATATGATTCCACTATTGTATCTCTGTAAAGTATATAAATAGTTAACACTCGAATCACATGTACATTAAACGTATGTAAACAGTAAATACTTGTATCAAGCTATACAATTTTATTAACTTACTTTTCTACGTTTGTATTACAAATACTTGTGCACTTTCCATTTCTCGAATCTTCATTGAAAAATTTTAATAATGAAACAATATAACGTATGATTTAAAACAAAAAAAAAACAAATTTTTTACTTTGCTCCGAAATCTTACACGCGCAATAGAAATATTTAATTCCACAACGCTCACGTGCTGCAAATGAACGAATAATTCCAAAGACCAACGGAGCTGCCGTAAAACGAAGGACTACCAAGCCAGAGGTCCGGGGTTCAATCCTCAAGACGACCATTTTTTTATTCATTTATATTTTATGTTTACTGTGAGTAACATTTTAAACACAATTCATTCGGTTACTCGATTGGCAAGGTTTTCTTCAACTCCAAATGTAATTCGATATGGAGATTTAAATTGTTTATATTTGTATATTTTCTTCACGTAAGGAAAAAGCGTTTTGCTCCCTCCATGGTTCCAAACGATCCAATAAATCAATTAATATCGAGGTAGCAGAATATGGTGCAATCAATCTCATGTATCCACCATTTTGTGTTTATTTTTTCCCGATATTTTTCCCTCTGATAGTTGACGTTTTCTATTCCATTACATTTAATTGTCATTATAGCAAGCAATACTATACCTACACATCCTTTTTCCAAACTCCTCCGCCACAGTAAAAAGTATTTTATTCCTGATAATACTATTCGTTATGTTATATCAAATTGACGTGCCACTCATTCAATGTAAACCATTAATCCAACTTCGGCATAAAAAAACATAAGAAATGATGTCCAAAAAATGATATAATCATCTAAACACACGTTATATAATTCAATAGCCTGCTATAAGTATAAAACGGTGTGTGAATTCAGCTCCTGCTAAATTCGGATTATAGTTGGGTCTCATACTAGTGTTTAAAAAAAAAGTTATACCAAAGTGAAGGTGTGGTACCCAGGAGTACATTGATATAGTTAGTTATGTTTGGTAATTGCCCATTTCTATGCAATAACGATATCTAAATTATCAATTGCAATCAACAGACAATAAAAACAACACTTTTTACAATCGAGGCTTGCGTGTAAAAAACAAAGACACGAATCGACCTCCTTTACACGTGGGAGTAGCTAAGTGACCAACTCTGAGTGATAGTAATTCGAAGACGACCATGTCAAAAGGAATGGATAAGCAGATTAGTAACTACCAAATATACGAGCTACTAAAGTATACTAAACTAAAAACTGAAAAAGCAGCCGAAGAACTTAAAAATGAGGTGCGCTGAATACGAACTGAAATCCTAGAAGAACTTCAGAGTATGAAAAACGAAAATCTACTTCTCCGAGAAGAAAACTAATCAATATTGAACGTAAAATAAAAAAATCATCTAGTGTGCTATGGCATAAGGGAAAATGAAAATGATATTGATGATATAAAAACTTTCACGAGCGTATTGGAAAATAATCTAAATTCAAAAATAAACGTCAACGAACTGAGAGATATCTACCGTATTGGCAAAAAAAAAACAATAATACGAAACGCCCTCTCCTGGTAGAACTACTCAGATATAAATTGAAATTTGAAATATTAGCGAAGGCAAGTAAGTTCAAAGGAACCGGGATTTTTGTCTCAGAAGACTACACGCCTGAAGACTATGCTGACTTAAAGAAATTGAGATTCCACCTGAAGAAGGCTAGAGACAATGGCAAAGTAGCTTTTGTAAAGAAGAAAACATTAGTGATTGATGGTGTGCCCTACACAATAAAAAATTTAGGAGAAGAAGAGGGCAGTAGTGAAGAGGACATAAGCGAGGAGGACATGAGCGAAGAAAATAATAAGGCAAAAAATAGTAAGGGAGAAAGTAACATTAAGAACAGTGCCAATAAGGGGAAAGATCTGAAAACTGCCCACACCAAGAGAATTACCAGACTAAATAGTAACAGCAAAACTGGAGATGGATCCATTCATAAGTGACTATAATTATGATGAGTTACCTACTGAAGTCTTAAGCAATATAGCTAAGTATATTGAACATAAAAATGCATTTAAAAATTTCACCAAAATATTAGAAGTATATCAAAAAATTTGGATAATCTAATTGTTACACTGAATTCCTTCAGCGAACCTTTCGACTGTATTGTACTTACTGAAACTAGAAACGATTTCGATCCCAATATTTGTGTCTTAGATGGGTATGAACTGATCTTTAATTTTGGAGAAATTAATAAATGTGATGGAACAGTGATTTACGTGAGAAATTATCTAGATTACATGTTGAAAAGGGCAACATTCTCAATTAAATGTTGACAGAAAGATTTTTCTGTGAATTGAAAAATCCACGATTAAAAGGAGTTATTTTTTGTGAATGTCTAACAGAAAACAACTACTTTCCCGGCTAAAGCCACGCTGGACATTGAACTACATCTAATAGATATTCTGAAAAGGCCCTAACTCAAAAGAAAAAATCTGAAATTGAAAATTTGCATTTTCATTCAGATAGTTATTTGATTTTCATAAAGATGAATGAGGCAAAAAAGAATGTTTTCCAAAAGAGAGTACTCACCAGAAATCATTCGTAACATTGACGCAGGAGAGACATCGCATTCACTAGGTCTTCAATACATTTTTGTCGACGAAAATCTATTTCACGCTTCCACGATCATCAGGAAGACCGGAAGAAATGGGAAACACATTTTCAAGAAGCAATCTCACTTTGCAAAGATGGAAAAAGTTAGAATCATTTCTTTTGGAGAGACACTTTGAAATTAGTGTTTTCTGACATTAAAACCTGTCATGGGGTATGATAGATTGATTTGTTGAAAATATAAACAGGATGTTCATAAAATCAGATGTGGAATCATCTGCGACTGAAAGATAAACTTTAGTCACTATCTTCCATCGTCAAGATAACCTCTTGTGGGGTATTCATGTTGAAAAGGGAAACATTCTCAATTAAATGTTGACAGAAAGATTTTTCTGTGAATTGAAAATCCACGATTAAAATGAAGTTATTTTTTGTGAATGTCTAACAGAAAACAACTACTTCCCCGGCTAAAGCCACGCTGGACATTGAACTACATCTGATAGATATTCTGAAAAGGCCCTAACTCAAAAGAAAAAATCTGAAATTGAAAATTTGCATTTTCATTCAGATAGTTATTTGATTTTCTATTCCAGTCTTAATTAAGAACTCATAAAGATGAATGAGGCAAAAAATAATGTTTTCCAAAAGAGAGTACTCACCAGAAATCATTCGTAACATTGCGCAGGAGAGACATCGCATTCACTAGGTCTTCAATACATTTTTGTCGACGAAAATCTATTTCACGCTTCCACGATCATCAGGAAGGCCGGAAGAAATGGGAAACACATTTTCAAGAAGCAATCTCACTTTGCAAAGATAGAAAAAGTTAGAATCATTTCTTTATGAACATCCTGTTTATATTTTCAACAAAATCAATCTAAATTACACTTCTGAAATAGTTGAAATCAATAAACAAAAAATTTTTTTGAAATTGTCTCTCATTTGCATTCGACAAGAGCTAAAGAAAAGAATAAATTTCAATCAAAAAAGCAGTCAAATTATTTTTGTTCACGAATGACAGAAATTAAATATCTCACTTTTTTTGAGCTTTCAGAATAGAATATTTTCCATTTTATTCGCTATTATTATCTTCCTTATGGTGCATATCGTATGTTAGTTAGTTACTGACCATTTCTATAGAATTTTACCACATTCAAATTCAAATTCATACACTATTCTATATATCTTATAGCAATTAAGAACTAGATTATATTATTCGGTAGCGTCTGCTACCACTGTAACCACGGACTAGGCTTTTGTTTTTTTTAGTTTCTTTGCAGACTGCAGAATAATTGTAACTGGAGTACTATTGTAAAATTGTGAATTTTGTACATTCTGTATTTCAGTGAATAAACATTATTATTATTATTATATAAAAGAAACAAACACGTTATTGAAAGAAACAAAAATATCTTCCACGTATTACCACTCACCGATAATAACAGACTTGTATTCGCATAGATATCATACCGCTCATCGTATCGTTTTGAATTTCCCGCAAGCAGAACAGCAGTTCGGATGGTTTCGTACACCTTCAGAATCATATGAGCAAGGGCTAGACGCTTGTTACACAGACTCCTATGTAATAGAAAGGGACAGAGAGAGAGGGAAAGTCGCATGGAGGGGGCATAACGCTTTTTCCTTGCGTGACGATTTCTACCAGTAAACACCGCAAGCCGCGAAAGGAACTTCGTTCCAAACATATACTTATACGACCGGTATGTTTGTATGTCATCATATATACAGGGGCACTCAGAAGTTACTATGACCGAGAATTGCTTGAAAGATGCGCATATAAACAAGCAAATGTTATTTTTAATTCGCTAACTGCTTTACGAAAAGCACTGACATGTTGAAGCACGTCAATTCAAAATTTGTATTTCATTCAGTGAGTATCCAAACATACAACATGTTAAGTAGGTAGTAGGTTTTTTAAGGAAACAATGAGAATGAGTACCATTTGAGGTAGGCGGTAGTTGTAGTTTAACGCCGCGACTTCAAAAAAATATTGTGTGCTTGTTTTTTTGTATTTAATTATTTCAATATATTTTTAACGCCATATTTTCTTTTCAAACAATCAAATCAGAGGTCGTTTCGTCATATGATATGGCGATAGCGTAGAGTATTTCTCCATGCATACTCAGGATGTTCATTAGAATTCAGTGCTGAATATTCACGTATATTCACTGTAGATGAATTGTTTCTTTGAATAACAAAGTTTGTTGAGTACCACGTCAAATCCAGGGTACCAAAAAAAAATCCAGATAAAAAGTATACCTATTACGCATTTCCAAATTACACCAATCGATATATGTAGACTTCTCCTCCGTTATTTTATTTCAAGAGAGGGGGCGAAGATAAATCTTATTTACTGTTTCTATGCCATCCGCACTGCTATGATAAAAGTAAAGTTTGTCTCTTATCTATTTTTGTCTGTTCACAAAAATTATTTTCGATATATTTTATAAGTACTCCCTTAAATTTGAAAAAAAAATCAGGTCAAGTACAAATTATTATTTCTTATATTATTTCTAAGTGCTATCCCATTAAAGGAGTTGTGAATTGGCAAACAAATAAAAAAAAAACAAGTGCAACACATGACAGAAGTGAAAAAAGTGGCGATGTATATATATATATATATATATATATATATATATATATATATATATATATAAACTGAGTTTAGGAAACACAAAAAAACAATTTTATGTTTTTGTTTGAGGTTGCAGTCGATAGGAAATGGCCATGTAAAGAAGACTCTTTGTTAAATTGTCGAGCTTTCGGAATACTTTATTTCATTATCAAGACATTAACTGGAGGTTGCTAACAGCAAAATATCGGTGCACATCACAAATAAAATCTTTAAAAATCAGTTTGTAAAAAACATCTTCGACTACTTGAAAATCTCATGTTGAATATGCAGATTTATGTCGAATTTGATTGAAATACACACGTGGTGATCCCTGCAGTGGGGTGTATATATACAGTGCGCGCGTAAAGTATGGAAACAAAGATATCTTTGACACCCCGTAAGATACAATAACAAAATTTTGGTTATTTATATTAGATGGACCAGCGATTTTGAATTTTATATTTTCGACGTTGCCAAATGTACAGTTTCTGAGATATACGAACAATATGTTTATTTTTAAATGGGACAACCCGTATATTTTACAATTTTCTGTTACAGTTTTCTATTACCGATGCCGCATACAAACTGTTAATGGCCAATATTGACCATTCATTTTAAGAAATTAGAAAAAAATATTTTATCGCAACCGTTGATATTAACATAAAGAGGTAATAAAATGGGCCACTTGGTATTTATCAACGTTTAAAAAAGTCTTTGGTGTTTTACTGTCAGTAGGCAAGTCGTGATTTACTGTCAGTTTCACTCTCATCGCGTCCAAAGAAGTTTAACTTCCATAAGTATACTTATATCGACAGTATACTTTTGGAACTATTTCAAGAAACTCAAGTTTCCGTGATTTGAGGTTAACACAAACCATTATCTCAAATTGAATTGATGATTTATGACCGCACTATTCGAGCTTTCCACTAGCACAAACTAATATATTCATAATATTTATGAACCTGTCACTGACCATATTAAAATAAGTAGTGACACATACAACAAAGTTGGTTCCCCGAAATAAGAGACGTCAGTCAGTTGCGCCAGTGGCCGACATATCATTTATCCCGCATCTGAAATCCCGCTTTAACAAAGGTGTCCGTCGGAATCCGAATGACGTGACATGCTCGTAGCGGTCACGTCATGTCAGCAGCCCGCCGAAGGATTAGTCCGTCTGTCTGTTCGAAGGAGGAGGGAAACCGCTGCGGTGTTGTCACAGTATGAAGTATTTCCCTTAATCAAATAAACTTGATAAAGGACTAACGCGTGAGCACATTATCCTTCTTCGAGCAACTCGAAGAAACTTCTCAACTTTTGTTGGAGTGATAATAGAAATGAAGAATGAAAGAATGGTTTACAGACATGATATCGATATAAGGGAATTCGATTTACTCTTAGCTAATTTAAAATATAGTTATATCTCTTGATCTAATCTTGGTATTGATTTACTTCGTGTATATTGTTGATGTTATTATTAATACCTTCACAAAGGTAAAAAGGGTTATAATGTGTTTTTACGGCGATTCATTGAACGTGAGATGGGCTCAAATTTTGCCTTCTGCTATTTCATATGTAATTAACCACATCATGTAATAATAACGTTTATCCACAAATCGATACGGTTGTTTTCATTTATGCATCTGTTATTATTAACCAATTTAGGACCGAATAGTTGCGCAGATATTGTGTTTGCATTTCTTTCTTATAGAAGTTCGTTTTTGCTATTTTCATGAGTTAAATGTTACTTCTTTCCTATATTGAACATATTTTTCTTTCTTTTATCTATTGTTTACGTTTTATCGGATTGCTATTTTTAATTTCATATGTGGTTTATCTTGATTAGATAATCCCTGGTTTCATGTTCTAACACCCCAATATCGTTATAAAATCTCCAATCATAGTTTCAAGCTATCATTGTTTCCAATTCTATCAATGCGCTCCGAATTTATAATCCATATAGTTTTATCAACGGGGATATTTACAAGTATTGCCTTGTGGCCCCTTGAATGGGCATTAAAGGTTATTGAACCTAGTATTCTTCTGAAATTTTACTTAACCCAATTAAATACATGTGATTAATGCAGCTTGAAGATCTACCTTGCATACATGTATTAGTGAAACCAAATTCTGAGTCGTTATTCAGATCGATATTTACATCTCCGATTATTATGTCGTATAATAATGTTATGTTTTTCCCAGTTTTCCACATATCAAGATGTAGAATGATTTTTTGCATTTATTTACATGACCCCAGCTAAACTAATTCAGTATTAAATTCGGGTGAGTTATTCATACCATTGAGAGTCTTCATTAGTATTGAGTGCTTAAAATTCCAATTTATTCATTGCGAGAATTTCTCTTCGTGGAGAGGTTTTTTCATATTTTCGCGTAATGAATCACGCAAAAATTACTTCGAAGAATCAATACGGGCTCAACCCCACTCAATAATTTGTTTATTATATCACTTTACATTCTGTTCGGAAAACATATTTTGTCACAAATTGACAGTATCTGTAGACCGGGAGATGGTGACACAAAATATCAGATCATTTGTACCAGTATGGCGGTTCTTCAGGTGTCTAATTACGGAATGACAAAATAGAAAATGATGGTCATAGCGCTGGTACAGGCGGCCCAATCGCGTGGGCGTTAATCGAACGTGTCGGATAAATAACGAGTGTCGAACGATTTGTTCCACAAAAATGCTTGTATTTTCCGATAGTCGATAAAAAAAAAGTAGGCGGTAGCGTAATGCCATACTTCTCCGGTGTGACTTACAGCCCGCCATACCGTCGCGAATACATTGATTTAAAAAAAACAATTCAACCATTTGTTCCAGGCTAATTTTTGCACAGCTAATCAGCGTTGAGTAGCCCATTCACGAAATACACCATGCCATACTTTTCTGACGGTTCCAAACGGCCGCCATACCGCCGCAAAGGAATACTTTATTTTTCGCAAAACAATTTGTACCAGTATTGCATTTGGATTTTTGGAAAGTATTTGATAAAATATGACCGTTATTATATTTCCCATACATCTAGTAGGGGGAAAAAGTGCTGCCATACTTGAAAAACTTATTTATTCGAGTTTTGAAAATACGACTGTAAAATACGTAAAATCATCTTTTACATCATGGAATCATTCTATTCTGTTCGTTTGGATGTAATTCTACCTAAAAAAAATTATTCCACATTGTAACCATGGGGCGGACGACTGTCGGACTTAAGCCAAGATGTGAAAAAAAAAATTGACGATTTGTACCAGTATGGCATTTGGATTTTTGGAAATTATATGATACAATGTGACCATTATTATATTTGCCATACTTTTAGTAGAGGGAAAAAGTACTTGAAAAACTTGGTTTTTCGACACGTTTTCAAGGTACAAGACCTAAAATCATTTGTTACAGTATGGCATCATCGTATTCGGTTCATTTGGATAAAATTCAACCAAAAAAAAATTATCCCATACTGTAACTATGGGGCGGAAGTCTGTTACACTCGAGCAAGATATGAAAAAAAAATGGAATTAATTGTAATAGTATGGCATTTCAAATTTTCCAAACTTGAAAAAAAAAATGCTTTGGAAAAATTACACTGTACTTATCCAAAGTGGTAGACTCGAAAAAATAATTTTCTGAATTTTTTTTTTGGTGTTGAAAAATAAGTTTATAACGTGACCAGGGGGCTGGAGCTGCCACACTCGCTCTGATATGTCGACAACCAATACAATCTTGAAACCATTTATTATGTCTTACGAACACGATGAGCCAAGGCCTGTACAATTGGAGAAATCTTTTGAGCGCCGGTAGCCGTAAAATATTATACGACATAACATCTGGTTAGAAGACAAGATTGCCGCCACCTAGGTGTTTGAAATTTTGTATTTATATTTGTTAAACCTCAAACTTACAGGAAATTAGTGCCATACTGGTACAAATCGTTCGAATTACGAATAAAATCTTAGAATTTTGAAAAAATATTGTACATATTCGCCACCTTCCACAGTATGGCATGATCAGACTTCTATTTATGATCATACAGAGAACTGTTACAAAGAGTTTGAGGCTGGTACAAATCGTTTGCCAAACAAAAAATTTACTCCCCTGTGGTGGTATGGTGGCCATTGGGAACCGTCGGAAAAGTATGGCAAGGTGATTTCCGTGAATGGCTACTCGACGATGATTAGCTGCGCAAAAATTAGCCTGGTACAAATGGTTGAATTGTTTTTTTTAAATTAATGTATTCGCGACGGTATGGCGGGCTGTAAGTCATAACGGAGAAGTATGGCATTACGATACCGCCTAATTCTTTTTTTATCGACCATCGGAAAATACAAGCATTTTTGTGGAACAAATCGTTCGACACTCGTTATTCATCCGACACGTTCGATTAACGCCCACGCGATTGGGCCGCCGGTACCAGCGCTATGACCATCATTTTCTTTTTTGTCATTCTGTAATTAGACCCCTGAAGAACCGCCATACTGGTACAAGTGACCTGATATTTTGTGTCACCATCTCCCGTTCTATTGGGACAATTGGTATGCAATAAATCTGGAAGCTAGAATGTTGAGATTTTTGAGAAACATTCCTCAGTAGAAAGATAAAAAAGGTTAATTTTGATTTTATTAAATATGGTATATCTCGCAATTCGACCAAAATATCAACTTGGTTTTCATTTGTAATTGGTGCTCAAACAAATGAAATTTGTTTTTCCACCAGCATCAATGGGATAAATTGGGCTAAACCACTAAAAGCGACATTTAGGACTAAGCCTGTGTGTGACACAAAAGATCACACAAATGATCTAGACCTAGTCCATGATTTTTGTTTGCATGAAATAATAATTAAACAAAACGAAGCAATTCGGGATCAACTATTTTCAATGAATCATCTGTGCTTAGGCCCCAGTAATAATCTGATGATTTCCAATGAAACTTAGCCATATTTTTCAGAAAATATTCCAAAAAAACTTGAGAGGTGTCAAGGGACACCCGGATGGAACAAAGTTCCTTTCGATTAATTAGTGAAGGAATTGTAATAAAAATTTTTTTTTCAAGTTATAATAATATTTTTTTTATTATTAACAAATAAATGTAATAATAACTCAATCAGTAGGCTCAATTTTAGTACATACGCATTGATATTGTAATATTAAAATATAATTTGCTTTTAAATTCATTAGAGTTATGACGCGTACACTTGCTAAACAAACAATAATGGAGAGATTATAACGCGTATGACTTGGTTAGCACAATAGTAAAGAGAGGTTATAATGCGTACTTGCTAAAAATACAAAAGCATTTATTATTGTCTGTATAAAATCTCTACTTACCTAACTCCATCAGCAATATCCGAAACTTGTGCAGAAACACTGTCAGGATTCATTATTGTTATTATTTTTTATTATTTATTATGTACAAAAAACCTGTATACACTCAACAAAAATAATCGTCGCGACACCACACTGTTCAATGCGAAATAGAAAGACGAAACGAAAATAACTGGCTTGCTTTCTAGGAGAAAGAGAGAGAGAGAGACAGACAGAGAAACTCGCGCACGCCTCACAACTACAGCAAAAAGTGTCGTTACAACTTTTGGTCTTAATTTATTCCGTCTAGCCCCCTTTCGCAACGCGCGATAAGGAACTTCGTTCCAAAAATTAACCTAATTTCGGAATGGGAGAAAAAATCCCTATTTGATTGTTTGTTTTATTGGAAACAATTGTGAAATTTCCTACTTCCTGAGATGAATATCTCAACTGATGATGGAATAATTTCGGAATTATTTCACTAAACAAACAATGTCAATACTGGAATTACATTTCTGAAGGTCCGCTTCCAGGCCCAATAAGAAAATCTACTACCTGTTCAATTGGTTGGTCCACAATGGAATAAAATTTTTGGAATGCTGTTCAAAACTATTGAATTCATTCATATGGTCTTCCATTCAGAATTCCCTTAAGCTTGTAACAATTGCAACATTATCTTTCAAGAATAAAATAATCATTTTCCAACACCATTATTACTATATAATACCTTTTGATGCGTATATGAATTAGTAGTTCTCGTACTGTGATGGATGATATGTGAGAGGTGGCAACAGTGCCTCGACGTAAACAACTCGAGCCGGGGTTCATTCCCAAGATGTAACAGTAGGGAGTCATATGGTCTTTCACATAAAGGAAAAAAACAACTCAGCAGCGGCTACTGGTGATTTGTAAATTCCAGTGGAACTATGAGGGATGATGGACTGTCAGATTATACATGATAACCATACATACTTGCGACAGGAGTTTTTATGGTATTTTAATTAAATACGACTTTTTCTTCTTCTAGGGTCCCGATTACACTTAAAATGTTGGTAACTGGATTCAGATTTCATCTATTTTTGTCACGGAAAAAATGAGAAGCCACGAATATTAAAATCCGAGTACTCATAACATAAAAATATTTTACTTTTTAAGTCTTGGTAATAAAATATAATTGTGGCACCTTGATGCCTATAGCCAAAAATTTTTTGTTGTATTTGTCTTGAATGAATATGTGTGTTGACCTTCCGAATGTTTTCAGATGTTCGTAGTGATTTGATTGATTCTCACCTATCCGAACGAAAGTAGGTTGTGGAGCAAAGTAGTGTGATATCTCCAGCAGTGAATGTAACAACAGGTGTGCCCCAGGGGTCAATCTTGAGACCCCTACTATTCCTAATATATGTTAATGATTTTCCACACCATATGAACCCTCTTAATACCATTCAGTATGCCGATGATACTACTTTTTATGAGAGTCACCCTGAACATGAATATCCAAAGCAACTGACTGACAACGCGTTGAAAAAAATCTATTTTTTTTAATGTGTCTATTTTGTACACCTCGACGATGCTAAATCTATTGTACTGATAATAAGCAAATAAATTGATTGATTTTGAGTGTAATTTGCTCTTTTCACGCTGATTCAATGCATAGAACCGTCAACACATGTTATGTTAGCGAAAACAGCTCAAAATAAGAATTGCCGCTCTGAAAACGCAACTGTTTTTTTTACTTATTCGTTCATCTGTAGATTATCGTTCACCATAAACCATGCGAAAATGAATAGTTTATAACTGAATCTGCAAGTGAAGTCAACCTCGTGAAAGCCTCCGTTCCAGAACCCACATTTAATCAAGCATGACCTTGCTTCACTGAAAACGCTGGCAGGCTTCGTATCCTGATTGTTCAAGTATAATTGGATATCTGTCGAAAAGTGAAATAATACGGAATTGTCAGCGTTACGGAAACAGTACCGTCACAACTATTGAGCATTTATATGGTTGCCATGCGAAAAATCATCCCGGAACATGTAACTATAATAAAACTGAATCGTACAAAATAACCAGTACCAGCAACAATAAATACAGTGCTTCTCAAAAGTCCCCTCCCCCCCTCTTATTTTTGGAACGATTATACATAAACAAGTGAAATTTGGAAACTGAATATTAAAGGTTGTAAACTTCCCTACTAGTGATGATAGATGACGAAATCGTCAGAGATGACGTCACAAGGCCATTGTGACCAATACCCTACGGCAAGCGACACCTCTTAAAGGTATCGAGAAAACCTATTGAATGATAATAATTTTGTTTGTGTTTATGGCAGTTTTGGCAACTCGCTTTTGAAAAACGCAAAGCTGTGATGAATTAAATCAGTTAATACTAAAATTCCAAATTCAAGCTCCGCCACTGGATGGTTGTCAAATAAGCTGACGTTTTTGTTAGTCTCCCTAATTCGTCGTTTTTGTAATTGTCCAAGTTTTTGTACATTTAATAATTTGTGTATTGTTGATCGAACGTTTTGGTACTTTTAATATTTTTGTACATTTTAATAATTTTTTAAACTGTTGTGAGCCGAACGTTCAAGTGCTTCAAGAAGCTCTAGGTGATAAAGTAGCAGCGATCCTAATTCTTTTGGTGAAACTGGACAAAATATTCATACAGCAGAACGCATTTTTAATGAGAGGTTTCCCGATCGCCCCGTTTCGAGGACTTATTTAAGGGAGCTTCTTCGTAAGTTTGGAACAACGGGTAGTATTAATGATGCGAAACGATCTGGCAGACCACAAATTTCTGATGAGAAAAAAATTGATATACTGGCAGAAGTAATAGTTAATCCTACTTCTTCAACAACTCACGTTGCATCTACCTGTGAAGTCAGTCGAAGTACAGTACACAGGGTGTTGAAAAAAAACAAATTTCATTCATACAAATTAAAAATGGTTCATCAACTCTCAGACGACGACCCAGACTGAAGACTGGAGTTTTGTGAAAATATGGAAACTAAAATTAACCAACGCCAGACTATGTCAAAACAATTTGTTTTAGTAACGTAAGTGCTTTCTATCCAAATGGAAATGTGAATACACAGAATGTGAGGTATTGGAGTGACGCAAATCCTCACCTGTTTTGTGAAACACATAACCAATTACCCCAGAAGGTGAATGTTTGGGCAGGTATCCTGGGAAACCACATCGTTGAGCCTCTTTTTTTAAATACTAATTCAACTGGTGAGGTTTATCTGGAGCTGTTGCAAAACGCAATAGAACCGTTAATCCTTGAAATTTTGGAAGATAATCCAGATGAATTCGGCAATTTGGAAATAACATTTCAACAGGATGGTGCTCCTCCACACTATAACGGTGCAGTAAGACGGTATTTGGATGAAGAGTATCGTGGTAGATGGATTGGACGACGAGGTTCAACGGAATGGCCAGCTCGATCACCGCACCTCACACCTTTGGATTTTTTTCTGTGGAAATACCTTGAATCGAAGGTTTACGCCACTGAACCTGACAATATTGATATTTTAAAACAACGTATTGTTGCAGAATGTGAGGCTGTTTCCACAGACACATTTGCAAAAGTACGAGAAGAGTTTAAAAATAGGATATTTCCCTGTCAGGAAGTAGATGGAGGTAACTTCGAGAAATTTCTTTGAGTAGATACTGATTCTTAAATCTGTAATTAATATCATACTGAATGGAATTTAAATTTTAATGTTCACTAATGAGCCATTGAAACTGCCATAAACACAAAAAAAATTAGTATCATTGAATAGGTTTTTTCGATACCTTTCAAAAGAGGTGTCGCTTGCCGTATGGTTCCATTCAAAATTATTGGTCACAATGGCCTTGTGACGTCATCTTTGACGATTCCGTCATCTATCATCACTAGTAGGGAAGTTTACAACCTTTAATATTCAGTTTCCAAATTTCACTTATTTATGTATAATCGTTCCAAAAATAAGAGGGGGGAAGGGGACTTTTGAGAAGCACTGTAGATTCGTAGCATATAATTTTATCTGATTCTGATGCAAAAGGCTCCAATATTCGTGGAGATATACACCAGGTACATACTTGTTTCCTGATGGAAAAATACATGGTTCCTTATGGATCAGCTCACTGCCACGTATTACATATTTCTAGAGTTGCCAGTGCAATTCATATACCAACTGAAAGTCAGCTGGACGTAGCAATGAACTTTCTCCGTGGTCCTACTAGCTTAGGATCTAGACTTGTTTCACTTCATTTTAAAACCTAAGCTACACTTGTAATTCATGTTTACCTGTACGTGTCAGCCATCGTAGCTATAGGTTGTGGTATCGAGTACATGGAGTTGAACCCAGAATTGATGGGCAGACGAGCAGATGAGGCAGGTGGACTCACAGCGCCGACGTGATCCACAGATCGCCGCTGATTCCGCAACTTTTCTTCCCGTCTCCATTTTGCTCGTCGGTTACTGAACCAGACCTGGAAAAAAAAGGAAAGCTGCTGGAATATTGATCAAATACAACGAAAGAGACACATTATTCAATGGAGATATTATATAATTAACTGGTACATGTCTTGTATTCATGCAATCGCCAATATAGACTAGGAGGAATCGGCGCATGAGTACCGAAAACTATTCCACCTCAATTTTTTTATGCGAACCTCTTCAAATTGCCCTACTGATGATACAAATGCATGTTGCCATGGGGCAACCCCGTGCCATATTGTTTAAACCGAAATTGTTTGAATTGTTATTTTTCAACCGGACAATTTTTTTTATTCTTTATTAAAATACAAATAAAAAAGGTCCTATGACTTTTCACGATAAAGTTAATATTTTTAGAGATATGAATTTTTAAAGGTTCAAAAAATCTCATAATTGGGTACTTTTGACCCATGAAAAATATATTAAAAAAAAATCGAAATAATATTTTTTTTTTAATTCTTTATACAATAGTTATTAACATTCTTAATAGAGATTTAAAAAAATTTCATTATTATACCTGTTTTTTTATTATCAATTTCGCGCGCTTTTTTAAATCTCTATTAAGAATGTTATTAACTATTGTATAAAGAATTTAAAAAAAAATCTTATTTTGATTTTTTTTTTAATATATTTTTCATGGGTCGAAAGTACCCAAATATGAGATTTTTTGAACCTTTAAAAATTCATATCTCTAAAAATATTAACTTTATCGTGAAAAGTCATAGGACCTTTTTCATTTGTATTTTGATAAAGAATATAAACAAAATTTGTCCGGTTGAAAAATAACAATTCCTTGCAATTGTTTGAACAATTTCGGTTTAAACAATATGGCAACATGCATTTGTATCATCAGTAGGGCAATTTGAAGAGGATCGCATAAAAAAATTGAGGTGGAATAGTTTTCGGTACTCATGCGCCGATTCCTCCTGGTCTAATATACCCTAATAAATACTATGGAAATTGTTATATCATAGTCAAATATTTTTGTATAGAGTGTTAAATCTGTTCGAATTGAAAACACAGAATATTGCCATGTTTTTTTGGGAAATCTCGCCAACTACATAATAATTAAAGATAAATAACAAAAACCAAAAAAGGGCTATTTTAAATTCTACTTAAAGTAAAGTCTGTCTCATCTCACATTGATCTTTCATTGTTACTAATATTTGTAGAGCTTAATGCATTGTATTTTCATTTATATTGCTCTATTGAGAGGAGGATATCATTTAGAGACACATATCAATCAATCAATCAAAATGTACTTTATTGTCGAAGATAAAATCTCATTGACAAAGTGTTACTATTTTAAGAAATATAAGATATAAAAGTTGATTATTTTTATAAAAGTTAAGATTTTTAAAGTACTAGACCATTTGGTAACATCAAAATTTTGGAGTGATAAAAGCAATCCGAAAGTAAAAATACAATACGCTAATATTAAAATGAATAATAATGAATATACTCATACAACAAATAGATGTCAATATAAGAATATAAAAACTATAAAAACATAAGAATATTAAAACTGAATGCATAGAAACTAAGAGTAGGTACCTACTTCGTAAACATTTTCAAACTATACAGTTCAGAGTCAAAATGTGGAAATCAAAAAACAGTTGAAATAGTCTCACAGTTTAGATACTTGTAAGTACTAAAACACAAAATAAAAATTTAGTTTTCCATAGAATAAAAATTTCTATCTGAATAGAATTCGTCTGAAAAATAATAGGCCTTTGATATCAGAACCTTTTTTACGGACTTTCTAAATTTAGTGGAACATGTTTTACCTTTTATCTCAATTGGCAAATGATTGTTTTTTTTTTCTTTCCATTATATATGAAAGACCTCTCAATTTTTGATGATAATGGAATCGGTAAACTCATATTGAGCTTATTTCGCGTATTTCGTCGAGGTGAAATGAAAATTTCACTCATATATTTTTTTTGCATGAGACATACTATTTCCAAAATAAGTATGGAACGCAAGGTCAAGATTTTATGTCTTGTGAATAAAGGCCGACAGTAATCCCTGAATCCACCCCTGCACATATTTCTAACTCCTCTTTTTTGTAGTACAAACACCCTATCAAACAAGTTTTGGCAACACGTTTCCCAAAAACAGATACCGTATCGCAGATGGGAGTCAATGACACATTTTTTGCCACATAGTGCCCAGTTCATTTGCTGATAATCTGACTGCAAAGCATCCTGATGAAATTTTTTTGCATAGGTTATTTATGTGACATTTAAAATCCAAATTTTCATCTATTTGTAGTCCCAAAAATGTAGCTTACATTTTGTTTTCAATTAATTGAGTACCCAGGTAAATATCCAGTATGGAGAATTTGAGGGTGATGATGCTAGTTTTTGAGATTGATAATGATTATCAAACCATACTCCACCAACTGGATTACTCGAATACGAAATACATCTTGAACATAACAACCAATAAACCTACGCCATTTCGTAATCATTTCATCTCAAAACTGGTGTGTTTATACTCTTGTATAGAAGGCCTTTTTGCAGCTTCTCGCCAAATGAAAACGTTGCTTGTAATTTAGATAAAGTAGTATATGGTTGCGAGCATTTCCAGTCCCAGAGCTTTCATTCATTCTCCTTTACTTATACAAATTGCAACATTTCTAAAGGCCGTTTTCATCATAATGGTCTCATTAAGTAAAAAACGATGTGGAGTCAAAGAGGGTTCTATGGGAGTCTTTGAGATGAATATTGCAGGATGCGCGGGTAATGAAGTAACCTTCATAGAATTGTTGAGGTTGCCGTGAATGTTTTCCAGACATTTTTCAATGATGAGGTGTATGAGATGATATTATTTATCTAGGAAAATAAAAAACAAAAAAATGGAGGATGTAAGGGGGCTGGGGCAAGAAGCAGTTGTTGTGTATTGTTTAAGATTATTTTTTGTGGAGAAAAAATACTCATTTATCAAATTAATTTTTGCGAAAATATTCAATTAGTCAGTAACTATTCGTATTCTGAGTTTTTCCTCTCAATTTAAAGATACTTCTCTATATACTCCTTTTTAGATGCCACGATAAAAAAATCAGGTCATATCTACACAACTGTTATCAGACAAACAACATACACCTATAGATGTAGTTCATATTTTTCATCCGTTTAGTAACCAATCTTTTCAATGGATTAGTTCACCGAAAAATTACAGATTTCTATTTAAATTATTGAGACAGTTAATTGAATTGCTTACAGTAGTTAAAGCAGAGATAACATTGGTTAGTGATAAGATCCATGTACCATTTACTATGAAAACTAAGAAAGAGAAAGAATAATTGACAATTTTATCTGGGTTCGCAGTTATCAGCCATTGTCTGTTTGACCTTTCCCGAAAGTGGTCCACATAGGCCAACTCGAATCAAAACAATATTTCGCAGCAAGCATGTGCCAAGTAACTTTGTAGAAATCGCAGCCATCGTCCATTAGATGTAATTCAATGATCGTGATGGTATTAGTCAAGGAAGTAGCATTTTTTTTATTTATAGTCGATCGAGCATATGTATTGTATTGGTTGATAGCTGTGTGTAGTTTTGACAACAAGATTATTCCCCATGAACTTTATATTTTATTCTTCATCTTCTCATTATGTACATGAATCAATGAAGGATACATATTATCTTGCATCTTCTGAAGCTACATCTTGTCCCTTTATGAACCGCAATTTGTCATGAATATTCTTAGATTAGCCTCTGACTTCTAGTATTCCCATATCACTTCAAAAATTGGAAACATGTGATTGAACAGTCAAACATGTCAAAAAGATTCTTGCGTTTACATCCCAATAACTGACACTTGAAATGGTAGGAATTAGTTTTTGTTAATATGAAATAGATCATTTCATAATATATATTTTGAAAAGCTTCAGTAAGAACCTTCGCGCCAATAATGCGTGTGACCTAAACGAAAAATTCGTTTGCAAGTAGAGTTATACATTTTTACAGAATGTAGGTTTCCATAAAATGAACCCAACTGATAACGCGTTCCTTATAAAGAAAAAAATGACTCTTAGCCAATGATGAATCTTTTTTGGGATATTGTTGTACGAGTCACTATAAGTTACACGTAAGTTTAAATAAGTTTCTATGTCTAGTTTCGGAGATATGAATTTTTGAAAATAATAAAAATGGCTGTTTTACTAAAACATAGTAAGGTTCACTTATCCAAAAGCATTACTTTTTAGATGATTGGTAACGAAATAATAGCATTGCTGGTTTAAAGGAAGTCAAATGACAGGTCAGTCGTTACGACAAAAGAAGCCACCTACTATACAGGTTGGGTCAAAAATAGCGACAATTTAGCGTATTTCGCCAATCTTTATCATTGGACCATTAGTGGGACTGAGCACTTTTCATCAAAAATATCTTTATTGGGAGTCTTTTCTCATGACAAGAATATTTTATTCGGATGTTCCAAAACAATAATTGTTTTGAAAATTGTTTTTTTTTTATACTTCATATTCTCAACATTAGTCACTCGAAACAGCCTTTTTGAGATATTAAATCCGTTTTGAAGTCAAAACTACTTGAGGAAGACTAATGGTGATTGCCTACTATTATTAGCTACAAAAAGCTACAATCAATTTGAATCATATTTTCCAGTTGCACTTATAAGTAAGTTGCCCTACACTCGTGTAAGTTTCATCAATTTCCTATGTCTGGTTTTTGAAATATAAATATTTAAAATTTATATTTTATAGAACATATTATCAAATCTTATTCCTTGATGAAATAAATATGATATTGCGGCGCAAACTAATTGAGCCGTTGAAAAGCGCATGACCATAAACCGAGAGACTATCAACGGCGTGGCTATTGACAAGTTGTTATGCGGATTTCCACCGGCATTACGAAAATTCGCTGTCCAGATCCATATAAGTCGTACTCTATGCTTCGTGACGATTCCACGAATATCTATAACTAATAATTATGAACCCTCCCCAACGTGTCAATAGCCACGCCTTCAATAGTCATACGGTTTATGGTCATGCGATTTCTAAGGGCGCAATTGTTTTGCGCCGCAAGATCATATTTATTTAATCAAGAAATAAGATTGGATAAGATTTTCTATAAAATAATGATTTTTAATATTTATATTTGAAAAACCAGACATATGAAGTTAATGAAACTTACACGAGTGTAGGGTAATTTACTTTAAGTATAACTGAAAAATATGATTCAAGAATAATTAACAAACATATATATTAGGTGCAAAAAACCTATTTCAACTTATATTTGCAAATAACCCCTCCCCCCCTCCCGTGTAAGAAGTGATTGAAGCTTTTTTGTAGATAATCATAGTAAGCAGCAATTACCATAAGTCTTCCACAGGTAGTTTTGGCTCCAAAGCGGATTACTTGTCACAAAAAGGCTGTTTTAATAATTAATGTTAAAAACATGAAGTATAAAAAACAAACATTTTTTAAAACAATTATTGTTTTGGAGGAAAGGTAAAACTTTTAAAGAAAATATTTTTGTCATAAGCAAACACTCCCAATAAAGATAATTTAATGAAAAATGCTCAGTCTCACCATTGGGGACCAATGATAAAAATTGGCAAAATATGCTAAATAGTCGCTATCTTTGACCCACCCTGTATAATAGCGTCTTCTTTTGTCTTAACGACTGACTGACATGTCATTTGACTTCCTTTAAACCAGTAATGCTATCATTTAGTTACTAACTAGTGTAACTTCTAGTGACTTGTACCACAATATCACAAAAAAAATTCAAAATCTGAGAGGCATTTTCCCATGTATTTGGTGCGGGGTTCTTTGAAAATAGTGGAATAAATCTCCACTATTCATATAGTCTTAATTACCATGAATATTGGAATTCTATTTGTTATCGATTGATTTAGTAAATCAGCGCTACTAAAGAGTAGGCGATATGCTCCATCTTCTTCAACAAGAGCAATTAGAAAAATAATTTTGTGACGAAATCTTCAACAAATTATCAACAATTGAGAAATGATCTTCGTTGATAATAATTATCTCATGTAGTTTCTGATTTCCTTGGACGTGTTCGAATCGATGCGATGAATACAAAGGATTTTCGTAGTTACAAACCGATACAAAACAGCAAATATACAATTGGAAATATCCCATAGAGAACTATGTCTGAATACAAGAATCAACGGCGAACCATACTTGATATTCACTATACAAAAATCTAATATCCGAAAAACATATCTAAAATTAACAGACTAACAACCACCCTGTATTTATTAAGCCCTCTCATATTCAGACAAACAGCCGCTCAATAGAAAATTAAGCAAACACACTTAATAATTTGTTCTGCTTCCAATATGACATTCAAGTACTTGATGTCGTTAGCGTAGGGGCGAATAAGAGTGATCTTTCGTACCACAATATTTATCATATGTAAATAACGATCTACGAGAATCAAAAGAGATTGCGATTTGGGATTCGACGCCAGGAAATGGATACAGTAGCGTACTTTGGATCGTAATTCTCAAAAAATAACCGACTGAAATATAAGGATAAGAATTTAGATTTCGCGTTTAGGGTAGTTATATTTCTGAAGTTGGACACGAGAAACCTGACGACAATAATTTGAGAGAATAGATTCAGCTCAATACAGTTCCTTTATTATATAGTGACATACTCTAACATACAGATAATTATAATATTCTACTCATAATTTCAACAATCTCCTAAAACCTACACGGTTTCAGAAGAAATGATATGCTTATGTTTTCTTATTGATACAGAAAAATTCTGCAACGCGCAGAAAATTGCAATATTTCAAAAAGGGTTCCAATAAGTTACGGAAAAGTATACATTTTCATAACGAAAAAAGTAGTCCTACATAATATCACATGATGATACGAATATATCATTTTATTAAAAGAATAGCTATCAATAACCATGTAATTTTTAAATATGAGATATTTTCTCAACAGAATTTTTAACTAGTCAAATACCTATTTTAAAGTTGAAAAATAACGGGGATATCATTCGATTTAAATTTTGGAAAATTCTAGAGCGGTCACCTCACAATGCCGTTATGAATCACAGATGTAGAATGAAAATTTATCAATCGTGAAACAAAACTCCATGAGCATATCATATGTTTCTACAGTAACATGAACTATTTAGTGTATCTCATTTATAAGCTTTCCGTTGAAAAATAACCCAGCTATGTAATTTTCTGTCAAATGTATAGTGATATGGGGGAAGGTACTAGCGTTATAACCTCAACATCATCCAGCAAGATTTGAATATTGTGAAGTGAATAATCTCATATAAGATTTGTTTGGGCATCAGAATAACCTCATGTACACATCGTAATTAAAGTGGTACAAAACGCGAGTGAAGTTTTTTGTAGACAATTATTCCACTTTTAGCGACTATAGTGATATATACCAAGATATGAATGGGACACCCATTTTATTGGTGATATTGGTACCTTTGGTATTTTGCTACTTTTTATAGAGGTGTTTTTTCTTCAAGTTAATTTTTGTGAATGAATTGGTTTTTATTAAAATGTATGAGGTGAATTTTTCTACTTAAATAGCTATTTTTGAGCTCTTTACTCACGTGTTTTATATCTGAATTTTTCCATTTTCGCAGAAATTAAAAGACATTATTTTGCAATTGTTGCATAAATGGCTATTGTGTCAATGACTCGTCGAAACAAAATTACAACCAGCCTACTAAGAATAAAAATCTGCGCTATCGTTGCTTGTGTTGCATTTAATTTGGAAACCAGCCTACTCAATACTAATAATTCGACACCGTTGCTGCGCTATGAGCAATGTGTATGATTGTTGTTTATTGGTAACCTAGGTAACACTTCCAATCACTTGTGAAAAAAAGATTTTTAATCACTAGTGATTAAGTGTACAACTTCACTCACTAATTTGAGTTCAAATATGTCACATTTTAGTCACGAAAATAGAAAAATACTTTTTTTCTCATTATGTGGAAGCATAGTCCTAATTAATCCTGAGCAATTATCTAATCATGACTTGGAAAGTCTGAAGTATTTGAGAAGTAATTCTAAGAAACAACAGTTGTATTCTTATTTCAACAAATTTCAATAGAAACATTTCATTCAGTTTTGTTACATAGCTAGTGAACATCTTTCAGATAAACAAAATATTTTTGAATACAGTACATTTTGAAATTATTGGAACAGGTAGGTATGTGAATGTATATTTTTCAATATACGAATGAAAAAGTCTTACTAATTGTCACATAAAATATATCCAGAAATAATATTAGGTCTACTGTAAAATTCAAATCAATTTTAATCGCGCATTTCGTTTCGTTTTCTTCGATAGTAGGTACATTTCATTATAGTTTTGTTTTCATATTATGAAATACACCTCATTCAACGTTCAGTAATAAATTTATTATATTGGGAGTTTCTTACAGCTCCAGTATTCTTTTTGTTTTAAGATGATTTATGATTGAAAACTTTGTATGATTGAGCGAGTAGTCATTTTAAACACACCACCCTACGTGAATAATCAAATATCAGATCCAATAAAACTCCGGATTTTAATTTCATTTCAATGGAACAAAATATAAACCGATGAAAAAGTAGATGCGAAAGGTCACAATGAACATTCAAATCCATCAAATGCCGAAATAGACTACCAAAAATGTATTTTTGATTAGTTCGGCTTTCGATTCGACACAAAATCCTTCCAAAAGTGATTTGAATACGCCATTGGAAGGGAATACAGACCGAAATGCCAGATCGGAACGATGTTGACGCATGTTTTCAGGGTTCGTTGGATGACGGTATCGATCATTGGTGCCAAAACCTGAATCGGATGTTTGCTATTACTTTTTTGCTGGATATTCAGGTTTTTATGCGTTCGGTTTATCAACCCTTTCAGCTTGATGGATACCGTCGACAATTTTAGGCCATGAGTTTTGACGATTGAAAGTTCCCAAAAAATTATTATTCGAGTATATGAACTAAATGGATAATTCCTTCGGAATGGTGCCGCTGATAGTGAAACACAAGAAATCAATGGGAATTCAACTCGATGGTCAATCACTATTCTTAGAGAAAGGAAGATAAACCGATTTTGATGAAACTTGTGTTTGAAAGCTTATGATTTGACTTAAAAACTGGTATGTATTTTATCTCGTTACGATGACGGGAACCGGAAATATAACAATAGAACCACATTTTTTCACGGCCAAGTGTATCCAATACAGGGTGAGCATCCATTTAACAGTATATATTTCCGTTGAATACTATATATATATATATATATATATATATATATATATATATATATTTACATATATATATATATATTTATATATATACATATATATCGGGATAAAGGGATAAAGGAAAGTGGGATCACGGTAAACGAAAGAAAAGTTTGCAAAGCCACAGTCATAAGCTAAATTTTACAACATAAAGAAAAACATAGAAAACAATACAAGTCGCGGGTATATAAGTGTAGGAATTAAAAAAAAATTGTTTACTCCCAAATTTTTTTTTATGGAAGGAAAACATATTCAATTGGTCAGTAATATGACGTTTTACGAAATCTGCCACTAAAAAAAAATAATAAATTTAAATATACGGTAGTTTTAAAAGATGAATATTTATGGTCTATGTGCCTCAAATACTATTATCTTTCGAAAATAATAGAAATTGTTTAGTCCAATCCTGAAGATGATTTCAATATTTTAGGTGACTAAAACGCACCTAAATTAAATGAATAGGTATAGCTCGACCAGTGCAGCTTGGCAGTTGGAGAAGCGCAGAATGAGTGAAACAGGACCTGGGTTTGAAAAATGATCCGACCCCTTATTAATTCAGATCAATTAATGGTGGAATTTGAATTAGATATATAATAATAATGATTAATAAAGGTGATCTTGAACAACACTCAAATCGCAAACTCCTTAAAAAAATAATAAGGGTGAGAAAGCGTGAGGAATCCCATACCAATTATTCAGTACCAAAAATGTTTAAATTTTCGAAAATTAGAGCTAGAATCACCATTATAATTTGTTCATAGTAACTAGCCTCGTCTCTAAAATATGATAACAAAAATTATTACAGTGAAGGATACGTATTTTTGCCACTGCCGCGAAAATCTCAGATCTGAGATCCACAATTTCGAATTCTCAACGATTATCTGTAGATTATTGCCTTGGAATGAATGATTCAAGTACTCTTATTGTGCCAATGGGGTTGTTTCGACTTTATATATTCATTTGTTTCTTAACCAAATTTGTTATTGTTCTCTACAGATTTGGAAAAAAATTGTTACCTGGATACGTGCCTCAGGTAATCCAATTTTTTCGGCTAGCCGCTCTCTTGCGAAAACATCTGGGTAGTGGGTACGTTCGAACTCTGTAAAAAATAACAATTTTGAAATATTGCATATTTCACGGTTTTCTAATTCTATAGAATTCGAAAGACCTTAATGGTACCTATATATATATATATATATATATATATATATACTTAGTTACTTTTTTGGTATCGTTCAACTGGGTTCAGTTAGTTACTCTCTCGATATCGGCTCAAGCAATATAGCTCGATACAGTACAGTGTTATTTCACAACTCCCAAACAAATAGTCCTTCCGCTACTCTGCTCTGCATAAGTAGAAACGCCTCAGCTGTGATAATCAATACAAGTGTTCGGCTTCGCCACAGAAGTAATTATAACCCCCGAAAATAATTGATAGGTGTAACGGTAACAAGCCGATATACGCCAAAGAAGCAGTCGATTTTGAGAACATTGAGGATAGAGTTGTCCGAAATAAGACTTTTCAAATTGCACTGAAATTTTGAATAAAACTTTCTTGAAAAGGAGTGCTCATATCGACTTGACCAGTAAAAACCCTTACAACTCCTTAAAATCACAAATAATTTTAAACCATATAATATTTAATGCCAGAGTTGTGAAGAGCGCACTTAAATTCGAAATTGTACAGAATCTGAAAATAAGATACTAGAAATAAATATGTCCGTATGTTTGTGGGTGTAAATTTCGTCATTTCGAACTCCGAATAGGTCGGCGTCAAATTTGGCGAATTTTGGAGATTTGTTGGTCTTAGCAATGGTTTTACAATCTACATTACATTAGAATTCTGAGAAATTCAAAGTAACATAATTTTTCAGAAATAAGTTACTTTGGTTGATTTGTTCGAAATTATGAACAGGATGTTCATAAAATCAGTTATTGAATCATCTGCGACTGAAAGATAGACTTTAGTAACTATCTTCCCTCGTTCAAGATAACCTCTTGGGGTATTCATGTGAAAAGAAAACATTCAAATTGAAAATTGAATAGTTTTTTTTGAAAATTGGAAAATCCACGTTTTTTAAAATTGAAACGTCCACGACAATTTCAATTGAGAATGTTCCCTTTTCCAAAGTAAATTTGGATTCTGGAGAAATGATATTTACCTCTCCTTTTTATAATTTTCCTATGTTAGTTTGGTGTGCTTTCGTAAACCAGTCTTCGTGTGTGCTGTATGTGTGTGTATGTCCATCGTTCCCACACCTAAACTGTTTGGCTGACCTTACTCAAAATTAAGATCAATCAGTTTTGAAAGATTTTTTTGTTTTTCAAAATTCCAAAATTTTAATTGAATGAAATACCTATGGAGCTGTAAATCAAAAATTTTACGTTGAATGATCAAATAGACTCTTAGTGAAGCTAAAATTCGATATAAAGTAATTCCGAATGGAGTAAGTGGTGATTCTGAACAACCTTCAATAGGAAGCTTTCAGAAACTGCAACATCAACACCATAAACTTAGAATTATGGCAAGAAGGCAAATAAAGTGGATGTGAAATTTATTTCTGTTCATTTTTGTCGCTACAGCTGTACATATAACTTATATTATACTTATGGATTTTATCCATAATTCACATCATTCTACGCATAAGGGTAAAGATATCTTTTTCCTAGCGAAACAAAGTGTAGTAATAAGATGTGCATATATTGTCTATCTGTCAAAAGTTTTATCAACCTTCATTTGAAACAGCCTTTATAATCAATAAGGATTCATATCTTTCTTCAAACTATCGATTTGTTCATTTGTAAACAGCCTTCAGAAGTTATTATGATTCATACCTTTTTCCAAACTATCGATTTGCTCATTTGTGAAAGACGTTCTGTTCCTCTGCAACTTCCTTTTTAGCCTCAGCCTCAGTTGCGAATCTTCATCCCCCGAAGAGTTGTGTTCAGAATTTCCATCCGACGTATTCTCGTGCATCATGTCAGCTGAAACAACAGAAAACGACAGATGAACGTAAATTTTATCCATCGTGCAGCACGCTTTGTTATCAGTCATAACTTTGTTTAGTATTTGCATTTTGGGGGTTTGCTCTGAAATATTCGCATCTCAGATTCTGTTTTTCTAATATAACTTCTGCATCTGCGTTAACTAGATAAATATTTTGACTGAATTCCCGCACCGAACTGCTTGAATTGGATGTGAATGATCTTTTTATACAGTATTCTCAATCTGGTAGCCGTTGTCAACGCTTATATATGGGAAACCGAGGTGAGTCTATATTGAAGTATAACGTACCATTTCTAAATGAAAATATATGAATATTTTTCAATGGAATCAATCGGGTGCATCAAAATTTCAAGGAAAACAGAAAATATTTGAAAATATAACTTGAGAAACCTGAGGGACCAATAAGACTATCAATTTCAGAGGGTTCTGACGAATTTGGAATGAAGTTGCTGGCATAGAGCAATTTGGTGCTCAGAAAAAAAATTATAGCTCAATGCTAAATACTCAAACCATACAGTACCAAATAGCTCCTCATCCTGTACATTAATATATTTGTTCATCAATAACAATCAGAAAGATATGCGATCTTTATTAATTTCCATAGAACTTCCATTTAAACTTAAATTTGTCAAAATGGTGTTTTAATTAAAAATTTTTTCCAAATTTTTTTTTAACCACGATAAAAGAAGAAGGTTCTCTAGTCGATGTATGACCTCGCCTAACTTTTTCGAGTAATCCGATTTTTATGTTTTTTTTTATTGAATAGGGTATACCTGAAAGTTAGTCCAGTTTGAACTTGAAGAAAAATTCTACCCCCAAGGGTAGAGAAATAGGGGATGTTTATTTTTTCACCTATTAACCGATTCTGTTCTGAAACTTGGCACACCTATGTAGTTCTGATAACACTACAACATAATGGAGACCTGTAGTTGATCTAATGATGGTGACGGAAGGCAGTCGAGAAAACTCTTCAACGGTTTACAGCAGACTAAATGGCTGGGCTCATTATTTGCTTCCAACCTTTTTATCCTTCTCATTATTAGATTCGTGTAAATATCGTTTTCTCTTTAGAGCAGCATTTTTTGCAGACCTACCCATGTTGGTATAAAAATATTGTCGTTTTATATAAGTATTTATATCATATAACAACTAATAGTTAAAGTAGGTATTTATGTTATATAATAGTTAAAGTGGAGTAGGTAAGTAAGTATTTTGAAAGTAAACAAAAATTAAGTAGGTAGTAATTTAGATTTTAGCCACAAAAAGTTGAAAAATTGAAACTGTTTAAAAGGAATCACACCGACGAACAAAGAAACTGAAAAACGAGAAGTAAAATAAACATTTTTAGTCTTAATAACTGAGCTCCTCAACTAATGTGAGTAACTAATTTTGATTCGGCGCTAAACAAACAATCACCGAAGATGAATACATTACTTATTAATTGAATAACTCTAAAAAATAATCAGTACATAATAACTTTTTAACAAAAAATTTAACCGACGAAATACGGAACTGAAAAGTAAAAAATAAAATGAACCTTCTTAGTCCCAATAACTAAGCTCCTAAACTAATGTAAGTAACTAATTTTGAGTCGGCGCCAAACGAACAACCAACGAAGATCATTAAATTACTTTAAAAAAATTATCAGAATGTCACCGCGCAACTCGATGCCATTATTTTACGCTTAACCTAAATATTTTGCTTGTTTGTTTGGCGCCGACTCAAAATTAGTTACTTACATCAGTTTAGGAGCTCAGTTATTTAGACTAAGAAGGTTTATTTTATTTTTTACTTTTCAGTTCCGTATTTCGTCGGTTCAGTTTTTTGTTAAAAAGTTAATATTTTTCAATTTTATGTGGCTAAAAAAGAATCATCCAAATCGGATAACCCAGTACAAAGTTATGCCTGATAGAAACGGTTAATTGACCAAAATTCAGAGGGTGAACGATCGTTAATGGGCCAAAATTCATAGGGTGAACGATCGATATCCTCCATTTTTTCAATTTGAGATGGGACCAACTTTGAAGTACACCCTATCCATTGAAAAAAAAATAATCATCGAAATCGTACTACTCTATGGAAAGATAAGTGTGGTATGTTGGCTGAAATCTACTAATTACTACCTATTTAATTTTTGATCACTTCCAAAATACTAACTTACCTAGCTTACTTCAACTATTGACTGTTAAATAATATGATTATCTACTTTAACTATTTATTGTTATATAATATAAATTATTTTTGAAAGTTCTGGTTAGTTGATTCCATCACCTTGTATATAATTCCATCCTTTCATAGAATATAATTATTTTTGTGACGGATGTAGGAGGATCTGTCAATGTCAACTTCATATGTGTGCCACTGTTCACAAGTGAAAAATCAATCATCCTCTATTTTTCTACCCATAGGGGTGGATCATTTCATTTAGAATTAAAATATGATCAACTATGAGGTATACCCTATCTGATAAAAAAAATCATCCAAATCGAAGATCCCAGTACAAAGTTATGCCTGATAGAAGCGGTAAACGGACCAGAATTCAGGGGGTGAGTGATCAATATCCTTCATTTTGCTACCCTTAGGGCTGGATTTCATTTCTGAAATTCAAATGGGACCAAATTCGAAGTACACCCTATCCACTGAGAAGAGAATTATCGGAATCGGACGTCTCAGTAAAAAGTTATGCGTAATCATACATAAAAAAAATGATAAAAAAAATATATACGCGTCGACTAGAGAACCTCCTCCTTTTTGGTTTCGTCTGTTAAAAATAAAATAAAAATGGAATGTGGAATCTCCAACGATAAACAATAACATTCCAAAAATGCGTTCTCCGCAGGACCACTCACAACGACGTATGCCCTCACGTGTGTGCAAGTTCGAGTAGCTGTCTCGCTGATAATAACTACAGGAACGCTTGGCAATTTCCAGATAAGGGACGTACCGCCGCCGCGCACTCCGCTGCCATCATTTTACGCTTTTCTTTCTTTTTTCGTCGGTTTAAGTTTTTGTTGAGAAGTTTTTATGTATTCATTTGGTAAGAAGTGGTTAGTGAAAGTGTATTTTTCATATGAATAAGTGTATTTAGTTCTAAGTAATTGTAATGTTGATTGTATGTGGTAGCTACAACCAGTACGGCGATTCTATTTCACGAACTCGATTATCGAATTGCTTAGACTATGTCTGTATTTGTACTTGAGACTGAGCGGTACGATCACAGTCTGAGCTTCTCGATAATCGAATACGTGAAATAGATCTATGTGGCCACTTCTCCTGCTACTATAGCTGCCTTTGAGGAATTTGAGGATATTGAGAGGATCAACTCGTAGTATTTCTCTCACAGTCGACTTTTTTTTTATGTTATGAAAATATGCCATGTAATGTTCGTAAGAACACAGTGCTAGCCATACATGTTTGAGAAAACATGAGCCCTGTGAGTTTCTGAAACGGATATCACAGAGGCAAAAAAGAAAATGGACACACTTCGTGATATTCATGGCTTGGCGGACTAGGAGATATGTGTACGAGAGAGAACAGTAAACTTTGAGTTTTGAAGTGGGTGTGGAAAGAGATAATTATCAACATTCCCGTCTCGAATGATTTTAGGTTGTAGTCGTTGGAAAAACCTCCTCAGGGTGTAAATTCCAAAACTTTGACGAGAGACAAAAAATATTCAGTGGTGCTTGTTTCCCTCCACTTCGACGTATCCTAGCACCCAGAGAAGGAATACTTCGTTGTTTCCATCCGCTTCGTCCTTGTTCCGATCTACATCCCTTGGGAGTCATAGACCCATGCCTTATCATGGTGTTTTCTCCCAGTGTGTGAATATATTCTATGCTAAATTCTGTTACTTTGCATCAAGCGATTCTTTTTCTTCGAAGTTGAGTTCCTTTGCTGTTTTGTCTAGCCAAGATTAGCCAGGTATACACATTTGAGATGAGTTCCTCACGCAGCTCTCTCCACCACGATGTGGAGAGGCGTGATGTCTAGTAAGACCTCTAGAAATCATCGTTAATGAACACTTATTACTTTCGGATTTGAACTACTAAATGTGGACATTACTGGTCAGCCCCACGTCACATGAATAGAGATTGCTCTCGCCGTCGCGTTATGCCTATTTTTTTTTATCTGAAGGGCTAACCGGCATTCTGCCACACGCCCTCAGCTCCAGGGAGTCCTTGAAGGAACACCAAACTACTTCAACAATGAGTGAGGACGATATAATTATCTACTGGGTATCAAATATGAAACGGGAAAAGGCAGGGTTCTGAATATGTCAAAAATTATCCCCTAAAAATCAGAGTATGAATATATTTTTTGCCTAATTTCTACAACTACTCTATAGACCACACAAAGTTTTTGAATTCAAACAAATGTCTGTTTCCATCAAGGGAGAAGCACATAGGTACATATTGTTTATCACAGCAGTTGCAGTGAGCCTGAAAAGCAAAAGAGTTGTCATAGATGAATGATATAAACAGAGCTATATGTGATAAACAATAGAAAATACATAAATATCGTTACGAAAATAAATGTAGTACACCATTGCGTGATTATCGTACGCCAGTCGACATAACGGTTGGGGATTTCCAAAACAAACATGGAATCATCGAGATGTTTCCAGTTTCTGGATGCTAAGGATATATATATATATATATATATATATATATATGTATATATATATATATATATATATATATATATATATATATATATATATATATATATATATATATATATATATATATATATATAAGGTGGAACGTGCCGTAAAAGGACAAGTAGTAATTCATTCGGAGTTAACTTCATTCTAGGTGAAGTCGTATTTAGTGCAGTACGGTACGCAGTACATTTTTGAACAGTGAACTGTGACTGATCTATTCAAATGGCAGATTGCATAATAATGTTATAATTGAGAAGTGTAATAAACAGACAAAAATTAGTCGAGTATTTTTAATAGAGACGAATCCCAGTTTCGTAGCAATATGAATATGTTGAAGGAGTTATCCATTAGCCTCAGAACTTCCAGGACTATTCAAGAATGGTTGTTAAGAATGATAGGTAGCTCGTGACGTAAGCATCTTCGATATTCTTGTACTCCTCTGTGTCGCCCAGCTTACCATAACTGAATGGAAGTACATTACAAAGTGCGAAATAATTGCAATACGCCATAAAAACTTTATAACAAAAAATTGAACCGACGAAATACGGAACTGAAAAGTAAAAAATAAAATAAACCTCCTTAGTCTCAATAACTGAGCTCCTAAACTAATGTAAGTAACTAATTTTGGGTCGGCGCCAAACAAACAAGCAAATGAATTAGCTAAGGCGTAAAATGATGGCATCGAGTTGCGCGGTGACATTCTGATAATTTTTTTGAAGTAAATTAATGATCTTCGTTGATTGTTCGTTTAGCGCCGACTCAAAATTAGTTACTTACATTAGTTTAGGATCTTAGTTATTGAGACTAAGAAGGTCTATTTTATTTTTTACTTTTCAGTTCCGTATTTCGTTGGTTTAATTTTTTGTTAAAAAGTTTTTATTTTTCAATTTTTTGTGGCTGAAATCTACTGATTACTTCCTACTTGTTTTTTGATTACTTCCAAAATACTTACTTACACACCTTACTTCAACTATACCAGTTAAATAATATGATTATCTACTTTTACTATTTGTTGTGATATAAATTATTTTTGTTGTTCTGGTTAATTTTTTCCATTACTTTGTAATTCATACCATCCTCTCATAGTTTATAATGATTGTGACGGATGTAGGAGAACAAAAATAATGACATTAGCGATCTGTCATTGTCAACTACATATGTGTGCCAATGTTCACAAGTGAAGAATCAATTATTTCCCATTTTTCTACCTGTAAGGGTGAATAATTCCATCCGAAATCCAAATATAATCAACTATGAGGTATACCCTATCTAATAAAAAAAGAATAATCCAAATCGAAGAACCCAGTACAAAGTTCACTTGAATTTTAGTATTCCAAATGCCAAATTGGCATTACCTAAATTCTCAATAATTTAGCCCAGAAAAATTGAAAACAGAATTTAAAAAAATCCATTAGGAAGTTCCTTCAATTTTTTTAGGTAATCATGCAACCTTATAAAATACACTATTTGGATCAAAAATTGAAAAACAGGAAATCATTTTTGGGCACGCACGAGATTTTTTCTAGGCATTGCATCATTTTTCGTATTCTTATCTGAATATCCTTTTTTCTAGACATTCAACTGAACCAATTCATCAAATTCAATAAATTATTTCCCAAATAATTCGTTGTCACCGAACAACATCGTGTACTTACTCATCAAAATTCACGTTTGAGCTGAAAGAGATACTCGTACAACTTGCAACATGTTGATTACTTTATGGAATTTAGCATCCATCGTGTCGCTGACTCGCATGGAACGATGTTGGTTCAACCTAATTTGGCTACTTGGGCTACGAATCAAGAGCACAATTTTCTTCATTATATCGGACGAAATATAAAATTATCAGAACTCCCAGAACCCAACGGCGAATAGCTCAAGCTGTCGAGAAGCATTTCGAATTGAACATAACTTCCGTGCGAGCGAACCTGTGTTGCCCAATCTAAACTAGTAATTGTGTTAGCGGTAAATTTCGTTGAATTACTCGACAATGGCCGTTAGAAAGAGCGAAGTATCAACTGGCTCGATTAGCGCGCTGGAAAATGTCATCGCCGCTGCGGAAAAAAGAGCAAAATAAAGACAATGTTATACGAGAGACAATGGACATGTCGGAAAAAAAATTTGAGTGTGTTCACTTGGAGGTGGTTAATTGAAGTGATTGAAGTTTCCCCAAATATTTTGACAGACATTCACTTGTTCAAATATCTGGAAACAGCTATGAAGAGCATAATATCCATTTATATTAAAACCTCCTATTCAGAAGAATGCTTTGATGTATATATATATATATATATATATATATATATATATATATAGTTATGAAATACTAATAGGTGTTTTTACCCCACGTTTTTTTTCCCCAAAATATTTTCTCCCTTATAAATATTTTGATTCCGATTTGATATACCTCTAATACTATGTAGGCAATTCAGCTCGCGATGGAAAGCCAATTGTTATATTGTGATATGATAATAGCTAATTGTTATGAAATATAATTGTTAGCTAACGTCACTGTTTTCTCGCCACGTTGCTGCCAATTGTTATTACCCTTCCTTACCACGACTAACTCAGTTGGTACGCCTTCGCCTCAGGAGTTGGTACTGGCAATAGAGCCACTGCTTTGGCTTGATGTCATTCGAACTATTTCAGTTCAGTGTTTATCATATGATCATATCATTGTGGAAAAGAAACCAGAAATTATCAAAAAATAATTATTTCCTTTATTCAGGAAAACTTATATCAACGTGGCCTGCGATAGATAACTTAAAACTATGGTCAATTGACAAATTTTCATAGAAAATAATGAAAAACAGTAATGGATACTGTAAACATAGCCTCACTTTTTCTTTTGGGTTGGAAGAATTTTTTATAGTTCAATTCCAAAATGAAATAGAGTTCTTCAGATATACAAGTTACGTTGTAAAGTGATTCAGTTTGTGATGTGCACTGAAAAAGTTTATACCTGGAGCTGGAACTGTCGTTGATGCAATACCTGCCAATAATCTGTAATCCTGCTTCATCCACTCCTCTCAGGGACTCTCCATTTCTGAGGAACCATCCAAAATCCCCGAAATCAGCTTGGACAAGTTTTTATGTGGAGTCCAAAAAGGTAATCTTTTTTTATGCTATTTATTTTGTGTCGAAATTATCCACGAGTTAAATTGGTTTGTTATTTTTGGCAAACTACTTTGTCATTCGTGAAAATATTCAATTTCCTTTTTTCTCAAATTTAGTACCTGGCTTCGTTCTCAAATTTTTTTCAATCTCCTTCTGTCTTTGTTTTCTCTTCACCTGGATACTATTTCTGTTTTGTCATTTTTATTTGAATTTTCAAAATCGCGCACTTTCTTGTCGAACTTTCACTATTTTGGTGTTATTTGAGAAAACTTATGAACTAATATATTTTACATTTCTTATAAACTAAATACAATATTTGATGATAATTATTTTTGACATTTCTCTGTTCTCCTTTTCCACAATTTCAAATCTTTTATCTGACCATCTGGCGTCCACCATTTTGGAGCCGCCATTATGAATTTTTCAATTTTGACAAAAGAATCATAATCTCCGACCACGAAAATCCCCAGATACCAATTTTGAAGCGAATCGGACCACAATCACAAAACTCGTACGCCATATTGGAGCCGCCATTTTGTTTTTTTTTCACACAAAAATCTCTCAATGCATTGTCACTAGAATTATGTACACCTGCCAAATTTCAAATTATGCGGACGTCTGGAAGTGGGTCAAAATCGCGCCCAAAGGAGTCGGTTATAAACAAACAAACAAACAAACATACAAGTGAAGCTAATATAAAGCGTGTAAAAAAATAACAGTCCGTAAAGATGTGCATAGGTGATATAAACATTCGGGTCAAAGGGGACACAGAACTTCATTTTCAGAAGGTAATTTTCTTATCAGATCTGGCGAATTTATAACTCCTTTAGAGGAGATAATTTTGAAAGACAAATGAAAAAATATCTCCTGAACGACCAAACTAATAATGAAATATACGAGTATGATGATACATATGGGATTAACTAGATTTTTTGTTTTTGTTCATTTATTCTCTTTCTTCTCTCCGTGTTTTTTTAATATTTTGTTTTGTTCTTTATACTTTATATGTTTTTTACTCGCTTAAGAATAATAACAGATGCTTGTATTTTGTGTACTTCAACCATGATGCAATCTTCGTCGTTTTCCCATGAATATGATTTTCTGTATAATATTTTATGTTCTTACTTTTGTGACGTCAATATTATGGGAAATAAAGACCTATTACTATCATTAAATAATAAGAAGTGTATATAAAAGAGTGTTCGAAATTTCCCAAACATGTTTCAAACAAACATAGATGCTGCTGAATAACACCAACAAGAAAGCAGAGATATAATAAGATATGACGGAATAATCTACTTGGAGAGCAAATCACGAATACCACATTCGGAACGAATCAGATCGAACAGGATCAAGAAAGTACAATATTCAATTTCGGAAAGCAGCGAATCGAAACGACAATAATTCGGTTATGCGACGATCGACGAAAAAATTGTTGAAATCTGAAATTATGTAAATTCTCGACTAGAGATTCGTCGACAGAAAACATAAACAAGGGCGGTAGCGAGGTGCGCGGGGACGAAGGCAATAGGATCAGAAGATGAAATAAAACAAGGAGAATGAAATAGCGAGGGTGGATATGAAATGGGGTGGAGTTTACAGAAGCGGAAGTAAATAGGGACGCGCACAACAGGGTGGGAAATATACAGGAACGTTAACTTCGCTGCTGGTGCCGACTGCCAGCTTTTTGGAGACTTTCTCCCACATCCGCACCGCATATACGTCATTGGCTGTTTTGTTGCTCGATTATTTCTGTTGCGGAGAGAAGAAAGAATACCTCCACGTGACATCAATTCCGGAAAACCATTATCTCTAGTGTCGTTAGTATCTTGAACTTTTTTTTTCCCAGTATAGATCATTTTGATTATTCCATTGAAGAAATGTCACTAAACAAACATAATAATGTTGTCATTTTCATAGATTATTTTAAAAATGTTAACTTTCGTAAATGTATTTATAGTAATAACCATAGAGAAACTAAAAATAAAGAGAGTTGTCAAACCTGCAGTAAAAGTTGGCACCACGTTTAGACAGTGGCGACATATCTCGCAACTGGCCGAACTAAGTACAGTTGGTAAAACCGATTGAGATTCGTAGAATCTGTTAGTTCGTTCGTGGTTAAAATGAAATTTCAAAGTAAATCTTTATTTCATGATATCAAGAACAAAATTAAAGATCTTATAAAACCAGAATAATAAGTTGAACACTATAAAAACACATTTTATTGTATCTAGGACAAGGTACAACTACAGACAAAACAATAATAGAACTCCAAAAAACAACAAAATTAAAAATATTCTTCAGTCTTCATCAAATCAACCAAAATAAAAACAAATTACATTTACAACAAACCTTCAATAATTTTGTTCATTTATTAGCACAAAGGAGAACGAGTAGGTATACTTAACAAATACTCCAGTTTGATGATAATCTTCGTACTTTCTCAAATGGTGATAGGAAATGGAAACTGATGGACGGAAATAAGTATCAGTTTGTGAAAAAATTTCTGCAACTGATGGATGGAAATAAGTATCAGTTTGTGAAAAGCAGCTTATATTTTACCTTGTGAAAGAATATTTCGAGAAATTTCAGCGTCAACTCGAATAACAAAACATTCCGTTTTCGACGTTGGGTACATAATTCAAGTCCATAGTATAATTTCTATAATTAATTTTTCGATGACAATTAACAGTAGAATTATTCTGAAATTATTACGTGGTTTGTCATTTTCTGACAAATGTCGAAATTAGAAAATTATCATGTCAGTCGTCTGTTGATTGCGGGCAGCGCCTCCATGCGCGACTGGCCGTACCAAAAACTTGGTGGTCAAGATCGCCAATGTTTCAAACAGTCTCTTTATTTTTAATTTGTCTATGGTATCTTCGTTGATTGATTCCATTTTACATCGATAAACTCGCTCAAAATTGTTCTTCACTTGTTTCATGATCCATTAAAATGAGGTTTATATAAGAGAATCATTAGGTATGTTATCAGATTGCTAGAAGTTGCATGATGCATTTTACTTTTGTGGAATATTTTAATATTTAACAACTATATTTGATATAGGTTTCTGTGATAGTTGCATTAATCAAATGATGGAGTTAAGTTCCCCTATATTAAGTTAAGTTCCCCTATACGGGTATGCTGTGATAAACCTTCTTAAGATGCCTCACGTATAGAAACTGTTAATTATTCGGTTGGCTTTTATGCAGCTAATATTCATTATAATGTATGAAAGAGATGAATTGAAAGGAAGACAAATGAAATAGTACTTTCAGCAGAAATGAGAAATTAAATTCAGATACATCTTACATTTTGTACCAAATTTATAGCCGATTGGTAATGAAGTCATAACCAAGAAATACATTGTTTGTAGTTACTGATTGTTATTTGAAGTTATGAGTGTTGTGGATGCATCTTTCAGGAACTTGGTTGTATGAAGAGCGTTGCAGTGGAACTTTTACTCCAGAATATCATCATCGTTCATGAATATATATATATATATATATATATGAATTATTTGATATCAACGGTTCGAAATGTTTCCAGTATTCATATAGAATTTTCGAAGAATCATATTGTTTTATAGAGCACAATTGATCATTAAAACATGTTCGTCATATTTTTGGTTGATGTTTGGATACAAAAAATATTGAAAGATGTATTCAGAATACATAATAACATCATAATAGTTCATTTTCTCTTTGAGAATACCCAAGCAGCATTATAGTGACGGAAAGTGATACTGCAACTTCGACTCGGTGGTAATCACGTAATCACCACTAAATCTACCACTATACAGTAAGAATAACTATAATTTTATATGTGTAATTTGTAGTCACGTAATTCCCATCTATGGTAGCCACTCCACAGTTCTATAACTTATTAGTGTCATTTGAGGTGTCTGAAATATTATGGCCACTGAACAGATCACTTTAAAGGTTTTCAAACTCAAAAGTGGAAAATTACCATTGCGGTAACCATCCTGTGCCACTTAAATATCACTCAGAAGTCACAGTCACTTTCAAGAGAGTATGAAAGGTTCGGTGACGTTTTGGTTACTTCCATAAAACCTTTAATGTGGCAGGCACTCGATTGTGATATGTGGTGATGGTTGCCACGTTCTTGCAATCTCCATAAGTGATATCCACAGTTCGAATTTAATAAAAATCACTATGAATTACAATAACCTTCAAAATTCACCACCCTTGACGAAAGCCAACCTAAGTTTTCTCAAATCATTTTATTGTGGCTTACAAAAAGTTTGTTTAACCTGTTACGTGAAACATGAATGATTATATTCAATATGAAATGGATTTTGCGTTTTCAATAGACAATTTTCCTTGATTTTGAAGTGACCCTGGATTGGTTCTCGCGATGACTAAAACTAGCCTAACTTTTCTCAAATTATTTTATTGTGGCTTACAAAAAGTTCGTTTTATCAGTTACGTGAAACGTGAATGATATTCATTCAATATGAAATGGGTTATGCGTTTTCAATAGAAAATTTTCCTTAATTTTGGAGGGACCGTGGTTTGGTCAGAACGATAATGGAAACTAACCTAACTTTTCTCAAATTATTATATTGTGGCTTACAAAAAGTTCGTTTTGGCTATCACGTGAAATTTTGTATAAAAACGTTAATTTAATTAGATCGGATCTCTGACTTGTGCTCCTGCTTAATATTTATACTTTAATTGTTAATTCTGTTTGCATAAATGCCATCATTTTCATTACTTGTTAATTTATAATTGTTACTTGATAATTGTTGATTGGAGCTGCATAAATCCAGTATAGTTGCTACATGTCCATTTTTAACAATTAATGAACAAGTACCCGCAATTTCGGGGTTATAACTTTGAAGTGGCAGTTTATAATAGGCCGACGTGTTCGCCACCTTCAAGGGTATAATACCTATTGTAATTTTTAGGTTATAACTTTAAAGTGGTGAGTCATGGGGCTGCGAAGTGGGTGCCACTTTCCAGTGGTGGAAAAGTTGATAATTTAGTTCCACTGGGCACTCTATGATGGGGGGAGCTTCAGAGTGGTATATTTACACATTCTGCCACTTTAAAGTTATATTCTCCAAAAGCCGCCATATTTACAGGAATATGCTGGGTCGCCATTATTAGAGAAATTATCGAAATATTCAATAAATATTGATTTGTCATCAGCACTGCATCAAACGCAGTAATTTGTTACTGAAGCATTTGTTTCAACTAACCAATATTGATAAAACAATGTTTGAGGGATTTAAGTACATAATTTCAGAGGCAAGTTATTTTCAAAATGATAATGTTTTCCTCAAATGAAGTGTATTCAGATGGCGCGTGCTCACAATCGAGCAACAACACCCATATTTCACATAAAACTTTCATTATTTTTATCCCGATCAGAAGTATCCAAATTCAATATACTTACGCGTTTGTATGTTCATATGTTATATATTTCCATGGTTGATCGAGTGTTAGAAATGAATCAGGCAAAATAGAAGAATGAGGAACATTTATCACAAAAATATGTTGCTGAACAGACATCGAGCTAAATATTATTTACACAAACGCAGTCAGTTGTTTAACGTGTCTAGTGTCGGCCACTACATATCCACGTTTTTGCCAGGTGACCACAACGTGGTTGGAATGTGGCTATCTGAGATCCAGGAACGTAGATCGGAACGTAGCAGCCACCAAAAAAGTGTGCCCCATTTTGGTAGCCGCCGCGTGATAGAACCGTGTATATTACGTGGCAGTGGTTGTGGTTAAACACCTAAAATCCAGAATCATGGCCGCTACGTTCCGTCCACTCAAAATGCGACTTGGGTAGATTCCTCACATATTGCATCACATGCAAGTGTACAAAAAAAACACAGAAAAATACAATAACTGAAATTTTTGTTTCTTCGAAATGTTTATAGTCGCATCAATATCAATATATTCCAATTTCACAGTTAAGAAGAGTTGTAGGGGCAAGAGAAGGCTGGATATTCACTGACGTGTTACGGTTGCCCAAAAGTTGTGGTTACCGTTTTGACATTTTCGCTGTCACTCCGAGTTTTCGCGGGCTCGGTTGCGCACAATCAGTGCCCCTCCCGCGTTCTCGCGAGCGACTCCTATCTTGCCTCAACGGGCCTGATTCAGTACAGCGTTGACTTCTGTAGAAAGTGTTGTGCGTATGCATTAGAATAGAGTATAACACGTATACAATTTGTGTTGGTTTCTAATATTTGCATTTTTGAACTGTGCTACTGGTCGGTGAACTCAAGTATTTTCTATTTGGGACTGCGGTAAGTGAGAAAATATCTGGTTATTTACAGTCTCGTATATTATTTTTCGTGTTGTATTGCAGTGTTTTGCAGGGAAAAAACTCTAATACGACTTTAGACCTCTGCGACCTCTAACCATGCAGGAACTCGAACGTTTGGCAAACAAATGAGATGATTCCGATAACGAAAACATGATTAGGAAGGTAGTAATTCTATAGACGATTTTTCAGAAGGGAGCGGCTCGTCGGGAAATCATGCCGAAGATGACACCAGTAATACAAATACCGGCGCTAATAATATTGCAGCTACAGCAAGTGACGTTGTATAAATTGATTATTGTTCATCTGTGAGGCAAATTGTTACACCTAATTTTCCCACTAGACTTCAAATTTTGTATTTGCCAAGGTAAAACATATTTTTGTTTATGAAGAAATTAGTTTTTACGTTTATGTTCATTCTTACTCTCACCGTTTATATATTTTATTTTCATTTACTTTTTGTGTTTTCTGAGCCCAAGGAAAATTATTATATTTTGGTTAAAAAAATGTTTTTTGCTTTTTTATGCAATGAATACATGTTTCGTTGATCCTCATCATCAGGAATACTTTCTTCACCAGAAAATAGCTAAAAACTCAACACCCGCGTTTACGTAGTGGCACTGCAAGTATTTTCAAGTCGCTGCCAACCCCGCGTTTACGCGGTTATACACAAATTTGCTGGTTTTTTCCAAAAACCATTCTTATGTCCCCAAAACTAAATAAAATCTATGAAGGAAACAATGAAAAATTTTTGGCCATAAGTTGTAATGTAAAATGGCACTGGCCCATAAGATTTTTGAATATAATAGTTGTTTGTATATCCGTCATTTATTTTAAATCTTGGAATTATTATAGAGCCTTCAGTTTGAGCTCTTTTAGAGGTAAGCAATGTTGTGATAAACAGTTTATAATATGTGAAGATTTATGAATAGGTGACACTCATTTTTCGATTAACTTCATGAAGGGAAATGTTTCATTAAATCCATTGGATAATAACTTCCATAAAGTAATAATTTGTTTCTGCATTGTTACAGTTGTATAATTGACGTGATATTCCAAGCACCATTAAAATGTTTCCAATTCCCAATTTCAGCGAATTTACAGGCCTCTGCGACAATATTAAATTTTAATGTAGTTTAATGATTTTCGTGTTTGTGTGCAGTGCCGTTGATTGAAGCCCAATTTTGTGACAGTACTAATTACAAGCAACTGAACAACTGATATTAATCCAAATGAAAAAGCCGGTCTCATTGGGTTTTGTTTGCTGTCACATCGTGTGCAAAACAGAATGGCAAAAATCATATTTGTTTTAATCATGCATTTTGATAAAATTTCATGTAGCGATATAGTATTTCCCTCGTATTTCCTCAAACTATTAGGCACCCACCCAATCATTCGCCTGCTCTGTTATTCACAATTACCTATCGATGTCAAGTTATACACATTTCATTTTACTGACAAGTACCGTAACGTAAGATTCCGATACTTTTGGATGTATCCAGATATTCGGATAGAATGTAGGTGAGTGATTGAGTGAATACGAAAAAAAAACATCACATCAAGGCGTTGTTGGTTTTGCATATGGATTTTGTTAGACATTACTTACCTCGTTTTTGGATGTCGTCCCTGGAAATTTGACTAGTGAGCGCAGTGGGGGTTGGGGGAAGGCCAAGATGGGGAGCAGTTGGTGTGCCAGGATACCAGGCCCAGCCGGGAGTTTGTCCATTGAACATCCTCAATTTGTCATAAACGGACTCGTTTTGTGCGGAAGCCTGCTGTTCCTTCGCTGATGCCAAGTTCCGGAGCACTCGGTTTATTGATGATACCTGAAAAAAAAACAGTTCTTTAATAATTGTTTGAGGGAAAAATATTGTAATGTGATTGCAATCGGTCTTGATAATTCATAACTGATTTTGGAAATCGTGATATATACATATTTATATATATTGATTTGAAAATGTATCTGAAAACAATTTGTACTCTGGGATATATATTGGGATCTTTTATTGCTCCGTAAATGGAAAAAAAATACTACAAATGAATAATAGACAACGAATCAATATTTTTAAGTCACAAACTCTGCGTTTTCCTAGTTACTAAGAACTAGCTACAGAGGTATGTTTTCCAAGGCATTTCAGAATGCGTCATACTTTGAATATATACAAGATAATCGTCCATCTTTATTGTTTATTGTTTCTTTACTTGTTTTCCATTTTTTGATAACGACATATATTTCACAGAAAGCTATGATTCATCAGGAACAGATATTATGCAGCTCATTCCTCACCAGACAATGAAATTCAAAGTTTCATCTAACTTTGGCACCAAATCCCAAAATATTGCATGGGGCTATTTGCCTTTCATATTCCCATATTTTTCCACTTTGTCTCAAAGCATTAATATAATTTAATAATCGCATATACGGAATTTCATTTTTAAATTTTTCCAACTTCGTATTAGTTTCTTCTGTTATGTATTACAAGAATCACCATCTTAAATTTTTACATTTTCAGGAAAAATTCAAGACAATTTTTTTTTGAAAGACTATCCCAATATCAGGAATAGCATAATTCATTCATGCCATTTGATTATTTTAATGTTTGTTTATTCAATTAATTCAGTATAGTTCATTACATCCATCTTCTACTAACTGATTCCATCTTATTTATAGTCATTATGTAGACAATCCTGGGTAGCATATACAATAGCTTGTAAGTGTCGACAGGAAGATATGGCTTAGCCCACCTATTGCACCGTTATTCAAATTGTAAAAAAACTATGTTTGAGCAATAACGAGTTATTATTATTATTTTTATTATTATTAATGTCAACAGGGCAGATCCATACAGCCTATAAGGATCTGGATATTAATACTTTCTTTGATAATCTCAACTTTGTTATGAAGTTGTTCAAATTTTTTTTCACTCCATATTTTTTTTTTTCTATTGTACATACTATTCACTTTTTTTGTTTCACTCCACAGCAATATTAGTTTTTCTTATAATGTGTCGGTCTATAACACAAGGGCTATATTTCTCGAAAAAATATTTTGAAGATTTTGTATGTCATTAATCAGTATAGTTCAACCTTTTCTCAATTGATATTTCCGAGGCAATGAGAAATTCCGTTCCCTTTCTAAAAATAGACCAGTGATATCTACGGTGTTCAAATAGGCCTTTTCATTTAGATGATTTTTTAAGGCGCATGCGCTCGTTTTGAGACCCAAAGTCTGATTGGCTATTAGGAAAGTGAATAGCCATTTGTTAGTTTTGAAATAATAATTTGAGATTGGCTTAGTTCAAAATTAGCGGTATTTTCACATTATGTCAACAGTCAACTTCATGACAAATGCACCTGCATACATTGGCGTTCGTAACTTTCTTTGTAGGCTAAGTACTTATTACCTATTTTATACCGCCAAAAACCTTTCATTCGTAGATAAAATAATGTACACGAATATTTTCTAATGGTGAGTTTTCTTCTCCATGTAAATTCAAGTCAACTATCCATAGGAAAACTCGGATTTTTTTAATTTCCTTTAAAAAAAAATCGACGTCAATGCCGCTGGGTCTGACAGGTAAACAAAGTCATTCGTCATCTAAATGAAAAAGCCTATTATAGTTTCCATATATTCTAAATTCGTCTTCGACTTACTCACTGATTATCCACTCAGTGGCGGACACATTGGCGGACATCAACCAAGAGGAGTTGAAACTATCGAAATCTTCCAGATCAATGGATACTCCAAAAGAACTATGAAAGCAGCATCCCGAATCACAGAAGAATATAAGCGAGAACAGCCAGAAACTATCAAAAAAATCTATATTGTTCCGCCGACAACTGAAACAACAAAACATAATACTGGGACCAGATCAGAGCGGAGACACGGCAACAACGAATCCAGTTCTTCTGGCTTTACACTAGGAGAGGCGTGATAGACATGCGTACCCAGGTGTATCAATCCACCAGAATGAATTGAAAAGTACGCCGTGGAGAGATCAGTCGCATATATACCTGGTGAGAACCAACCTCAACACATTACTTCCGTGAAAGTCTATGAAACACACACACATATATTTTACGATATTTGTCTTGTCCAGGCAACTCTGCATCAACTGATATTCTGGATGTTTTGAGAGATTTCCCATCATCCCATACTCTTACTTTCCATATTCCCAGTTCCGATCAGAATCGTTATTCTAATGAATTGAGGAAACGGAAACGATCGTTTCTAGTGCATAATTTCCAATCCGTTCTTCCTCTAGCTCCTATTTCCCCTATCCACCTCGGACTATTTCACATATGACCGAACTTGAATGGCAGAACACGCTTTGGTGATCTCATTCAAAAAATACCCCTCGCGCCCCCTTTTATACCAACCGTATATTTTATCTCGTTCTTTCTGCACACAAATGCATCGATTCTTTTTATCTTGTCTGAATCTGAAACCCAATTGACGTATCTTGGATTAAATTAGGCAGGAGGAACAGCTTCGAATCTCGAATTTTTTTTTTGTGTTGCATGTCAAACATTGTCGATTTTTTGAGAAAATTTAGAAACATCGTATGTTTGAATTGGGGACAACTTTATCCTTAGACATATTCCCAAAAATGTAATTTGGGGGTATCGCATATTTTTTCTCCAACGTGAGAATATAGAAAATCTCCAACATCAATACTTCAGTCATGAGACATGCGTTTATGACTTTGGGAAAAAATGATGTCCAAATTATTTGTCATTGGAAAAAGTGCTCATTAATACCAGCCCAGTTGAAAAACTAATGCGAATATAAATAAGCACAAATCACTTTCTACCATAGAGTGTGACAACAAATTCAAGAAAAATAGGAATAAAAAAGTAGTTTTCTGATTAAATACGCCCTTTCTCTCCAGGGAGTACAATTCAATAAGGACCTCTCATTGCAACAAAAAGAGTCTTTGGAATTTGGAAGTGATTAGTATAGGGATAAGTTTTCCATTGTATCGAATTGAGAAGTGTTATCATTTATTCTTTCTGGGTGAAGTTTTAATGCGAGAGAGAAGTTTCTTATTGTCGAGAAAAACACTCAAGCTACAATTGAAGTACTGCAGAGGTTTCGCAAACAGAAATATTCACAAATATACCTCTTAAACATTCAGCAAAGTTGAGATAAAATTCAAAAATTGAGTTTTGCTTCCAATCAAGAGATAAGATCATTACTCATTGAAATCGATTGCACAGATAAAATAAAGACTATACTTATGGTTCGAAGCTTTCTGGCAGTGAGGTACTTCATCAAAAGTTCCAAAACAAAGTTCGTGAACACTGCACTGAGTGACCTCTATTGAAGTCCAACTTCACCTCCACGTGATATGGGGTGAACGAGCCGGCTGGAGCAGTTTGTGGACATTCACCTGGTTTGAAAGGCGACTGATGACGCTCTGGCAAAAAGACCTAAGTCCAAGCTGTGAGATCCATGGCGACGGATGTCTCAAAACTCAAAAGAAACGGTGCCGCAAACAGGGCGAAATCTCAGATTAATCAGCATAAGCCATGGGCAGGGGGCACCATAGGGCCGGACCAACCCCTACCCCCAAATGACCACGAGACGAAACACCGAAAGGGAATGAGGACAACTCTTGGCATTCTCGGTTTCTTTCAGGGCACTGGAGAGGATGTGATTCCGAGTGTTCTACGGGAACAAAAGAGGACTCTTCAGATGACTCTTCAGATGAACCTTCAGAACTGTAGGGGTGACACGACAGAACTTGCAGTTGCTAGGAGGGACCTCGATGTGGCCCTCAATTGGGAACCATGGACATGACATGGTGAAACAAAAGGGCTGGGAGGGGCAAGTGAAAAGCTATTGTGTAGCAGATCAACTGAGATCTCCTGGACCTGTACTCTTAACAGGTAGGATACAATAGGCCGAAAGTCTCAAGTGTCATCGGAGGCCACAGCCAGACGAGCCTGCGGGTGGAGGTTATACTGGGTAAATCTGAGAGACTCCCACACTACCTCAAAGTGTCCATAAAGGATTTCCTCCACCTTCCAAAAAAATATCTATCAATTAAAACCATGCCGGGAACTAATTGAAGTTTGAAAACCTATTCAGTCGGAATATCTGCAAAGAAATGGTTTCAAGGCAACATAAGCCTATGATTGAGAATGCCAGTGTCCTCACCATAGGAACTACTTAAGAAATTGTCCATTTCACAGATCTTCTAATTCTCAAACATTGGTTGAATAAAATGAAGAGGGCTTCTGAAGAAGTTCAACCACGGGATAAGATTCGAATTAAATATCACGGTTATAGTTGCTTTAGAAATTATTTTATAATATGCCTCAACGGATTCATATTTCAACAAAGAGATATACTTGAGTCCAGTCCATTCGATCGAAAGAAATCAGTCTCAGGGTCTACTATCACTATTATATTCGAGTGTAACCCGAAGGCTCTTACTCTTTCAACGTAAAAACAAGTGGGCTACAGCCATTCACGAAATTTGAATTTTGATTGGACAAGGACTAGAGAAGAATCTCCAGTCATTGCCATGGTGGTGATTCTCAAAAATAGCCGAGAAATAATTTTTGATCTGAAAGCTTTGAAAAATATCAATTTCTAGAGAGGATGCAGCTTTCACTACCCTGTATGGATTATTAAATAGCCCATCACTCCAGAGAGCGCCTGGGACGTTTAAAACGCGAGGGGTCGTCAATATTGTAATCAGTGGCTTCCCTCACAAGATGATTCTCGTGGGCTATTGCACAATCAAATACTCTCTGATTGCGTTCTCTAATGATACTTCTGATGGAACGCAGATTTAAGTCCTCAAGTATCCGTTTGTTCCGCACGTACCACGGAGCGTTCGTTATCATACGCAGAAATTTCATTTGCGCCCGTTCCAGGACGCGAATGCTCGTTCTGCAGGTCTGGCCCCAGGTGGCTGAGGCATACAAAATGACAGGTCTGAAAACCATTTTGTAGATCATAACTTAATTTTTCAGGGAAAGTTTACTTCTCCTGTTCACTAACGGATAGAGTGATGCGATTTTCTTATGTATTTTATTTTTTATCAATTTAACGTGTGGCCTCCAGGTGAGTCGGCGATCCAATGTAACTCCGAGGTACTTGACCTGCTCCAACCAATTCATCTCCCTTCCAGAGACAGTTACTCCTCTGTCTGGGTTGTTTCTCTTGCGACCCATCGAAATAGCCTGCGTTTTATCAGGATTCACCCTTATTTTCCACTCCAGATACCACTGCTGGAGATCGTCTAATGCATTCTGCAAATAGACGACACCCATCGGATGGTCGGCTGAAGGAGAAAGTGAGGCCGTATCATCAGCGTAAAGGGAAATCTTCACGTATTCACTCCTGGGTATGTCTGACGTGTGAAGAGCGTAGAGTATAGGAGACAATATTGCCCCCTGAGGAACGCCGGCCTCAATTGCTCTCGAATCTGAGAGACAATTGTCGACCTTGACTTGGAATGTCCTACCCATGAGAAATGATTTTAGCCACTTCACCAGACCCAGAGGCAAGTGGAATTCAATCAATTTTGAAAGCAAGTCTTCATGCCATACTCTATCGAACGCTTTACTGATGTCAAGAAGTATAACATGGGCGCTGTTGTTGGTATTTAATGAATTTATCGTATCTTCCACCAGCCTCAGAACCTGAAGCTCGGTGGAATGAGCTCGGCGAAAGCCGAACTGCTCATTCAGTAGGACATTTCTGTCATCCACTTCATCGTCGAGCCTTTCCAGGACGATTTTCTCAGCCAACTTAGCTGAACTGCGAAGCAGACTGATTGGACGATAATTTTGTGGGAAGGTCGGATTTTGTCCTTCCTTCGGAATCATCACCACGATGGCATGCTTCCACCTTCGAGGAAATCTTTCAAGGCGCATCGAATTGTTTATTATGTTCAACAATGACTGCAACTGGTTATCCGGAAAATACTTAATCATTCGATTAGTAATACCGTCATAACCAGGCGCTTTCCTAGGATTCAATCCTCTAATGTGCGCCTTAAGTTCATCCAGCGAAGCCAGACGAATGTCATCCCGATTTGGCTCTCTCAAGGTGCGACGAACCCTATCTTCTAACAAAAGGTCTCGATCCAGATCATCGTCTGGATGCTCGTTCAGCCTAAATTGCCTTTTCATCGAATCTGCAAATGCTCGAGCTTTAGACTCAGAGTCATAGCACATTCCGCCCTCACCGTGAATAGGGGGAAGATCGGCTTTTTCAGTCTTCAAATTTTTACTAAGCTTCCATAATTGATTGTTGTTTTTTAGATTTTGAAGTATATTGCCGAATCTTTCATGCCTAAATTCCGTTATACTTTCTCTTACCTCCCTATTCAACTGATTAGCCCGGATTCTGTCCGCAGGAAACAAACTCCTTTGAAAGGCTCTTTTCGCCCTATTTCTTTCACGTATTAGATTTTAAAGCCTTTGCGGGAATTCATCATCGTATTTGGGAGCTAGTTCTCTGCGGGAGGAATCCATCAAGGCATTTTTAATGGTGAGTTCGTAACGCGCTACGGCCTCATCCAACTCAAGTGGAAAGAAATCAGTCGATAACATCGTTTCGAGGAGTGTGCCTCGCATCTAAAACCTCAATCGACGATTGTTCGAATAAATGTAAAATGAAGTTTAGCTAAATCAGCTATCACTTTTTGGATCTGTTGTGTCAGACGCAGGGCGACTTCATGACATGTGGCTTGTGGTTCTAACAATACCACATGCATATCCATTAATTTCATTAGTGTAACTGGCGGAGTCGCTTTAAAAAATTTCGTAATCATACACTGGCTGCGCACATTGTGGCGGGCCATTTCATAGAGACGAATTTGAATATTCGGAGGACAATGGGTGTATACGCACTGATTATTCACTATTGATGAACACCGGTTATTGGAGATATTGTTTTTATTTTCCCCTTTCTCTAGTTCTGTATCAATTAATTTCAATGCAGGGTATTTCACGGCTACCTTGTAGATGCAGAACCGCTTGAAATAACACTTTCATTTTCTTTTTTCCATACTCTCAACAGGCATTGAAGAGGAAATCACAATTCAATATAATATTTTGTAGCTTTGTTATCGAGTCTCCTTTGGAATATTCATATAATTGGCTCTCTACTTGATGGATTGTGTGAATTTCTTTCACACCTTTTTATATTATGAATGTAGCTTTCTCTGTATGCTCATTCAAGCAATGAACAGTAAACAGGCAATACAAAATAATGGTATTTTTTTAACAATTCCAACGATTAGTGATATGTTATATTATAAAAATACGACTACCTGAAAATACACTCATTGTAAAAGCGTAATCAATGAGGAAAGAGACCCTGTTTTTATATGACCTAAACTGAAATGAAATAATTCACGCACTGTTTCAAGTGGTATAGAAAACACAAATATGTCCACGTAGTTTCGGCGTTGAAAATTTGTTTTCTATTAATATCTCTTGAACTAAATATGTTTCGATATAGACTTGAAATTATTTATGAAACTTATATGTGCATACTAATTTTTTACATTAGATATCAATTTTGAATAAGCCGGTTTGCTCCATACTTGACTATTTTATCCCGAACGAACAGAACAAACCAAGCGCGCAGATAGAAAAACATTGAGCAAAAATTTTGTATTGGAAACGATTGCAAGGTATTGGGCGAATAAAACCAATCTACATCTTTTCGTTTCGCGAATATACCGGGTGTCAACGAATCTATTAGACAAGTCATAACTTCTAGAATATTAGGTGTATCAAAATGAGATTTGGTATAGGTAATTGGTATGTGAAGAGGGGAGTTTTCGCATATTTTTCACTTTTTAAATGGAACACCCTGTAAAATGTAATATTTTTGGTTTTCTGAGACAATTCTGGATCAGAATGTGACATTTTGAAAAGATTTACGCCTACTTCATTTTTTTAGAGACACTTTTAGTATTGCATCTACGTGGCCATGATCGGACGTAAACTAATCTGAGGACCTCAGGTGATGTCAGAAAATTACAATCGCAAAGTTTTAGTGACTAGTATGATAGATAGGAATAAGAAAAGTTGGCGAAATTACATTTTTTTGTCTATTATTTTTCAAATGCCGACCATTTTCCGAAAAAAGGATTTTGTGACGAATCTAACGATAGTAATTTATTTGAGATTGGATTGAAAATGAGAACATAAACATAATATTACTAAGGAAAACACTGGATAATAATTCATTTACTTTCGTCAAGTGTACCATGGATAATAATTTATTTACTTTTACTGTAGTAAAATTTCAAAGTGCATTCCTCCTTGTTTAAGACACATTTCAGCTCGTTCAATTGTTTCTCGCAACACGTTTCGTAACATTTGAGGCATTATACTTCTGAATGCACGTATAATTCTTTCTTCTGAAATTTCAAGAGTGACTGGGGCTGTTGCATATTAAACTTTTCCTTTATCATATCCCCAAATAAAAAAAATCGAGCACAGTGAGATCCGGTGAGCGCCTGCCCGCACCGTACTGGACCATTGGTTGCAATAACTTGATTATCAAAATGCTATATTAAGTAATTAAGAACTTCTCTGCTATTATGGTGCTCCTTCTTGTTGAAAGTAAATTCGCCATAAAACTGCTAAAAGTAGATTATGGACATGATCCTTGATTTCATTTAGAAGAAAATCTAACCTCTGTTAACTGACCTTGCAACTATATTGGCCAAATTATTTTGTTCCCAACGATACCAGCCCAGACATTGACGCCAAACCATTCTTGAAAATCGCCCTCTCTCATTGCGTGATGATTTTGTTCGGCCCAGTACCGAGTATTTTGCTTATTGAACATACCATTATTTGTAAATCGTGATTCGTTGGAAACTAGAATAAAATTGATAAAATTTGGGCTAACTCTATGATTTTGAAGCAGCCAATCACAAAACACTACCCGTCTATCACCATCGTCAGCATACAAATGTTTTTCAGTATTTTTCTTGCTGATTCGTGACTTATCTGCATTTCTTGACTAATTTATCTTAAAGAAACCGTTTCATCAACATCAACCATAGCAAGAACGTTAATCTCAGGCTCTTCATTCATGATAAACCTCTGTTTCACCTCTCGATTTCCTTCTTCCTAAAACGATTCTCACCATACGGAAAATACTGATGGGCTGTATGTTGCCGAGTCGGATATCTCTGAGCATACAACTCAGCAGCATTCCTGGAATTTCTATGACATTCTCCAAATATTAATAACATATCCACGTTTTCACTTTGAGTATACATTATTTTGAAGAAAAATTGAACAGAAATTTAATGAAAATTAGGAAACTTTTACTGTCTGTCTCATTACCTAAGTGAGTGTTTTGTTTTCCAAAGAAGACTTTACTGCAAAATATTATGCATCATGGCTATTCATGGCAAACTGATTTCCCTGAGTAATATTTAGTTCATGTTCTTATTTTTAATCCAATCGCAAATAAATTAGTATCGTTAGATTCGTCAGAAAATCATTTTTTCGGAAAGTGCTTGTCGAAAACTGGTCGCCATTTGAAAAATAATAGTTAGACACGAAAATGTAATTTTGCCAACTTGTCTTAATCATATCTATCTAGTCACTAAAACTTTGCGATTGTAATTTCATGACATCACCTGAGGTCCTCAGATTAGTTTACGTCCGATCATGGCCACCTAGATGCAATATTAAAAGTGATTTGAAAAAATGAAGTAGGCGTAAAGACTAATAGGTTATTCTGATTTAGCATAAAGGTTACATTGCAGGGGTACGGCGTACAAAAAGAGGATTTAACGAAATTCGAATCCTGAGGGGTTAAAACTATCCCTGAGGATTTTCATACTATTTTTCTCTGAATCTGTTTTTTTTTTCGAAACGTCAAGATAACTCAATTTTTTTTTTTTTTCAAAGATTGAAAATAGTTTTTATGTTTAAGGCGGTAAAATTTACCCCTACCAAAAAACAGGTTATATCTCGAAGAGTATCAGTAATTGAAAAAGAGTATCATTCCAAGTGCGTAATAAGATTTTTTCTCCGAAATTCTAATCGTTAAAATTACTTTCGAAATATTAGAATAGTTTTAAAATTTGAAACTGTGAATTCTTTTCATCATGCAGTATTTTGTTTTCTTCCATGTTTCAAGTTGGACTCAAAGATAATTGAGAGACAATACATAAAGTTTACATTATCCCAACCTGATTACAGGTGGGAAAAATTGAGTAATTTTACCCTGGATTAGGTTGGCGCTGAATTTAGCGAAGGGAATTTTATGTAATATTTTCGTCAAATTCACCCAAAAAATCTAAGGTAATTTGAAAGACGAGATTTGGCCCTTTCAATCTATTCATCATCTATAATCGGCTATATGAAATAATAAAATTGAGAAAAAAATATTTTTTTTAAATTATATCCGCACTACTATGGAATATTTTCAATTCACCCACGTAAGGGAACGAGAAATGTAAGCATATTTATCAAAACTGTATTTTGCATCGAACCAAAAAAGCGTATAAAAAATATGATCTTCCTGAAATTCACGCGGGCAAAGCCGCGAGCATAAGATAGTACTATAATAAAATTGTAATTGTCCGTCTGTTTGTTCGAACATCACGCGAAAACTACTTGGCCGATTTTTATGAACTTATTTCTGTTTGCAAGCTTGTGATTAGACTTAAAAACTGGTATGTATTTTATCTCGCTACGATGATGGGAAACGGCAACGGAAAACGAGATAATGGGGAACGGGATAAAGCATAACGGGAAACAGGATCACGTGAGAACGGGTTACCGGGATAACGGGAAATGGGATAACGGGAAATGGGATACACGATAAAGGGATAACGGGAAGTTTGCAAAGCCACAGGCATAAGCTAGATAGAACAACATAAATAAAATCATAGAAAAACATACAAATTCCACGCGGACGAAGTCGCGGGTATCAGCTGGTATAATATACATATATACAAATCAAACTAATTGTGGTAAATGAATTGTTATTTTCCATTATTAGTATAATAATGGTCTACCTGCTAGATTTGCAAAATCGTAGACTAGAGTTTTCATTTTGGATCAGTATTTTTGTAAAAAGGTATACAGAAACATTCCTGAAAAATAATTGTATGTAGTAACAAAATTGTTTATTGCTACCAGCTTGAGCATTCTCGAACTTTGGTCTGTTCTCCATGAAACATACATCCACACATACATCTTATTCAAGAAATATTATATTGTAATGATAACTGGACGTTTTAAAAAGCCACTGATATAGAATAATGAGAAACCTTCAAAATTTCAAGCATTCCATACGCATTTCCATCCATTCCACCCGAATGGCTTTCCCGTCGTTTTCCGTACAGAGAACGAATTCTGCCCGGATTTTCCCTCTATAAATTAATATATGCCCCTGCCAGCGTTTCTGCAAAATCGAATTTTGGACTCGCCGCTTTAATTTTCACAATTTAAAATGCCTCAGAAGTAGTGATTATCATCAAGAAGGCATTGTCCCTCGAGAACGTCGAGATTGAAGCTCGGTCTACCGAAAAGGAAACCACTGTGGTTTTAGAAATTGAACAATTTCATCCTGACAAATTGAATTACATTTCACGTTTGATTTATTTCCGGTTCGTTTTGAATTTTCGATTATTATCAATCTTTCGAAATTATGTAAATCGATGAAACGGAAATGATAAGTTTATCTAGCATTAGCATAGCAGAGAAAAATACTTTCAGAAAGACCGATAGATAGAATAGGTATTGCAAATATATAAATGTTTATTTTTGAATTTGAAAATGAAATAACTCTTGTTTTGATATCACCTAAGTGTATTGGAAGATGAATTCTGTCTTCTTTCATTCATCTGAATCCATGTATATTAATTTTTGGTGATATTTAGAGTTTCTCAGGACATCATTGGTCATCAAAGATGTAGACGACGACAATTCAACACCCAAAATTCAATCCCCAGCTTTTGAGACTACTGAGAATTGGAATCGCCATGAGATTTGCAGTTGAAAAATACTAATTTCTGTTATATTTGGGAAGAAATGTATTTTACAAGATTTTATTTAATTTCACTTGTTAGTTCTTTCGTTTGTTAGTTTGGGTCAAATCATACAAGTGAATTTTGACCGACTTCTAGTAGTCCGAATAATTCGAAATTTGGCAGGTGTTCATAATTCCGGTGAAAATGCATTATGGAATTTTCCTCAGGAAAAAAAACAGAATGGCGGCTCCAACATGGCGGACGAGATTTGTAATTATAGTCCGATTTGATTCAAAATTGGTATAATTCATAAATTCAAGATGGCGGCTTCAAGATGGCGGCTTCAAGATGGCGGACAAATTTTGTAATTATGGTCCGATTCGATTCAAAATTGGTATGTAGGAGTTTTCGAGGTCGAAGATTATGAATTTTTTGTCGAAATTTATAAATTCAAGATGGCGGCACCAATATGGAGGACGAGTACGGTACGATTCGATTCAAAATTGGTATGCGGCGGTTTTCGCGGTCGGAGATTTGGAATTTTTTGTCAAACATTATAAATTAGAAATCAAGACGGAGGACGAGTTTCCTGATTATGGTCATATTTTATTACAAAATTGGTATGTGGGGGTTTTCAGGTTTGGAGATGAATTTTGTGTCAAAATCTATGAATTCAAGAAGGCGACTTCAGGATGGCGGACGAGTTTTGTGATTATGGTAAGATTATATACAAAATTAGTGTGTGGGAGTTTTTGGGGACAGAGATCATGATTTCTTTCAGCTCAAAACTTACAGGAAAGATACCTCGTATTAACGATGCTCTATTAGAAATGAACAGAATGATAGATAATTTTTGAAACCAAAAAAATTTATAGTAGAATGAAACTCATTGGAAAAGGAAGAGAATATAACAAAAATGAAAGGAAAAATAATTTACGGGCGATCTGAGGTCAGGAAGTGGAAGGGGGTGAGTTTTTAAGGGTTAAAAACGGTTTATCTCGATTTCCGGCAAAACTACAAGCCCTATGGAATAAAGTTGAATGGCAAAGTTGTAGGAAATGAAAAGATCTACAACTTTGGCATCCCTACTTTTTTCACATAATCTCAAAATTTATGTGAAAAATTCAAATAATCAAGTTTTTGGTTTTTTATTTTACCTTTTACAAAAAAAAAATTTTTCACGAAATTTGGTGAAAACTTACTTTTTTATGTCCCAAACACGCTGTATTTTTTTTTATTTAAAATATTTATTTTTCCACCTTATTTTGACTTAATATCGAAAAAGCACCCTAATTTTCAATCAGAAATTCTCCCGTCAAAATATCAGGTTTAAAAAAAAAATCGGTAGGCTTTTTGTTCGTTGAAATCTCTACTTTCTGATAGTGTAAAAAAAATATACATTACTATGGTAAATGTTCTCAGAAAATGCAAAGAAATAACAGGTAGTAAGGCCCAGACCATAGACAAATTAAAAATAAAGAGACTGTTTGAAACATTGGCGATCTTGACCACCAAGTTTTTGGTACGGCCAGTCGCGCATGGAGGCGCTGCCCGCAATCAACAGACGAATGATGAAATGATAATTTTCCAATTTCGACGTTTGTCAGAAAATGACAAACCACGTAATAATTTCAGAATAATTCTACAGTTATTGTCATCGAAAAATTAATGATAGAAATTATACTATGGACTTGAATTCGGAATCCAACATCGAAAATAGAATGTTTTGTTATTGACGCTGAAATTCCTGGAAATAGTCTTTTACAAGGTAAAATATAAGCTGCTTTTCACAAACTGATACTTATTTCCATCCATCAGTTGCAGAATTTTTTTCACAAATTGGTACTTATTTCCATCCAAAAGTTTCCATTTCCTATCACCATTTGAGGAAGTACGAAGTACATGGTCTACTTAATGATTATCATCAAACTGGAGTATTTGTTATACCTACTCGTTCTCCTTTGTGCTAATGAATTAACAAAATTATTGAAGGTATGTTGTAAATGTAATTTGTTTTCATTTTGGTTGATTTCATGATAAGACTGAAGAATATTTTTAATTTGGTGTTTTTCAGAGTTTTATTATTGTTTTGTCTGTAGTTGTACCTTGTCCCAGATAAAATAAAATGTTTTTTATGGTGTTAAACTTATTATTCTCATTTTATAAGAACTTTTATTTTGTTCTTGATATAATGAAACAAAGATTTATTTTGAAACTTTATTTCAACCACGAACTAACAGTCCACGAATCAATTACTATAATTATTTCATTAGTGATCGATTTGCCATCCCTGTATTTCATATGATACAACCATTCATATGAAATACAGGAATGGCAAATCGATCACTTATGAAATATATACCACATCATCCATATAAAAGTAATACATTTAAAAAACCCGCCTGTACTAACTTAGTTCGGCCAGTTGCGAGTTATGTCGCCACTGTCTAAACGTGGTGCCAACTTTTTCTGCAGGTTTGACAACTCTCTTTATTTTTAGTTTCTCTATGGCCCAGACCCTCCTAGCCCCTTCCCCACTTCTCTATGAAATACCTTTTGATGGGCTAAAATTTTCCGTAGTTCACTCAGGTATATGAGTTATCTTGAAATAGCAATAAATAGGCATCTACGCATCTAATTTAAAGAAGATTCTACAACTTTCTAAAAATATTGTAGATGTCTTATCAAATTCGGATTCGAGTTTTTTTCGTTTCTTTGCATTTTCTGTCATAGTAATGTACTTTTTTTTTACACCATCAGAAAGTAGAGATTTCAACGAACAAATAGCCTACCGACTTTTTCAAAAAAGCTGATATTCTGACGGAAGAATTTTCGATTGAAAATTAGGGTGCTTTTTCGATATTAAGTCAAAATAAGGTGAAAAACTAAATATTTTAGATCAAAAAAATCACAGTCTGTTTAGAACATAAAAAGGAGGTTTTCACCAAATTTCGTGAGGAAAAAAATTGTTGTAGAAGATAAAAATAAAAAACCAAAAACCTTGTTATTTGAATTTTTCACATACATTTTGGGGTTATGTGGAAAAAGTGTGGATGAAAAAGTTGTAGATTTTTTCATTACCTACAACTTTGCTCTCTGAATTTATTCCATAGGACTTGTAGTTTTTCCGGAAATCGAGATAAACCGTTTTTTACCCTTTAAAACTCGCCCCCTTCCACTTCCCGACCTCAGATCACCCGTAAATTATTTTTCCTTTCATTTTTGTTATATTCTCTTCCTTTTCCAATGGGTTTCATCATACTATTTTTTTTTTACTTTCTACCATTTTCAAAGGCTTCAGCACTGGTCTATGAGGCGAACTAACTGAAAAGCCAAAAATGGAATAACGAATAAAGAAACTGTTCGAAGACAAGCTTTTATCTAAGCCGTAACACGTATAGAATAAGTTTAAGTCATCGCTGAAAATGATTTAGGTATTTTTTGTTGAATTAATTGGGTTCAAAAAGCTTGTCGCGTGAATTGTAATAAAATTAATACTTCGACAAGTTGTTACTCACCAACCGATCATTGTCCAATGAAATTAATTGGTACCTGCTTTTATGAATACTTTGTAAAAATTAAATACTCTGACAAGTTCTTACTTACCAACCAATCACTACCCAATCAAATTAATTGGTATCTACTTTTATGAACACTTCGCGCGACAAGCTTTTTGAAACCAAATAATTCATCAGAAAATAATTAAATCATAGTTAGCGACGACTTACACTCATTTCATACATTTTAGTACAGGGCGCAAATAAAAGCTTGTCTTTAAAAGTTCATTTATTAGTCATTATGGGTAGTAATATATTTCCCTTAGAAGTATACCGATTATTACAGACGTTTTCGAGAAAAAACTGCGTAAGAAATCCAATTTTTTTGTTTTCCAGCAGTACTTTAATTAGGGTATAGAGGAGAATTTTTATTCTACTCTTTAACTTACCCGTTAAAAATTTTTTCATTGAATTCCTTGCATATAATGTGGAAAAACTATACGGAACATGAGAAATTTTTCGAGCTAATCCGAGGGCATAAGGTAGCTTTGGAATGTATCTACTAGGTGAGAAACTCTATATATTCTGGCAATTTTTTATTTTTCTTTCAATGATAATGCGTGAGGGTCATTCACCCGACGTGTGTGAATGTTTCCACTCCACTCCAATCTTCTAAGATTTGTTGTATTTGGATCAACTGCATCTCGCTTTCAAATTATTGAAAATAGCATTTTCGCAAAATCTGGTATTAGCTGATAATATCTTGTAATTGATGTGCATAATTATTCATTATCGTGGGGGTATAGAAAACATTTTAAACTGCAAATGCGTGTTACTGACGTACATTGACGAGGTGTTGTGCTTCCACTTGGATAGGCACGAAGAATAAGGCGTAATAACATCTAGGGATAGGGATAAGCCATTTATGCAGGGTGTTAACAGTGCGTGAGTTGCAGTGGATTGCATCTGGCATACGCATTGTTTGGATATGTGAGTTTCCCACAATTTTATCTGTCCGATGCTGCGTGGTTTGAGTGAGGTTTTATTAAATTTCGGCTAGTCATCGGTAATCCAGTTTGGGATAGAGAGTTTATGTAAATTAGTTTATTTGATATCAAACAAATTTAACTGGATTTTTGCCTATATTTATGAATGGCTAAGCTTGATATTATTAATTTCTACCGCATATGCAACACGTTAACAGATATTATGTTGTAGTAATTTTAGATTAATGGTTAGAATATCTGGAAATGTTAGCACAATTCTATATTTTTCAAGGTTTTCTCACCCCTTGAAATGTTCTTCATTGACAAATTAAAAAAATTGTTACTGAATATTCTATATAATAATATAATAATGTTTATTGGAGTTCCATAATAATTATGATATGTCTTTATTCATATTGCCAGAAAAAATTAATTACATGATGGGTACATTATTGATAAGGATGACAATATGTTAGGCCGGAATACAGTCTCCACTATCCGGAGGTAATGGTGACTGCTCTTCCATTCAACCCAGTATATAACCAGATGGTATAGGTATTCATATCGATTACATAACAAAACTAAACAAGAATATTCATATTCATTATTGATACAAGTGATAGTTGTGAACTATATGAACACTATGTTCACGACAAATTTCGGAGAAATAACAAAAAAGACTGTGAACATTGAAAATGGAGTGACCAAATAGAGAGGAAGAATTGGAAGCACATAAAAATGAAAATACAAACATCATAAAAAAATAAGCGAATTTTTTCAAATGGCACAAATTAATGAGAAATCAGAGATTTATTATAGATTAATCCTACTTTCAAATATCATTTTTCTCAATGTTATTCTGAATTTCACATTATTCGTGATATTTAGCGAGTCATGGATGGTGTTATAAATTTTCGTGGCAATATGTGACCGGTGTTCATTGATTGATCATCATGGCTAAACAGTAGCTTCCCAAATGAATATACTGGTGATTTGAATTGAATCAAGTTATGAGTGAAACAAGTCAAATGTAGAATCCGTCTTTATTTCATCGTCAATCATCCCAAATCTTCAATTTGATGTGTAATGGAATTGGATTTTTCAACACCTTAGATGAATCGAGCACAAGCATTCTGCACTATGTTGAATACGATTTCGATCGTGCTTTGTTAGGCAAGAATAGTATACTATATTGACGAAATTGAAGTGACTCAAAACTAAAGTATCACATAGAATTGTCTTAAAGTTGAGAATTTTAGAAATATTGCAAAGTAATTTAATATTGCAATGGGCCTTCCTCTAGGTTTTTGTCACATGCACACTAAATCTCAGTTCGGTGTCCATAGTCACCCCCAAAACAATAGGAGATAACCTTTTGAAGAAATGTTCTGAATTGAATGGGATGAAAAAGAATGTGGTTATAGAATGCCCCCGGATATTTGATCTGCTACCACATTGTTAATTGATAGTTGTGCTTGAATTATCACTGCAATATCTATTTCACGTTCATTATTATCATAAGGAGTCACAGTGAAGACCATGACAATTCATTTATTTGACAAACTGGTTTTAGTCTTCACTATTGAAAGCGTAAAATTTCCAAATATAGTCAACTGGAGAATTGATATTTTTGTACAGCAGGTTTACGATTGAAATTGAAAGTTGCATCAGCGTTCAGAGTGTTGAAGTTTTTGCATCTACTCAAAATGTGCGGGTCAAAAATTAGAGAAAACATATTGGAAAAATTACAGTCCCCCAGATAAAATATTTTGATAACTTCATATTTTGATTCTTCTGTATATTTTTATGTTTGAAAAGATAGGTCATCACAGTTCTCACTGTACATGTTTATACAAATCTGATAAATATAACAATGTCTTGCTCCACACAATTCACCTAACCTTCTACATATGTTTTCTAATTCTTTCCTTTTCTCCACTCAAAAGAACCAAAAAACATAAATTACCCAAACAGAATTCATTCAGTATCAGCAGAAGCACATAACGTCCTCAAATCGGTTTCTTTGACAAACCTGAATACAATTTTACGTTCAGAAGTACCCTTATAGAAAATCTCTAGTAGTTCATAAATCTTTTTTGTAGTGTCGACACAGGCATTTGTCGCTATTTATTCCGAAAATAGCCTATTATCGTTTTGGAGTATCATTTTGATAAATTCCTCAACAATTTCAATAGAAATGTTACACTATTGAAGTCCATTGTGAGATGAGCCGGAGACCCATTCGCAGGGGTGGACTTGGAAGATATGCCCACTTTGAGAACAATTGGAAAGAAGGGTGGATTTACTAAGGAAACTTCTGATAGGATTATCGAGAATTATGAACCTATTTAACAGACATCTCGGGGTATTTATCACCTGGTAGTTGACAGTTATTTAATCTCTTTAACCAAACCCTGCTCACTGTATTACAATTCAGCCATTTTTTTTATTTCTCTTACATCTGATTTATAAATGTAGCAATTGAGGAACAAACACCAACAAAAAATTCAACACTTGTCAAAATTCATAATAAAAAAATCTGCGACATCTGGAAAACGTGGATTTTCTGATCGTAAAAAGCTTCAACCATAATATCATTATGAATTCCCAAAATGAATTAGTTAATGATTACATAAATGAATTACATCGCAGAAAAGTCAAACTGCACGAAACTGTGAACAAAGATCTGGATTGGATTCTGAAATAGGAATTAAATAACTTTCGCTGTGTTCCCACAAATATTACAGGGCAAATTTTAGTGACACCAAAACTGATATACAATATAATTGGAGTCCGAAAATCAGTCAGTGGTTCTCTGACGGAATTATAACTATTCCAAACAACATTCCTTGGTTTGATAGCTGTTCGTTTCCTCAGATTAAATGAGTAATAAAAAAAGTCCACAATTCTCAATCACCTGATATTTCTTCAATATACTTAATCAAAATCTTCAATCTATCTAATGTTTTGAAATGTATTATCAAATATTAAAATCATCGAAAAATCCCCCCACTTATTTAATATTAATTTTGAAAAAATAGGAATTGAAAAAGAGTTTCGCATCTTCAAGTTATTTGATAAACTCTTACCATTTTCTAGAAGGAAAATTCATTCCTCTGCATTTTTTAGGTTTGTCTATTCTGAAAGGTCTAGTCTTCACTCTCAGGGAAAAAACAACCCAAAAAAATCAAGATTGATCTTTAATTTCACTACAGTTCTTTTATATGATCTATATATTGGTGTAATCAAGCAAAACGTGAAAAATAATCACGTGTCAAAGTGTTTCCACCAGAAATCAAATAACGAACTGCTTCCCTCGCCAATGTGCAAACAGAATCTGCTCTATCATTCTTAATGAATTTACCTAGAATAAATGAGTCCGCTTCTGCTCCGTCGTAGTCTAGCTACCTGAGTAACTAAGCAAACAAAAGCTACTTCTTGTCACTAATAGAGTTTGTAAAGCGGTGACATACGACATGTTATATAAACATAGGCCTGGGGATATAGCTCCACATCTTGAGCAAACCAGACCCTTGCTTTAACAGTATTTACTCTATCTACTAAGGATGTCATACTACTAATACAAAATTGAAGAGGATCAGCGCTACAACAAGCTCCGATCTGTATTAGGAGGCAATCTATATCTAATTTGGGTTTTGTGTACAGGATATTCTTTTCTTTGATTTGTTTGTCGTGTGTCGACGTAAATGATCAGGAGCGCATGACATTGTTGCTATTTCTACGAGGAAAATATTTACAAATGGATACAGCACAAATTGAGATTGTTTTTGAACGAAAACTAATGGAAATATTGTTTTCGTTCAACTGATATTTCAGTATTCCTTCTGAGCATACGCTGCATGGAGTGTAATTTGTTTTTAGTTTGATTTCTAGACCGAAGGACTCAAAGTAGGGGATTGAAAATATCAAAATATCGGATATTAACGATATATATCCGATATTTTAATATAAATATATATATATATATATATATATATATATATATATATATATAATATATATAATATATATATATATATATATATATATATATATATATATATATATATATATATATATATAAATATATATTTATATACATTATATATATATATATATATATATATATCGGATATTTTCATTTTGGTTAAAATATGAGAATTATTAATAAGTGTTTTTTGTACACGCTCCACAAAATGCCTATTTGGATACTGAAAAGAATGCGCAAAAGGCCACTTCACCGGCTAGGCCGTTAAAGTCGTCATGAGACTATTTTGTTAATTTGAAAAACTTAAAATTAACATCTTAAAAACGTTTCAGGAGACGCAATGAACTGTAGATTTCGTAGTGACAGCACTAAAGCCTCACTTTGCGTACTTGATACACAAACTACTATAAAAGTATCTGAACTAATAAAACAAAGATTCTTTTTATTTATTATTGGAAAAAAATTAGCATTTATAAAAATAAAAATAATATCCTTGAAAAACTAAAAAATAATAAACAATTGTGTTTTATGTAAGCAATGCAAGCTGTGCTAGAGGCAAGCCATGCATTGAATCATCGGACTCGACCAACAGAGCAGCTTCTGCTCCAACAGACTCCAAATTTCCTGAGGTTTCACTTACTGTTCTCACACTTCCATCCTCAAATGATTTCCAAACAAAATCTGAATTTGTTGACTTAGCCTCATCGGACCCATTTTGATTAAAATATCGAAACATGAATGTTAATTTTCCAGCCTTTTCATTGACTAATTTATTCTGACGTTTTGAATGTACAAAACCGAATGTTGAATAAATTATTTCTAGCCAAGCAGTGGCAGTTACTAAGGTTAATAATTTGTAGCACATTCTTGAAAATTTCTCTTGAAGGTCAGCCCATCTGAAACATTTTTCAGGATCAACTCAGTTTACCTATTTCCACCATGTCATAGAAGACGTTGTTCTAAAATGTTACCCAAGAAATATGATGGAAACGGTCTCGAAGCAGTAGTCATTGCCATTATAATTGGAACAAATTTCGGGTTTAATCTCTGTCGTTACTCAGAAGCAGCCTGTTTTTCTCCATCATTCAAATTATTCCCTTCAAATACACGCTTTAAAAAATATCCGAATGTCGCGGTGATTCCCCGATTGCATGGAATATGTGAAACAAACATAAGGCGAGCCACTGTTGCCAGATTCAACAAAAAAATATGTAGTTTTGACTACTTGATATATATATATATATATATATATATATATATATATAACCAGTAAATAGTGGGGTTTTGCAGCAAATAAAAGAGAATTCTGTAAAGGTCTTCCAAGCTTTCGGAAATTTTATTAATTATTTCCATCATCAGGGAAACTACAAAGGTGTAAAGTTAAAGTTAGTTTTTTTATATAAAATATAAGTTAAATGTGACTTACATCTTTGTTGAGAATGATTATACAGGTGTTGAAATATAATGGTTAACATATTATGAAGGATGAATGATGATATTCTACAGTTTAAAATAACTAGTTAGGTATTAAAATAAGAATTATTACAATTTCTATTGGTGACTATCAGTTCCCCATGTGGAAAGAAATGTCAAGTACAGGTCAGGTACTTCTGACAGGTAGTTGACATGACATCTGACAGACAATTGACATGCCCTCTGATGGGCCAAAACCAAATTGAGACTGATAACAGTGGTGCCAATTGTATGTTGCCAACATAATTATTTTTGTATGATTGAAAGTTGGAAACATTTATAGTGAGGTTGTTGTTTGACAACTTTTTATCCAACGTCAATAAATGGGAGTAAATTTCACTGAGATGATTTATATCTGTTTTTTTATTTATACAGTTGTTATCTTCCAAAATATAGGCCATTTCTAGAAAGGATATTTTTGCGGAGTGTGATTGACTAGCTAAGACCTTTGTGGATTCATAATTCATATAGTGGTCAAACTTGTTCACATGATCTGCTAATGCGCATCTTTCTGGGTGTAATCTGCAATCACTTTTGTGGGAAACGATTCTAGCGCCTAATGATCTTGAGGTTTGACCAACATAATTTTTATCACACATTAGACACTACTGTATATGTCATTCGTTTGTGAAGTTATGGGTACTTTATCTTTAATTTTTGTGTAAACTGACCTAATAGTTAGGACGGTTTTATTTGCACTTTTAATGTTTGATAGCTCATGAAAAAGTCTAGCTAATTTCGTTGTCATTTCTTTGAAGAAAGGTAAGGATGTATACATGACTTGTGCTGGGGTAGTATCAATATCATTGTTATCATTGTTGATAAGGGGTGTTACACTCGGTCTGGTTACAATCTCAAGTGAGGTTGGTGTATTAAACAAAATATTTTTTACCATGCTGGCTCGATATGAATTATCAAGAAAAAGGTGCAAAAGAATAATAAGATTTTTTTTGTAAAATTGTATGTCAGAGATTTCCAACACTCTATTTTTCATTTGTTTGACTAGGTTCACTTTCATCGAATGTTTATGATACGACCAATAATTTATATATCTTCCTGAGCTACATGGTTTCCTATACCAATCTATTAAGACTTTATTATCTGTTGTTCGGATGAACTTTGTGTCAAGAAAAGGTACGATATGATCAGTATCTTCTGCTTCCATAGTGAATTGTATATATGTGTCAAAACTATTGAATGTGTTAAGAATCTCTTCTGTGCCATCATTCGGCAGTGCTATAATGGTCATCAACATATTTTTGATGAAATGTGGTTTGAATGATGGAACTGGTAATACTGTGTCTAATAAATCATCCATCACATATGCTGCTAAAATTGGTGAAATTTACGCACCTATTGGTGTTCCAAATGTTTGTTTGAAAATTTTGTTATCAGAAGAAAAATATGTGTTGTCAAAAAGGAAATTTATGAGTTTTATGAAATTATCTTCAGTGATACTACAATGAGTACCTACTGTTCCATTGTTTGTGAATTGCTCTTATGCAAGATTCTACATAGACATTACTGAATAGAGAAACTTCATCCAAACTAGGTATAATATAGTTCGGTGGTAAGGGATTCTTAGAAAATCAGAACGGCAAAAGTTATAGAATATATCAATTCAATTTAGAAAAATGCCTTTAATAGTTGCTACTTATTTGAATTCGCCAAATTCAATAGGATATACCAGCCACTGCTTTGTTAGGTTTTCTGCGATGATGGTTGAATCTGATAGAAATTGCTAAGGAATATATCTCAACAATAAGGTAGAGGCGACAAACATAATTTTCTCAGCAACAAAATGACCCTGTCAGTTCTAATGTCACATCAATACTCAAATGAATGTTATAATTATTGTCAAGCAAGAACAATTTTCACTATGAAAAATATACAAAACAAAAATAGCCTACTAGTTGACATGTTCTTCCAATGTCCAATAATTCTACTAATTAGTATATGAATACGACAAAGAACTAATTTCAGATTATTCCATAATATGCAGAGAGTGTTAAACATAAAAAATAATGATTCTTAAAAAAACAAAAAAATTAATAGTTCCTAAAAATTATTTTTTTATTGCCTGGCAATGACGATACATGGAAATAATGACTTTTTCTTTCTAAAATTTTGTCAGAAATATGTATATTTTAAAACGATTTTCGGAAAAACTGCTTCACCAAACAATTTTGTGATTAATGGAACAAAATGTTGGTAAGTTGGTTGAATTTCTTGTTGTATAATAGTATAATACAAAAACCCTTGCAAGAGTAGGTCAGATGAGTGAGTATATCTTGGATTTTTTCTATAATTATTTCAAGGTATCAACAGAATTTGCGAGAGTTCACCGAACCCTTTACTCAAATGTAGTGAATTGGCCAGTGATGAGAATGATCTTCAAGTATATCAGTTCGTAAATTACCACTGGATATATTAATACCAATACATGAAATTGTGGCATCAATGATCATTTATACATTAGGATTTTTGCAAACTTATCCAATGTGTCAATACATGGGCACTCCGAAATTATTTTCAAAATTTCATATGAATCTTTTGAAACCATAGTACAAAAAAAACTCCACTCCGACAGTATATTTTTTTCTGGTTGTTCAATAGTGGGAAAAACGGTGTTTCCTCTTTAATGGCGGGATAATTGAAACGATCTAACTCTGCATCATGATGACGTCTTCCGATTTCGAGTCTACCCCTCGCACTGAAAGCCCTCAAGTACCCCAAACAGTAGCGATTACTAGATTTTGTTACGGAAAACTATTTAATACGAAACAGCTACCGTAGATGTAATGCTTCTGGGTCGAGGATTAGAATTTTAGAACGTGTTAGGGGGAAGTTGATACATTCCGTTCCGAATTTATAAAAGTTTGCATATTTGTTGAAACAGACTGTAAAAAATTGGAAATGATAAATTATAAAATAATCTTTGTAGATATTTTCGGTAACATTCAACCGAAAGTCCTATGTTTTCACCTCAGCATGAATTACTATTACAGTTTTTGACATATGTCGATTTCTTCTTCTTCTTGAGTTTACGAAAAAATCTGGCAATTCGCTCGAAATTAGGAAATCAAGTTGATGGAACGTTTCAGGCTAACTCCTAATGTCCCATCGATGGTACCATTTCGTACCATTTGGGCATGGGCGATTTTAAAATTTTGACAATGAATTCATAATCTCCATCCCCGAAAACCACCACATAACTATTTTGAATAAAATCGGACTATAATCAAAGAGATCGTCCACCATCTTGAAGCCGCCATTTTTATTTTATGAATTTTGACAAAAAATTCTTAATTTTTGACCCCGAAATCCCGCACATACCGGTTTTGAATCGAATCGGACCATAATTACAAAACTCGTCCGCCATCTTGGAACCACCATCTTTTTTTTTCTCTAACAAAAATTCCATAATGCATTGTCATGGGAATTATGAACACCTGCCAAATTTCACGTTAATCGAGCAACTAGAATTGGGTCAAATTTAACTTGCAAAATTTGATTACAGACAGACACCTGGACAGGTGAAACTAAATAAAAGCTTGTAAAAATAAAGAAATACCTCATCTTGCTGAGAGATCAATTGCTTTTCCAAATATGACATGGTAACAAAAAATCTAATAATTTATTCAAAACTATGAATTTATATTCAATGACACAAGACAAATCATTATTAACGAATAAGAATAATCTTGATAGGACTCTAACGTAAATATTCAATATGACTATCATTTTTGTTCAAACATACTATCATTTTACTTTCAATAGATTGCGTAGCACTTCTGTTGGGATCGAGACTGTTGAAAGTCTTTATTATTCTAAGTCTCAAATCATCTATATTGCGAACTGGTGAAAAATAGACCAAATCTTTTAGCCCACCCCAAATATAAAAGTCTAAAAGGGTAAGATATGGGAATCTTGCAAGCCACAGAAACGGTCTTCGATTTCCCCACCAACGGTGATCGAACAAGGATGTCAATTTGGTATCAACAGTTCTCGTATTTTGCACCACCGCACAATATTCATCCATCTGGTACGTATCTGGTATCTGATACCATGAACGAGCTAATTGTCGAATGTTTCCACCACTTTTTGAAGAATTTCTAAGTATCTTTCACTATTCGAATTTCCATCTCACATAAAATAGTGTACCTTTTGATTCATTACCAAACAAAACACATCGATTCGAAATTGTGATTTTCAACTTCGAGCATCATATGTGGACACACAGGAGCCAAAAATGCTGATCTCGCCCATTGTACACTTTACCGCATCAGTCCTGATTAATTGTCTCGAGCTAAATGTGGAATTCGTTGTGCCGTAAATGTTCGTTGTTCACATATCTGAAATGTCTGTTTTGTATTTATTATTGTTTTACTGTGTCCACTCGGAAAAACTAATTTTTGAGCCCTGATGATGAATTTATTAAAGTTTGAAACGTTGGCGAGTAGGCAATAGGTTTTGTTCAATAACATTGATCCTAACCAAACCATTTAAAGAACATATCTGTGTATCACCAAACTTACCATAATAATAATATCTAAGAATCCGGAGTGCTCTTGTATTTTGAGTCATAAATCCTCCTGCGGGGAAAGTCACCTGAGTGCAGAGTGTAATTTTTGCAGCCTTATGACGGTGTAAAATGGTTTGTATTGCACTATGAAATCCCAATTCTTTTCGTATTGAGGCTTGAGGATATGCTGGAAAATATCCGAGAATGGTAATTTGATTATCTTAATTGCCAGTTACTGATGGTTTGACTCTCGTATCGGGTCCAGCCACTTTCCCAACATTTGAAAAATCATTTCTCAATCGTGATAATTTTTTCCGTGTCATGCTTGGTAAGTTTGGTTATTTCAAATTAAACTCACAAATAGCTCGCTGAATAGTTTTTTGACACATGGCATGGTTTTCAAACAAGTCTAACACAACTTCGTTTGGATATTATTCCATTTTCGAATCAATTTTATTCAAGAATTAGTACAACTCGACTTCACTTTGACATTGACTTCTGTTTCCATGGCCTACTTGAAAAAGCAAATAATTTCCTGGGTAAGATGGAGCATTTTTTTATTTTTATTGAATAACTCGATAGAAATTGAAGTTAGGTATAGGGAACTCCTCCTTAATGTTCTTCCGAATAGTGTAAAGAAATAATAGTAGGTGCTATTTGAAAAATATGAGTTTCAGTTAATATTTAAATGCTACATTTGAAAATCGCATGCGTCCATAAGATACAAAATTGGATCGTACATGAGACATCAGAAGTCAGTCTAGAACGGTTCGCGAGATGCACATTTTTTTGTAAACTACTTCGGCGGTATTTTTTTTTTTTCATAAAAATCGACATATGTTAAAAACGGTAATAGGTAAGTTAACATAATTTGAACAATTAGGAGGCCAATCGAACCATGTGGAAACAAATATAGGTTGCCATTCAAAATAAGAAAGTTGACACAGACTTTTCACACACTCTGTATAGCTGTAGGACTGAACATATTTTAGGTGGAACGGACATGATTGATTATGATAACATTTCAAATTTATAATCCAACTGCAAGTTGAAAAACCTGTAATGCACGGCCTAAATAAATCAGCCTGTATACATCCTATTCATGCCCTAAAATAATTAAATTTGCATATAATCCCACTGTGTTCCGTCATAAATGAAAGAAAATGCAAAAACCAATCTAGTATGTCACCATAATTATAAACGAACGGGAATAAATAATCATAATCTACTAATGAAAAAATACCCTTTCAACACATTGACGGTATATTTCGAATAATAAGAAATCAATCGATCGACTGGAACTTCAGATTTGATCAAAGTTCAACCAACCATATCCGATTAGTATCAAAATTCTGTTTCGCCGAAGCAATTTGTTAGAATGAAGGAGAATCTCCTCAAAAGGTTGAAACTTCAATGGTTGGAATATATTTGAATGTGCTGGAATCACAATGAAATAAAATTTCATTCACAGCCATTTCTATCGCGGATAATCTATTATTTGGAGATTCAATCATAAATCAAATTATGTAAGCTGTTAAATTTCCCAATTTGTTATAAAATACTGATCTAAAAGTCCTATTTTATGCTTGGTTATTTGATTTAAAACTAAGGTTAATAATACTTTTTAAAATAGGCAGGCATTCATTAAAACTAATGTGTGAGTGTGTTTATCCATTAGTATCATTGAAATGTTTGATCACAGTGCAAAACTTAACAGATTATAAAAGATTGGTATAAAATGGGGGTTTTGATTTATCATATGAAAATCTAAATATTTCCTTCATTTTGATGGCAATCGATGTGCAACAGTCCTGAAATTATCATTTTAGGTTCATGATTCAAAACATGTACTGTCTTGTTAAAAAAATTACAGATCTTCTCGATAGTAATTTCTGTATATAGTTTTACTTTGTTACTCAACTGCGGTGTGCATTGAAATTTTCAACAAAATTCACACATTCATTATTGAAAACTAAGTTTGATGTTACCCTTCAGAAACTTTTATACCAGTCATTTTCAACCAATCAGATGCTTTATTTCGACATTGTTACCATGGTAACCAGCAAATTTTCTGAAAATTTTTCATCCACATTAGCATGTAGACGTAAAATTAATAATTGGAAATTTGCCGGCACATGACAGCTATCACATAATTAGACGAAAATAATATTGAAATAATATTGACAATATTTTTTATTTGCTTACTTTATAAGTTGGAAATATTACAACAATTTATTAAGGTGTACATTCTATAATATCTTTAATTAATTTTAAATTCTTCAAAAATTCCACTTCTTCCTCCTCTTTCCTAAGTGGTGAATAAAACACAAAACCGGTGTTTTTTTAACAATATGCCTGTGTTGCATAAAATAAAAATAATACTGAGACACCAGTTTATTTCTTTGAGTATTAGATTTGTGTCCAAAAGAAGGCACAATATCACGCAGAATGTTGCCAATCTCTTCAAATAAGTTTTCTCGCTCAGGATTTAATCCAGATTCTTCCACTAGATATGATAGATATTTTATATTTTTATGGTACATTTTAATGTGGTGTGATTCTTTGCAAAAGGAACACAATTCATACGATTGAAAGTTCATTTTATTATCACTTTTTTACTAACTTATGATTGTATACAATGTTATGAGGAACTTATAATGCCACAAATAAAATATTGATTGACAGGAGTAGTGAATGTCAAATCCATGGCAACTTTACAAAATATTTTTTTAACCGGCAACATACGCCAACAACATTCTATTAGGAATAAAGAATAAAATATCCCGATTTCCTGAATTATTTCAAAAACAAATTATAACCGCTAATACTAATTTTTCTTAGAATTAAACCTAAAAGAATATGAAAAATATTTAAGTATATATGTATAGGTATAGTTATATATTTTTGTTTTTGTTTGTAGTCAATATTGACATTTCTCTGAAACCTAGTAAGAAAATTAAATTAAAAAATATTATAAATTTTTTTTTTTTCAATATAAATTTCCCGAAACCCAGTAAGAAAATTGTATGAAATCATTAATTATTACATAATAGTTTATCTGATATTATATATTTTATTTTACTAGGGAACGGGGAAAATCAGAAAAAAATCTCCCCCAAAACTTCCATTACACACACCCTTCTATTTATTTGTGAATAACGTCAAAATAAATATTTACTTAATGTTGTCTATTTAAATATAATTCCGGTATACAATTTTCTTACAGAATCCCCCACGTGCTTGAATTAATTGCGGCAAATTTGTCTCGTACATGAATTTTTAAAGAAAATTATCCCTCGTCGTTCCGCGTCTCATGATAATTTTCAAAAAATTCATGTACTCAAAAAATTTCCGGCAATGATTCATGCTCTAGCAGGGAGATTATAAGTGAACATTTTTCTCCAACTTTCAGGAATGAGTTTCTTTCATTTACCATTTCTAAAGCGCAATGGGCAATTTTTCATTTTGTGAAGTCTTACTGATTTTCTCCGATGAACTTCTGATAGATTTATCACGAATATATAACATCTTCACCAATGCAAACAGTCTCAAAGTTGGATTTGGGAAATTGTGTTCAGCGGGCGTATTTTCATTCAATTTTATCCATGTAATATGTTGCCACTGATGGTGAAAACCCAGTTGTTCAGATCCTTGATGATGGGATACCAATTTTTGGACGAACCAACATATCAGTATGTCAAAAAACAAAAGGTCTGTAATTATCTCACTAGTTTCAAACGCCGGAGAAAGTACATATTGCAATCGTAAGAAAACCGATTTTAATATTTACCGAACTATAAAATCCTTCTATTCAACATTCAATTGAGAATGTTTCTCTTTTCAACAAACAATTCCTAGTTATTCGATTAGTACTCGGAAAATCACCAATGTGTTAAACAATATTTTATATTGAGATGCATGGAAAATAAAGTGAATTAACTAATCAAAGCTGCAATCAGATTTTTTTTTATCTTTCCAATAGTATAAACGCCATTCAAGCGAACTTCGCATATCCGTCGAAACACATAAACCAAAGTTAGTTTTAGTCGTTTCATCGGGAGATCATGTCGAGAGCATTCGATATCGAATAGCTGGTGATTTCGGCAGCGTCGAAACGGCCCCATTTACAGGCATTTTCCTCCTTACATTGGCATTTCCCGTTCACATTCGATTGCACACGAATTGTTTGACCTATCATTCTCCTACTCCACAGTTTCCAATGTGTTCGGGCTCGATTCACTCTATCTGATACCTCACGAGGCATATCGAGGGTTGGGGATACAAAACTCAATCAGTGTTGTTATCAGTGCGTTGATGTCACAATGTTTGGGTCGGATATGTTTGACGAATTATGAGCTCCAGAAACTTCAACAGTTTATAGAAGAGATGCAGAAGAAATATTACATTGTGAAATGTAACAACGAAAATACATAAGTTTGAAAAACACAAAAGAGCCTATATGTATTACTCAAAGTTTGCTGTAAGGAATTACGCATGTTTACAGCAGATTGAAGAATGCATTTTTGGCCAAAGCTTGATTTCATATAAAAAATCCTAGAGAATCACTTTGAGGAATGATATATATTCATTTTTTTTCTGTAAGAATGAAATTTGTGAATGTTTTGTGATTGCCTACAACATAAATGAAAAAATATTATTTTATTCATATGTTGTATCTGTGTGTCATAAATGCAAAATTTTATTTAATAAAAAAAAATCCATTTCATTGTCAGATAACATATATATATATATATATATATATATATATATATATATATATATATATAGTATAGTATTTGTTGACTACTTAGCTAGTTGTAGACAAAACTAAATATTGGGGATTGCAGCAATATAAAAAAACTATTCAAAATGAGTACAAGCTTTCGGAAATCTTTACTTCCATCAGCAGGAAGAACAAAAGAAAAATAACAATAAATTTAGTTTTTTTAAAGAAAACCATTCGAACCAGTTTACAAAAATTTATGTTGAGGTAAGTGAAAACGTTCATAGAACAGTTTGTTGACTTCAAAATGTGAACAGGGTGTTCATAAAATTAGAAGTAGAATCATCTGCGACTAAAAGATAAACTCTAGTCGAGATTTTTCACCTTTCAAGATAACCTCTTGGAGGGTATCCATGTTGAAAAAAAAAAAGATTCTCAATTGAATATTGTCTAGATTTTTTTTCTGGCAATATCTAACAGAAAACAACTACTTCCCCAGCTAAAGCCACGTTGGACATTGAACTACATCTGATAGATACTTTGAAAGGACCTTAACTCAAAAGAAAAAATAGAAAATTGAAAAATTTGCATTTTTATTCAGATTTTCATTTGATTTTCTATTCCAGTCTTAATATGAAACTCATATAGATGAACGAGACGAAAAAAATATTTTCCAATAAGGAGCACTCGCATTTACTAGGTCTTCTATACATGTTTATGACGCTTTCACGATCATCAAGAAGAACGGAAGAATTGGGAAACACATTTTCTAGTAGGAATCTCTCTCTGCAAATATGAAGAAGACAAACATTTCTTTCGGAGTAACATATTGAAATCCGTGTTTTTTGACATTTATAACCTGTCATGCGGTATGATAGATTGATATGTTTGAAAAAAAATATGTTGAAGACCTAATGAACGCGATACCAGTCTTGCATTAATGTTACAAATGATTTCTGGCGAATACCTACTCCTTCTTGGAAAACATTTTTCTTTGTGTAATGTTCATTGAGATTGGAATATGAAATCAAATAATAATCTGAATGCAAATGCAAAGTTTTTACTTTTAGATTTTGCCTTTCAGGTTATGGTCCTTTCAAAAGATGTAGTCAATGTCCAGCGTCGCTTCAGCCGGGCAAGTAGTTGTTTTCTGTTAGATATTCACGAAAAGTAATTTGATTTGTATCGTGCATTTTTCAATTTTCAGAAAAATCGTTCTATTCTCTATTTAATTGAGAATGTTTCCCATTTCAATATAAAGATTTATTCTGGATAATATGAAGATTGGTGAAGATTCTAATTAGTTTTTCAAGCTCTGTAGATATGATAATTGTAATATACATCTGAATGGAACAGAATATCAATTCCAGTTGGGCCGAATGTCCTTAATCAGCGGTAGAAAAATCATGTAATGCAAAAAAAGTTATCGGTTATGGGATTTAACAGATTTAAATCTATTTTAATTTCGATTCTGATCATACAATCAGATAGAGGTAATGTTACAGTGATAATGTACAAAGACCAATATCTGAATCTATCCAATGACATCATAATCAATAGTTGTTCATTATATTATATTATTTCATCGATGTAATCATTGTCCGAGCAACATAAATACCGCGATTCCCTATTTTATTAATGTTTATCCTCAATCACAGCTATCACTGATTACCATAATTATTTTTCCCTTCAACTCTTCAGGCAATTTCCCCCGTATTTCGTTTATACTTCGTTTGTGTGGAAATATTTACAGAAAATAAAATTATGACGAATAAGGCGAGGGGAAAATTGGTGTACTGGTATTTTGGGGGATGCGTAACCTAGGTAACGGCTGGTTAAGAGGGTGCTTCCATAGGAATGTGGAGATGGCAAAAATGGAAAGGGATTAGGGAAAATGGTGAAGGTTTCATCAAGATGTGGATGCGAATTTGTGCATGGAACTATAGCGACAATAAACAAGCACGTGGTAAAGAACTAGATTGCAATAATTTATCGAAAAATATCATAGTAATGATGTGTGATCATGGGAGAACTCATGAGGTTTTGTTTCAATCAGCGTTGTGAACACATTTATACTGAGGTTTCCTGATTTTAAGGGATGAATAGTTCGTTCATTGGATTTGGGAAAAATTATATTTATCACTGAAGGCTGTTGTAGAGGATTATGGTGTTGTTTCCAATGTATTTGATTGATTTAATAACAAAATTTGGAATATGCATTATGATCGAAAATATTTTTACGAAAATAATCATGTCGAAAATTTGGAGTTGAGGAAATCAATTTGGCTCTGTCATAAAGAGTTTGGCAGACTTATGTTTACCCATATGATGATTTGAATTAGTTTTAGTGGTATATTTTTGTTTATTCGTATGGTATAGCTTTTCGAAAAGTAGCCGATTCTCTTTTTTCATAATATATTTTAAGACTATTTCTTGTCAATCAATATGTAATTTAACGAATAAACTTATTATTATCATTATTATTAATTAAAATTGAGGTATCTGTTAGTGGGTTATAGTTTCTTCAAACAAACATCTATTATATCCATTGTGTTTATCATATTCAGTTCGGATCGTGTAATGAGTGTATTAGGTATCATTTTCTAGTATTTTCTAAAATCATATCCAGTTTTTTTTCACTTGTACACCTGAAAATAACTGAATAATGACGTTTGTCCTGATATTTGTTTATGTGTTTTTCATGTAATGTTTTTCTTTGATTCAGCCAATGATTAAGGATATATTTTGTCAAAGGTTGCGACTCTTTGGATGACCATTTAGGTGACAGGATTTATTGTAATAGGATTATGAGGTTTTTCGAAGAAGTTGCCAACACTTTCAATTTCTGACGTGGAATCTTTCTTTACTTTGGTGATCTTTTGGTATATACAACAGTTTATTATAGTACTCAACTGTATCCGCAACTACAGTTGCGTTTCCCTCATCAACAGTAGAATTTTGATTGAATTATTATTTTATGCTAGTTGTAATTTTTTTCTGAAATAGAAATAATATTGAGTTTATTTTGAAATAATATTCCTATACCTCCTGATACATTTAGGTGATAGAACCAAACGATGAAGGTCACAACGATTTTTTGGAGGGTAATATCATAAGAGCTAGGGGTTTTATCCCTCTTTTTTTTTTCGGAAAGCATTTTGCCAGGGAATTTTACCGGGTAGGGTTTTGCAATTTTGCGAAGCTTGAGTGGTTTAATCTTCGATAATAAGGCCGCAGATTGCTTGAGGGAAAATTAAAAACATGTTGCTATGAAATCCTCTAGCACGAGTATATTTGATGAGAATATTTCCCGATTCACATTTAAAACTAAATAAAATTGCCAGAATTCATGTTATATTCAATTTTCAACGGGTAAAGTTACAACTCTTCTCCATCGTGTCCAAATAATCACCTTTTCTAAATGCTTCGTTTTACAGATTACAGATACAATGATCATTCGCTGATCTTGAACTCACCCAAAAACCTAACATATATAAAAAAAATTCACTATCTAGAACTGATAAAAAAAAGTTCCTTGATGTGCAATCGAACCCGAGCCTTCCTGCGTGATGGACTAACACGCTAACCACTACTCCATTAGAACTTTTATAGATGTATTGAAAATAAAGCAATTAAATTATTCATTGCAGACATAAAATCCTGAGGCTTTTAACATGCTGAAAAAGGTATGTTTGATTTTTCAAATATCAAATCACTGTATGTAGTGAGTACAAAATCCCTTATTCAATCAATTTTGCATTTTATATTTCCCTATGTCGAAATTGAATGCGTTGACATTTAATTCTGACAGGACCAAATGTAGTTTTATAGCAAACCAATCTCGAATCTACTGGTGGTTTTATCAGAATCATAATCGAAATCTATTTCAAGATTATTCCACACACGATGATTTATCTGGTTACACTTTGTCCCACTCACAAAATATATGTGAATAATGGTTGATCCGAACTTTAGAATAATAAAATGAAATGATTTGCTTGTTTCATCTGATACTTTGATCTTATTTTCCCTTCTAAACTTGAGTTCGAAAAGCCTTTCACAATTTCTGTCGAAAAATTGATGAATCTACTTTTGAAGTGTCATACAATTATAGATTCCTATCCAGCCATAAAATTAATTTGTTACATTTCGATATAATGCCCCATCAAACACTACGATTATTTTTATAATAATATACGATAGGATCAAATTTTCATAGAGTGCCTATATTTTGCTACCCATAAATAAAACCGACGAATGCCGTACCTACCCATGAAATCTCCCCAATTACGCCTTATGTCATATTCAAATAATTGGCTCTCTATTCTTCCATTGTCATCCAAACAAACCGAAAACTTTCATAACCCACAACGCAAACATTATCATAATGTCCCTCATCCTTGGCACAAATATAAACCCCAGTGGCAATTTCAAAAGCACCTGGTTCTTTCCGAGCGGAGCATCCCGCCTCTATTATCATAAAAACAAATGAGCCCATCTGCCCAATGGCGAACCGGAACTCCGCCATTTTCTATGCCATCTTCAGCGAGGCCATCGCATCCCTCTTTTTAATCCATAAAAGGCGCTGACAGTAAGTCCGACTGGTTGTCCGTGTTTCACGCACTGCGTTTCGCACTTTGTATCGATGGAAATTTCACGCACGCGCTTTCAATTATGTAATGTTGCGGGGCTTGTTACACGAAATCTCGCTTGCCATTTACACACGGCGTATTATTAATGTGATTAACTCGCATTTCGTTTCACATTGAAAAACAAATTCCATTACACACAACGAAAAAGTTATACTGGCAAAACATTACTGCTAGAAGTGGCCTGTATGATATTCTCTTACTAAAATAAATATTGAGTTGTTATTCAGAGCATGAATTGGACAATAATGTGGCGTAATGAATATTACTCTGATGGGTGCGTAAATTATTCTCTGATATATTATTTTTGATAATCTGAAATAGCTGTGCTTGGCATATTCACAAAAATCTCCCTATATAATGTATATGTCATTATAACCGCCATAATTTTGAACTGATACTCGAAGTGAGCATGTAAGGGTGGATACTTGCATAATACAAAGGTGATTGTATAATACTCACAATTAACAATGATTTTATTCACTACGTTTTGAATTAAAATATCCTGCCGCCTGGGGCAGTATATTCAAGCCCCCATAAAAAGATCTACAACATCGTCTAAAGAATCAGAACTAGAATATTAAGAAAATAAAAGATCTCATGAAAAGACAGTTTCATTACAAGATACTAGTTGAGAATATATAAAATTTCAGAAAAATGCAGTGAAAGCGTTAGGAAGGCTCGTTTTCTATAAGTTTATGATAAAACGAACGATGTCCTTGTTTTTCACAATTAGTACTTATTTCAATCTGTCATTTGTTATTGGAAAGGAATTTTCACATTGTAATTAGGAAATGGGGTAAACTTATAGGTCCATAGTTTCATCTGTAAATTTCTGTTCAGAATTACCGATGCAGAAACCAACCGCTACTTTTCATTATTATAGCTAAACTGATTACACTCTGGAATATTTCAACATGAATGAGAGTGAGCAAGAGAAGAGAAAATTCCTTCAATGTTGAAATATGAGTATGATTTATTTCTCGTATTATTTCATATTCATATTTTATCATTTGTGGTATGAATGAATTATTTGTTTTGTGTTCCACGCTGTACTATTTCTGTATATAGAAATGTAATTGATAAATCCAGAATCTGAAATGTTCCAATCAATCTTTTTGTCATCTTTTTGAAAAAGAGCGGCAGTTTCACCTAAGGAGGAAATTTCTGCTAGTACGACAAAATGATCCGCTACGGCCCTGACACTGTTATTAGTAAATCACCAAGTTCATAAATCTCTTGGCTGGTCAGGTTGACGAGAGACTTATCGATATAGAAGCCAAGCACGGTTGGGCGCGATCAGTACTCAAATGGGTGACCACTGCCTGCCAAGGAACGTTCGCGTTATGAAGCCCCGTACAACTGCAGCATAGTCGCATATTCGCAGCTGCAGGCGACATATCAATGGGCACGAGATATATCGAAAAATGTGCGTTCGTCGGAGGAGACGTTAAGATGGCTGTCCCGAGTTCATAGATGTTGAGCTCATTAAAAAACTCTACCTCTGAAACAACAGGAGATTTGGCAACACTTCCGGTTGGGGGAAGTGTGCTCTCTGACGTCGGTAATAAGCCTAGTCGCCGAATCAGACTGGCGTTAAATAAATGATGAAAAATAATTCTTGCTGCATTAAATATCAATCATGGTTATAATATTTCTCGATCTATAACCTGCAGTACTTGCTTATGACTGCACGGCATATTGAACCAACGTTTGTAATGATTGACATTCATCCTGTTATGCTCCACATTATCTCAATGTTAGTTCATTCGATTCTCGGGTGGTAGTTGATTTTTTATGTTTCAGAAAAAGCGCAGGAGTGTGAATCTCAGATATTTCAATAAAAAAGAAAATTCCGCTGTATTTTTATTATATCAATACCCTGGTTCATTAATAATCGCTCTTTTGTATTTATTTCAGTTAAAAATAAAGGGCATTTACCCATATCAAAAAGGATAGTGCCCCGATTTTGCGGTATAGGTGCCTTCAGGGCATTGTATCATTATGTTCTGTCATATTTTTTTCCATACGCACGCAATCTAATTAAAAAGATAATCCGTTACAATGCAATGCTCGGCAATGGAAGAAAAAATCTTGAACCTGTTGAAGTCGAACGAAGAACAAATTCTCAGACTTCTTCAAAAGTTTGTCATAATTCACAGTTCAAATAGTGAAGATGATGACAATTTACCCGATAATGAAGAAAAAACACCAAAGGAAGGAAGGAAACAAGAAAACCCTAAAGATACAGTCGAAAATGATTATTATTGCATAGAATGCTTTGACAAATACAAAAATACGAAGTCAAAATCCGATTGGATTCAGTGTATATTGCGTCAGAACTGGCTGCATGATATCTGTACACTTTTCAGAAATTATTGTTCAAGATGTGGAAAACTGGAAGCACTTTCCAGCTCAACCTAAATCAAGTAGGATTGATCTTTCTATTGTGTTGTTTTTTTTTAATTTCAAATAATTGCTAATCAATATTAAACCTAAATGTTAATTTTTGTTGGGCGAATGCTAAGTTTAATTACAGTTGTGCGTGTCATATTAGAATTATCTCCTTACCAATAAAACATTTAAAACTATTTATTTTACTTAGTCATTCCATAAGGCATCTATTCTACACTACAGGTATCTATCATTTTCATGGTGGGGCATCTATCCATACAGGTAGCCATAAATCCTTAAAGAATAGTTCTGAAAAAACTCAATTTCTGCAAAATCAGTTATTAGGTGAACCAAAACAAATTATAATGTAATATGAAAGATTGAAGTAGCTATATTCATAGGAATTACTCATGGTGAATTAATAGTTTTAAAATTAGGAAACCCTTTCTATCCCGGTTTATCCTACTCCAAAGCGAGCATCGGGCAGGCTACAAGGTGTTGTCAAAGTTTTCTTGGGAGGCTGTAGAATTTGTCAAAATATATTATTTTACCAGAAATCGACCAAATAAAAGTTGGAAAATGGCGAAGGTACAAAACTTACTGATATAACGGGTCCAATATAGGTATTTATTTAACTATGATCGCTAGAAATTTATTATTCGTCCTACTGCCTAAAGAAATAATGTTAATATTCAACTATTGCGTGACGATCTTGAGGTTGAACCGTTTGTACTTTTTGACAATAGTATGGATAAAATTATTAATATTCCATACTTCACTGTGCGCATTCCAGCATGTCCTCTGGTGGCTGTCTCCTTGAATACCCTATTTCACTTTTCACGCAAACAATTAAACTTAAACAAACTTTCCCGGTTGGGTTATTTACTAACGGAAATCTCTCGGCGTGTAAATGAGTTGAAATACTCATAACCGCAAACTCTGAGAACTCATGACACGTGACACGCTTAAGAATATTATTTTCTGATTGGCTGCTGATGGAACTTCTCATTCTTTATCAGTCAGTGGCCTTTCAGATAAAGTATAATGTAGGTTCAATAGCAAAAAGGTGTTATATGAATTCGTAAATTGGCGAAATAATGTGCTGCTTGAATTCTCTCAAATCCTCACTTAATGATATATTCGTTATTTTAAACCTTCATATAGGTGATTTTTCCATAAAATCACATATTTTTAAGAGGTCTATATTCTGTTGATATTGCATCAACTTTGAAATATATTATTTTCAATTATATAACTGTTGGTGGTACACTCATAATTTGATGCAACTAAAATACTAAACAGCCCAAATATGAATACTCACACTTGGAATATTGTCGTTGTTGCAAACTCCCTCTGACAGCAACCTATCCCTTATCTCCCATGCAAAAATAGACGGGCACTCCCTCTTGTAATCTGCAATCTTATTCACCACCGGCGTAGTCGCTACCCTGGGTTTCGACCCTCCAATGGCCCTAGGCTTGATGGACCCCGTTTCATAGTACCTGTAATCACAACTTCCATCAGCCAAACATACAGATAAAGCCCTTCGGGACATTTACCTGCCCAAAATTTTGGACACGCAACCATTGGATACTTGGAGGATCCGCGAGATATCGCAGGGCCTGGCGCCGGAGTGGGCGAGTTCGACGATCTTTTGGCGTGTCGAATCCGGTAGGGGTCTGCCGTTGACGTAGACACCGCCTAGTTGGTTGATGCCGCTGTGACCGGCTGCAGAACATCCGAAAATTGAGTTTTGTCCCATATGATGCATGAGGTCCTCTTCTGAAAAGAAGGAACATGTGAAAGCAGTGTGGCATTTTTTTGTGAAACACTCAGAAGTACTGATGATAACGGATTACGGAATATAATAATGCTCCATGTACAAATTACTCACTTAACAGTGAACACATGTATCCAGGGATTGAATTAGATTTCTCAAAGGCATAAACACATTGATCTCTTGAAATGCAGAACACAAATCTATTATTGGGAGATGAAAAAATTAAGATCCAAAACCTATAAACTACCAAATCTGAAACAACTTCCCATAGTCAAAATAATTATAATTGAATGAAAAATATCTACTTATATAATAATAGCGACCCATTCCAAAACTGTTATTTATTATCCGATTCAGAAGTTTTTTTTTCAGTAGATAGAGCATCAATAGTTCTAGTTGAATGCCATAAATTCGAAATAAAAATAAAAATTTCACGGCCTACTTCGAATTTTTTTCAAGGTCAAAAATACAAAAAACATACTAGCGATTTTTCGTAATAAAATTTGACGACGCCACTGCATTTGCTATGCTTTCAAATGGGTGTGACCAAAATTTCACGAAAAAATTTTTTTTAACAGAAATATGGCATAAGTAAAATTCATATCAAAATATTTCCAATAGTCGTCATATAAATCACAATCTTGTTAAAAATATCGTTTAAAATGCTCTTTCAGGTCGTTAACAGCCGAGTTTGTAAACAGCAGTTATTCAAAATAGCGTCAAATTATGTTTCTTCCAAAAGTAACTCCATAGTATAGGAGATAGTTATGTCCATCAGAACACTGCAGTTTTTGCCAAAGAAATTAAATGTACATCTTTACATCAAATAGTAATCAATATTCAATAATCAATAATGACCAATATTGATAACATAAATGAACTACAACAAAAGAATGCATTGAAATGAGAGTGCCTACACATTAATTCTCGTACTTTTCAACCAAATCCCGATTAAATTTGATACATTTATTCTACCATTTTCTAATGCTAACTAACCATAAGACTCGATCAACATTCGATCATTGTTTTGGGGTAATATCTGTGCAAGCCTGCCTTATTCTTTCACGCAGTTCCTCTTTGGTGGTTGACAGTTATTCCAAATATCAATCTTGATTTCATTCAAACATGCTTGGGATACCACATTATAAAATATTATTTTCATTAGGAGGCTTCGTAACTTTAGTTGCAATAGAGATGACAAGTCATCAGAACAATAGACGAAAAGACACAAATTTGTCAGTGTTAATAGTTAAGTTTAGAACTCCTCAAGTACCTACACTAATAAAGAAGTATGGCTGATAATTTGACTTTGCAGGAGAAAATTGAAGTAGTAAGACTTCGTGGTAACAACGACAGATCCGAAAGGGAAGTATGTAGAATTTTCAATAACATGCATCCGGAGCGTCGAAATATTAGCAGAGCTACAGTTGGCCGAATAAACCAAATTTATAATCAGTATGGAGCTGTTTGTAAACATATTCTGAAGAATAGTAATATTGTACAAAGACAGAGACGAAATAATTCTGAACGAATCCGAAATTATTTTTATAATAATCCGAAAACAAGTGTGAGAATTGCAAGTTTGGACATTAACTTACCGCGTGAAAAATAAGGAGAAATCTTAGGAAATATAATAAGATGAAGCTGTTTAAACTAAAGTTTCTTCACACCTTAGAAGAAGGCGATAATAAAAAGAGGATGGAGTATAGTTTATGGGCTCATGGAGAAAATCTAAATAACAGGAATTTTCTGAAAAAAAATTTGTTCAGTGACGAGGCAACATTCACAACCAATGGAACAGTTAATTCTCAAAATACAAGGTACTGGACGGAAGAAAATCCACATTGGATAATAAATTGCAGAAGACAGTACTCACAAAAATGAATGTTTGGTGTGGAATATTACATACCAAAATAATTGGCCCCTTTTTTTTGGAAGCAGTTTGAATGGTCAACATGTTTTGAATTTTTTGAAAAACGAATTTCTCAACGCTATGCATGAACTTCCACTGGCAGAAGAGGCTCATCTTCTATTTCAATCAGATGGCTGTTCCATTCACAATAGCAGGATTGTGAGAGATTGGTTGGGAGAAAATTTTCCTAATCGGTGGATAGGGCGAAATAGAGCATTGATCGAGTTTCCCCCCAGATCCCCGGACTTGACTCCAATGGATTTTTTTCATGGGGCTCCGTTGAAGAAAAAGTTTACAAAACTCGCCCAACGAGCAAAGAGAAACTGCGTGAAAGAATAGGACAGAGATATCACCCCAAACCAATTATCGAATGTTATGGTTAACATTCGAAAACGATACGATAAATGTATCGAATTAAATGGAGATTTGGTTGAACAGTCCGAAATTTAATGTGTGGGCACTGTCATGTCAATACAATCTTTTGTAGTAGTTCATTTATATTATTAATATTGGTAATTATATTATTGGATGTAAAGATGTGCATTTCTATTCTTTGACAACAAACTGCAGTGTTCTAAGAGACATATCATATCCCACATAGAGTTGGTATATTCTGAATGAGTATTTTAAACCATATTATTTACAAAATTGTGATTTATATGACAACTATTTGAATTATTTCGATATTGATATGAATATTTTACTTATGCTATATTTCTGTTAAAAAATAATAATTTTAACGTGAAATTTTGGTCACACCCATTTGAAAGCATCAGAAATCCAGTGGCGTCATCAAATTTTATTTAAAAAAATCGCTAGTATGTTTTTTGGATTTGTTGGATTTTTATTTCGAATTTATGGCATCTAACTAGAACTATTGATGTTCTATCTACTGAAAAAAAAAACTTCTGAATCGGATAATAAATAACAGTTTTCCGAATTGGTCACTCTGTATATATACATACAGGGTGTAATCTAATCTCTTGAAAACCCGCGAATGACGAGTGTACAATGCCAATTCATAACGAAAACATTCATTTTCATGGACTAGACGCCCAAAACGAACCATTTTGGAGTTATTAGACATTTTTAAGAAGAAGTGACAGATACAGTCTAGCCTGTCGAACATCTTTTTGTAAACTACCAATTTCAATAGTGTCCCTGTCAAGCATATTGAAGGTTGTACGGATTTCGCATTACTTTTATTTTGAATATTGTACAGAGGTTATTCAAAAACAGGGAGACAAAATTTGTAGTAAAAATTGAAAATCTCAAGTTTTTCAAATAGAAATCCTATTTGGGACCGCATTTCTTTTATTTGGTACAATTATTAACTTTATATTATTTCAACAATTTTTTATTCTATTGTTCAATAATGGATTAACAAAATCAGTACCTCCCACTCCCAAGCATTTTTCATCAAAAAATTACGTCTCCCACAGCTCTTCTGATCATATCGGGTGAGCGTTTAAATAATTTCGAATCTTTTATATGACTTTTATAAGTCCATAAAAAAAAATATTGCCGTTAAACCGGGAGACCTCTCTGGCCAAAGTTGAAGACATTTTAAGAATTTCGGCACACGTTTTTCCGAACTTTGTATTATATTGAAAAAATATGATAGTGGTTCGTGTTTTAAACAACCTTCATAGCCTATTAGCAAGTACGCTCCAAAAATTGTCACCATTTATGATAACCATAGAACCATAGAAAAATAACGAATCATAGCTCTAATTAGTCAAGATACTCTTACAAAACAAAAATTTAGAAAATTGATAATGAAGCAATAGAGAATGACACTGAATGACATTGATGAATTTCTTATACTGCCTATATGAAGTTCTCCCAATGATTTAATAGGACTCAAAGCATACGGGGCAACATTTTAGAGAGCCACAACTTGAAAAAAAGATAACGTTTAATGATCATAAAATATAATTGGAGAACTCATCTCCGGTCTTCGACCATTCCAACGCGTGATCTATGTATAGTATATAATAAAAAGGGTTGAGATAAAAAGATACTGAAATATTCAGTTCAATTCGGCAGTAAGGTCAGGTAATCAATCTGATGTTGAATTTCAAATCAATCTGTGATATTCAGATTTGGTACCCTTAATCAGTTACAATGTAGTTAAAAGACGATTGAAAGTCAGACAAGTTTCGAATGATTTCGTAAGTTATAGTCGGCAGTTATAGTCAGCGATAGTGAAGTAAAAAGAAGAGAATCAATGAACAATCATGGCTGTATGGACCAAGTCCGAATGCCAAAAAAAAAAATTAACAATCAGGCCACATTCAAAACGCGTAATTATTATAAGCAGTTTAATGGTGAGAATAACGGAAAATAAAAAGTTATAAACCGCGGAAAATCGCAGGTAAAAATACGAACTGGTGAGAAAATGCTAAAAGTGATCAGCTACTATACTCAACTAATGAGAATAATGAGCGTTGAACAGTAATAAATGGGTACCATAAAGAATAAGAGGATATTGAAATAAATTAAAGTAAACCGCGAATTATTGATTCAAACTGAAAATAAACATGGTTCAAATTAAACTAATATCCAAATAATAAAAATAAAATGTTGCAGTATTTTTTGGAGACAGAAATATATTTTTATACTTATAATTGAGGTACCTATTGGAGATTTGTTCCTTGTTACTACACATTTTTCCTTCATTGAACTATACATTTAAAATTACCGAACTTTGCTATTGATTCAGGAAAAGGTTGAATCAGCAGAAATTGAAAATTAATTCAATCAACATACGAGTGAAAGAATTCCTTCCGAGGGCGAACTTTCCTCCAGAATCTGTTGTCAATTTTTTTTTGGTCAAAATATAATAGTCACTTTCCCGCACATTAGAAACAAAACCGTACCCATGAAGAAGAACAAACGAATTTGCATAAACATCATCCATATACAAAGCGCAACATAAACTATAGTTTTTCTCTAGAAACCGCATTGCAAAACTTCGAGACTAAGAGGATTGTGGGGTATTTAAAGGCAGTGGGTATTAAGTGCGTTATAATCTGATAATACATCAGTGAATAGCAGCCTCTACAGAACATAATTCGGGCCACTTCGGGGGGTGGATAGTGGATTCCAAAGTTAGTAAGTTGCCTCGCTACTATTCACTGCATATGCCTCTGTTTGATGTGCCATATCATCCCAATTTGCAACAATGGGAGGGAGATTTGTTGAATAAGCGGAATTGAAGATACTCATTATTTGGAGAGTTGTTTCTGTGATTTGAAATATTCGAATTGTCGATTTTATTTAGAAGAGTCCGCAACCACAAATAATTTAAAATATTTAGGAAGTGAAACAAATGTATTTCCATGAGTACCATCCAAGTCAATTTCCAATTCGTTATAAAAAAATGTAAATGCCATTATATGCGAATTTAGGAAAATGTAAGCATTAAACATTTGTGAAAGTAAAATAATTTTAGTATTTACTTAAAAAAATAGCATCTTTGATTATTGATATTCAAATGTCATCAGTAAATCACGAGATTATTTTTTTTTTCAATTACTTGGTTATTATTTGACTAGAATATACCCCAAAGATAGTTAAATATGGAAAAATGGATTATGGAGAAATTATAATATAATGTTAAAACTGAGAAAACCAATTGATATCATGCAATTATTTGTATATTGGGTATGTATTGCTATAACATTGAGGAGGAAATGAAAAAGCTATGAGGATTTAATACGACTCCACAAACTTCCACGTCAGTATTTTTCAGTTCACATTCATCTCAAAATAAAAATAGTTCTATGAATTCCAAAGAGAGAATCTCGCAGATGTATCGAATTCTTGAACTACTTTTCCATTCAATGAAAACCACGATACCTTTTATCACATTTTCATTCGGTAGGGGAGCGAGGGGCTTGTTGTAACAGTTTTCATGGAAACTAATATATCTTGAGATCCATTGATTCAATTGCTACTAAATGAAGATGGATGGATACTGTAACTCTTCCTCTACCAAATCAAGTGAAAATAATACCATAACTATTGGTCATTATTTTACAATCAATTATTTTCTAGAAGAAGTGCGGTGTTACAACTTACCTCGTGCTTGGGGCAAGTTGTAACGTTTACCGGGGCAAGTAGTAACGACAAAAAAAAACAACAATAATACCTCTAATCATTTATTCTTTGTTTATTTTTAACAAAATTGACATCTTTCTAAAGTAGGTATTATGTAATTCTTATCAAAAATCAACTTGAATACACTTTTCAAGTAATCAACACCTAAAAATTAAGTAATTAACAGTTTTATTTAGTTAAACACTACTTATAATCATCATGGCACTCTTAATTCACGGTTAGTAATTAAATTATTTATATCTAAGTTTGCTTCGTGATTATCTCTTTTCAATTTCTAACAAAGTATTGCACTTATGTAAGAATCAACATTTGGTGGGTTCCATTATAATTAAATTCAGTCTTCATCTGAGCAACAATTAATACAAATAAAAGATATAGTGTCTCCTGTAACATATCCTACATGTGCCCACATCTTACAAATGATACACTCGACCCAATCTTCTTTATTTGAATCTGTGTAAGCTTCACCACATACCAGACAATACCACTCTTCTGATTCAGATTCTGAATCTGAACATGAAATCTTTTTTTTAGCTCTGTCCACTCCGGTTTTATTTTTTGTTGATGTACCTTTGCCTTTTTCCTTTCCTTTACCTTTTCCTTTAATTTTGTCATCTTTTTTTTGTTTTTTCTTCATCTTTTCCTCATATTCCTTTTGTAAAGCTTCTTTTTCGGGAGTGTCCGTCAATACTGTAGATTATCTTTTGCGTCTGCTATTTGTATTAGTTTTTCTTGGTGGCGCCTTTGGTAGAGGTCTAATTTTCGATGGCGAAAAAGTTTTTTGTAGACTGAAGCAACTCGGAGTTGAGTCGTTCGCAATTTCGATTTGGCTTATAATTTCCGTGGTGCTGATATCTAATTCAGGGGCAGAATGTAATAGTTCTGGATTTTAAAGATTCAATGATAAATTTTCTGTGAAATTTACGACATCTGGCTCTTGTGTAGGATCTGGACGATCAGTAACATAAGATGGCGCAAAGTCGGGGTCTTGGAAAATATCAGCATTCAAAGGCCATACACCAGAAGTTTTAAATCCACTCATAATATTAGCAGGGCTTCAGGCAAGCGGTAACGATTCTTTCTCAATACCTGGGATGTCATATATTGTCATCGTTTTCCCCGGATTGTTGTGCATCCATGCTGTCTGTGCCCTATTTATGTAATTTTTTAAAGGGCCGTTCACTCCTACGTCTAAAGGTTGCAAATTGTGGAGCAGTGGGGGAAACGATAACATGATGACATTATTTTTTTTGGCTTTTTCAACAACTCCAATATTCACGTGTGAGCTATGGTTATCAAGTAGCAACAGAACTGGCTCTTCCTTGGTGAGTTTTGCGTGTTTGATAAAATTATTCATAAAAATTAAAAATTCTTTTTCGGTCATCCATCCAGAGGAATTACCAGCTCCAATGCAATCTGGAGGTCCACCACGAATAAACATTTCAGAATATTTGAGCCTGGGAAAAACGAACATCGGTGGGATAAAATTACCCGCAGCGTTAGAGGCACAAGCAAGTGTTACAAGAGTTCCCCCCTCAGCCGATGTGATAGCTCCAATTTGCTTTTGGCCACGAGCAGCTACTATTTTCCTAGGTTTTTGAACCGTTGGGACCCCTGTTTCATCAATTTTCCATATTCGAGAAGCATTAAACTGATATTTTTGAAGAAGTCATTGATATATTTCAAAGAATGAATTAACGTTAGTCTTATTGAAAGACGTCGCTCGACTCAAAAAAGACGTCGCTTCTGGTGTCCTTGAAGATTTCTGCGCTACAATTTTGGAACCAGTCAGTACCAGCCATGTTATTTTGATGTCAAGAAGGAGGAATGTTTTTAGCATTGAGCTGCACACCGCATTGGTAAGCTAGTTTCCTTACTTCTATAGGAAGTAGTCCAAAATATATTTCGGCGCACTTGAGTAGGTAGGAAGCCATCTTACCTTCTTCTTCTGCAGTAAATACTTGTCTAGGCTTAACATAACCAACTCTTAAACTTTCATTATTTTCTTTTCCTTTATGTATCTATGAAGAGAGACGTGACATAATCCGAAAGTCTGACTAGCTTTCCGAATACTGCTTTTTTTCCTTAAACTTCAGCTGCCGCTAACTCGTACACTTCTTGGTTTTGTGTTGCCCACTCTGACTTTCTTTTATACACCCTCATTCTAGAAGAAAGGAAAAAAAATGAGTAGGTATCTACATCATACCTTGGGGCATGTTGTAACACGTTTGTTACAACTAACCCCATGGTATGATTTCTAACATTTATCAATATTCAAACAATTTAGCAATCTTGAAAACTGTTACACATTATCAGAGATAGATGAATTTGAATGTAAATAAGATATAGAAAGTTTGAAATTAGTCGATAATAATAACGCAAACGAAAATTTTACGACAGTACAATTTTATATTACCTGGCAAAAATAAAGCGCGTGCACACTTCCGCTCACTGTGCCGGCCGGCGGCGGCGGGACACTGGCTATGGCAACATGATGCGGCGCGGTTTATAGGTCAAATCAAGTCAGAGAAATACGCTAATGAAGTTCAAGATCCTAGTGAAAAGAGCCTGTTACTACTTACCCCTGTTACAACAAGCCCCTCGCTCCCCTACAGAATTGATATATTTTTCTTCTGCCTAAACGTAAACAAAATAAAGCCTACTGCAGTTCCGGAATTGTTGAAAAAACTTCACGATATCACGGTCTCATGGCGAATATCACCAAGTTAGACAAACCAACTCGCTGAACGATTTCGTTTAATTTTGGAATTCAGTGTATCTAGTCACTAATCTGCCTTGTGTGAATTCAAAGTAAATCATGCTCGAGCAAGCACGAAATGGGACATAGATTAAATCCCATCTCGAAAGTTGAGTTCGCGCTTGTACGCATTCGAGACGCACTGTCTCCGGTATAAATCTCCGTTAAGGATTAAATTATTCCTTTGTACACATTAATGAAGTAAAATAAGTTTTTGTTCTTACTTTGATCAAAAAATACCTGCAGACCTTTTCGCTATACCTCAACGAAATCATTTTGGTAGTTATTCAGTTAGTTATATGCCCATAGGACATCGTTAATATACTAAGAATACCGGGAAAACGTGTAAATGTTTTTGGGTAACGTTGACCAGAATATTCCACTGTGAGAATAATTCGAAATAACATTTCACGAAGCAAAACTATACATTTTAGTAACCGCACACTTTTATTGTTTGACTTTGGAAATCTATATAGGTTTGTGGTGAGCTGCTACCGCCTCCAAAGGAACCGGGTTATTCACCAAGGGTTGTCACAATATATTTCTTTCTTTCTTTTGCTGGCGCTCACGAATCAAGATCCCGAAGCAGGTTAGTAACTACGACTCTAGGTTTATAGAGCTGAGAGATTCCTTGCCTGTCAAGACACTATCAGGGGCTCCTTGTGAGCACTTCCTTGGAAATGGGGCAACAATTCGCGTTCCTACTTTCTACAAAAACCTGCATCGATTAGGTGTCCATGGTGTGTTTGTGTTTTGGGATAACTACGTATCAACAGAACCTCATGCACAAACTTGATGGACAAGTGGAAAGAAAACAACTCTAATAGGACATAGTCTATGCAAAATCATATCCTCTTCACCTAAACATGTAAGAGACATGCTCAATAGCCAACCTAGTAGCTAGATAGTGAAGGCTGATGAACTCGAAATACCTCACAGATAGATTACTGAATCTCTTACGAACCTAGTGCTGGGGAAACTACTGGAGAAGACGCAAGGCGCAGTATTGAAGGGTATCCTTAGCAAGATTGGTGCCCCGTTTTTCTGAATATTAAATAACCAACCAACACTCCTTCCTTCCCACCTCTCTGAGTTTTCCGTCACAGAAAACAATTTACCAAGATCTCTCCCAGCGAATTATTGTGAAGCCAAAACATTCGATGGGTACAGGTTTGGAAAGAAGTTCAAAAGTGGTTTATAAAGGATATACTCAGAAGGGTTGTGAATAAAATACAAACTGATTAAGGGAAATCAAATTTTTCCCGCCATTAGTGGGACTGTTTGGAGCTGCCAGTTCTCATAATCAAACACCGTACAACTTTGATTTACCATTCTTTGAGCACTAATATTTGGATACCCCCAAATTTTTATGATTTAGATCTAGTTTGAAGACATTTCAAAAATGAGGAAGATAGACCTACAATCATCTGTAGAAAGAAAAGAGACATACATCGCCTGTGCGCTTCATTTGCTTATGAGCAAGGATTCTGATGTGATGTTGAGAGTTCATTGGAAAAATCATCAAATGGAGTAACGCTTTGTTGTTGACATTGAAGACACAGTATTTTTCTCAGGCAAATTCATTGATGAACGTTTGAATATACCACCAATTGTTCTGGAGTTTGCAACTGTATCTCCCATTGATTTCCAGGAATAAAAACCCAATGATCATGAAGAAATTGGCAGAAAGATAACAAATATCACGGGAGAAAAGCGGTTAAGAAATTTCCTGATGCAACGCCGCAGTATTGAGATAGCTCGTGGCAACACAGCGTCTGTAATCGGCCCAATTCCCAATACTGATATCTTAGGAGAAATTTACAATTAATGATGTCTATTCCTTGTTCACCGAGTATTGTTGCTGACTAAATTCAGTAATTGAGATGATATGAATGTTATTCTATAGAACTCCTACCTCGATAGCACTGGATTTTTCTTGAGTAATCATTTTATATAATATTATCCAGTGGGATACTATCGAATGGGATATTCGAATATTCCCTATGGATATGTAAAATCTATATATTTTGGAAATAGTCCATTGAATATTCTATGCATAATTACTATCGTTTCGGACGTCCATCGTCTTAATGTATTTGAAAGGTTTTCACGACGTTTCGAATGCTTGTATCTGCAATCGTCTTCAGGTGAATACTGACAAGTTTAGGTGCTACTTACCAATTTATATGACTGTCGGCACAATGGTGCGTGAATTCCGCCATGTGCAGCGGTGCGTAATTTAAGTTTAGGTGCTACTTACCAATTGGTTGATAAGCGTTATTGGTTCGATGGGCGGTCTTTGAACTTCGTTTGACATGATCCTCTCTATGTAAATCGCGTCGTCCATAGAACTCGATGGTGCTCAGTCCAGGCGTGGTCAGCGATTCCCGATTTTGATATTTCTCCACGTCGAGTCCATTTCTTGTGCTCATCCAATCTTACCGATAACGGTCTCTTTGTCTCTCCAATGTAGGAATCTTCTACATCGTAGAGACATTGGAGAGACAAAGAGACCGTTATCGGTAAGATTGGATGAGCACAAGAAATGGACTCGACGTGGAGAAATATCAAATTCGGGAATCGCTGACCACGCCTGGACTGAGCACCATCGAGTTCTATGGGACGACGCAAGTGTTCTACATAGAGAGGAGCATTGGTTCAAACGAAAGTTCAAAGAGGCCGCCTACATCGAAGCCAATAACGCCTTCAGTCAACCGAGCGTTGAGATCAAGAACGTATGCTCTTGCTCTTTCTGGCGGGCTGCAGAGGCGTGAAACTTCACTCACCACCACACCGCGCGTAATTACACGCACCGCTGCACATGGCGGAATTGCACGCACCATTGCGCTGACAGTCATATAAATTGGTAAGTAGCACCTAAACTTGTCAGTATTCACCTGAAGACGATTGCAGATACAAGCATTCGAAACGTCGTGAAAACCTTCTGAATACATTAAGACGATGGACGTCCGAAACGATAGTAATCAAGTTACCACATCGTCTACAACCTTCAAACAATTCTATGCATATATGTGATAACCAAAGAATATTTCTGAAATTATATCAAGAAACATTTCAATACCTTTCGAAATGTGGTGCTCATTTTGATGAGATGGATATACCTAATCAGACATTAACAAAGAAATATAATCCAAAATAATATTACGGTATTTTCGTTTGGAAAAAGATTGTGGTTGTATTCTAAGAAATAATTCAGGAGTAATATACTATTTTCGCAGTTTTGCAGAATATTATGAAAATAAATATTCTGTGCTTTCTGGGCGTGTCTACCTTTAGTGTATCCAACAAAAGTCATGAGATATTTTCTTGTATTTTCCCCATTATTCCTTCATTGTCATGGGTGCTAATTTTTTTCAATGTTTGGAGACTATCGTACCGAATCTTTGATAAATGAAACATTTCTCACTCCCCGGTGTTGAGGAAGGTCAATAACCCTTCAAATGGCAACTGACATCAGAAAATACCTTATGAAATGACGAAGAATCAATTTGAGCAGGAGTTACACAACAGAACAACGTTCTCCATCAGCTCTCACCAAACTTAATTCACAGCCATCCCATTAAGTCCAAGCAAACAGAAAGATCCAAGATCCGGTCAACATCACGGTGAGAGAATGACGATGCCTAACGTAATTATTTTTCATCGTAGCACTGACAGACTCTTATCTTTCTAGTATTCGTCGGCATGTGAAGGGACCCACTAAAAGTTGATTTTCCAGAAATCTCTGGAATATTAAGAAACATGCTCCAATTCTATCTCACAAGCCGTATACCCTCAATGAAATGCAGAATTGAACAAACGAAGTCTATCACTCCATCATCCAATGACCTTTCGAAATCAAAACTGATCCCAACTGCGATTCCTCATCCCCGGAGAGTAGTCTGAGTACACGAATTCGAAAGACCAGCAGACGAGTATGCACTTACCAAAGGTCCCAGAGGAATCAGTTATCCCTACACGTCTTTCCCATCTTTCTCTGTTTTTTAGGTGGGGAAATTCATCGGATATTTGTCGATGGTGATATGAGGACCCATAATATCCCCTGAATTGTAATTATAGTACTAACACAAAATAATGTGCTTAAAAAGTATTGGAGATTCACACCCGGAATATGTTCTCACAGATGCCCAGTATTTTACAATATTTTTCAAGATTGAGAACAAGAGTGCATAATTTCGAGATTGATAACAGTGAATGGAGAGATGAAACCATATCCCCAATTCACTCGACCGTTGGATATTGCTCAAGCTAAACAAAATAATGTCTGAAGAATGTATGTATTTTTATTTCTATGTGTTTTAATGAAATATGATATATTGTTAAGGTGCCCGTATTCTATTTTTCTATAAATGCAGATTACGTTGCATTAATAGCAACTACAGATCTCTGAGCACAGCTTTGAATAAAAATGGAACTGACAACCAAGATATTGCCAAGGAGAGTACACCATTACAGGAGAAAGGACAGTATTCCTTTAGTGTTCCGTTTTCTCGCCTGCTAATGAGAATGGAGGAAAAAGGTGGTAGCCTATGGCAGATTACAAAGGGCAATAAGCTTCAAATCACCGACACCACACTGCAGAAAAGAGCAGAACTACTACTTGGTAGGCTTTGTTGAAAACTTAGAAGTAGCTTGACTCCTGGGCATATACAAGCCATTGAGGAATATTAGGGTAATTTTCATACCAACACCTGGAAAAACTTGACGTGGAACGGAAAACTCCCCATCACTAATTAGTATCATGTCCTTTGGACTCAAGACTCTAGAGAAGCTGATGGATAGGCACATAAGGGACGGGCACTGGTAGAAATCACTGTATTGCAACCAATAAGGCCACTTAACAGAAATATCATCCTACAAACTGCTAGAAAGAGTGGAGAATACACTGGAAATAAAAAAGTACTACAAGTGGCTTTCCTTAGCCTTTTTACCAATACTTCTATAGACTCAATCATCAGATCTCTCAGAGAGCGAGAGAGAGGAGTCGAGGAACCTTGCGTAACCTAGATCTGAGAAATAAAATGATTCCCACAACCTCAATGGACGAGACTGTAGTTGCCCGGGCAGCCAGAGGATGTCCAGAGGGGGAATTCCCTCTTCATCCCTGTGAATCTGGTCATGGGATATATGAAAGGAAAAGGTCCAAAAACCTTGAGTGAGCCAACGGCATAGTCGTCCTAGAACAGAGGAAATACTAAACAACGGTTTTTGATCGATGGACCTGAAGGAACTGTACATCAACCCTAAAGAAACACCATAGTAACATTCACTCGAAAACGAAAACTATAGAATGCCTGAGGCCCATAAAATATATCGGAGTGATACTGAACTCGAAACTGATGAAAATAAGCAGATAAGCGTATACCACACTATTTGTGGCCAGACGCTTCTTAGGGAGAAAATGGTCACACATATAAACTGGCTGTACATAATGGTAAATTTGGCCATAACCTACTCTTCCTTGGTGTGGCGCACTATAACAATACTAGGCAGAGTACCAAGACTACGTAGGTATTATAAGGGCAAGGAGATAAACGCCTTCTTCGATGGAAAAACTGCTGGGATTGCCTACCCTCCAGTTGAAGTTACAATGGAAGTGGAACATCGTAAGCATTGTGTCAAGATATCACATTGCAAAACGACATCACCTACAGGGAAAGATACCCAGATGGGCCTAAAGGAAAATGGTGCGGGAGCATTTTCTAAAAACCCCAAGACTGGTTTCAGCTCTCGCTGGGTAACCACATCCCTGTGTTTCAGACAGTCTACGCAATGCTTCAACGTACAGGGGAAAATAATGGGAGAGTAATATAAAATGAGAAAAGCATATTCTGTAGGCCTAAAGTCTGGTATGAAAAACGAACCCAGTCCAAGAGAGTACAGTAGATGACTTGAAATACAAATACTACTGGTATAATGTCTCAGGAAACACGGAAAATAATATCATGAAGATTCATGACTGGACATACGCTAGTAAAAAAGAGACCCTCAATTAAATGGGAATATACAATGGCGACCTAAAGTGCAAATTTTGCGGAATGGAACAAAAACACATACTGTGCCACGGCCAGACGATCCTACAGGATGAAGTTTCTGACGCATTGACTCAGAGATTCTCATACTACCGAAACGTGTCCATAAAGGATTGTCTCTACCTACCAAACGAACAATTATATCGTTTTCACAAAGCGTAACTTTTGTGCCAAATACCTCATGAATCCAGATGTAATGCTAAAATGAAACATCTCATCAAGGACAAGAGAAAAAACTCCATCTGAAATATCATCTGGGCAGATACCAATCAGACCCAGTTATAGAACAAGGCAATGATGTCGCTGCATGGCATATAATTCATAAGGGGATGCCAAAGATTCCAGTTAATGAACTTCTAAAGAAAATAGTCAATCATTCATGGTTTGCCATAAATAAGTATTATATCATTACCTGAATATCCCGAAAATTGCAGAGTAAATCAGATAGTTTCAAAGTGGATCTCCAGCTGCTGCTCAACCAGCACTAAAGAGAAAGAGCACCAAACCATATCGAATATTCGCAAAATTCACCGGTGGACACATTATATTTGATTTGTTAATTCATTGACTATTACCATTACACCAGGATCATATGCAAGAGATGTGCTTTGAAAGATAACAAGTACATTGAAGGTCCTTCCACCTAGGACGTGGAAGGACCTGGATGTGAGTCGGTTAATACAAATAATCAAGAAATTGAACTATCAAAGGCATCGAAAAGCTTTACTGCCTAATTACCACTTATACAATTTTTTGCTGAGGATTCAAATTGAAATTCCAACATCTGACAAATACTGAAATATTTACACTTTGTTTTCGTTCTTAATTGGTTAACCTTGATCAGCAAAACTAGTTTTTAATAGTTGAACATTTCTTCGCCTGCAGAACAAAAATCCTCTCGTTGGCATTGACTCCAAGAGATATTCAATATTTTCAGTTTTTGTAGATTTTTTATCCAACTTTCCAAGTACTTCCTACCATTCAAAGAGTTCCAATATGTGGTGCAAGCGCAAAACCAACGCTGTTTTTGGTGAAGGTATCGGTTGTAGTACTCCACTGAAAATGCTCTACTCATCCAAGATTTTTTCGACACATATTATAATTTTTTCTACGAAATTGTTAGGGCGCCCTTGAAGTCATCAGACTTTCATCGACTTTCTCCTCGCCTATTGTCTTTCTATCTTCGATCGTCTGTTCTTGTCGTCGTCCGCTTTATTCCGGCGAACTTGTGAAAATGGCGTCTCTTTGTTGACTCGGTAACCCGTAGTTCGCGACACTCTGCGCTTAAATTGCATTAACCTTAACATTACATGCCGAATTGAGGACGTACCGAAACGTGAAACGCCGGCCCGTGGAGTGGGGATGGAGGAGTCTTTAGTCGGCAAGATGGTGACAGCTTCGCCACCAGACGGTACAGGCTCGCATAAATTAATTGGAGGTGAAATCTGCTCTTGGCTCGCAATGACTCGTATCCGATTCAGATTCACGTATTGTGTCGAAGGTGTTTACCGCCCTGTGGAATAATAATAATAATCTCCTTCATTATTCACTCAAAAAGTATCCCCAAGGGCACGACCTGTAGGGGAATAGGACGACTAAGTATTATTATTTGTTGTAGCGTTCTGAAGTGACTAATTTTCCCCACAATATCTCCCGGGAGAAATTGTTGTATTTTTGTCGATGTGATTAGTATCTGCACATTTTTAATTACATCTATCCATCGAATACAGCTAGTGCCAAGAAATTCATAGTAAACAATTCGACCTCAGTAGGATTCGAACCAACGATGCACTGTCAGCCTGAAATTAGTGCTAGAGGTAGTTCAGTTATTCACGTTCTGAGCTACCAACTTTCCCCGAAGGCTTCACTACTGTCTCGTCATGGAAAACAATGGACAATATTTGCATAGACATATCTTAACTTGTTCTAACTGTTTTGCCAGTAGCGAACCCAAGTGCTATGAGCACGTTTCCAAATAAATTCGAACCATTCCATCAATGTACTAACCTCATCTAGTCAGAAATTAATGTTATTACATCAAGTATAAATATGTGAGGTGTTGCTGCTAGGTATAATTAAAGGGGTTATCCAGAAAAACACATTCACCGTTATATAATCATCATCCTGGAAATGCTATACTGTGTTATAATTCCTCTTGGAATGCTTGGAGTGAGATTGCATTGGAAATTAGATAATCTGCAATCATTTCGTCGACAGAATATTTTTTAATTCTTCTGGGTATCACTTTCCTTCAATAGAGGACCAGTCTACTATCTTTCTTCAACTCCTCGAATTGTCCCATTGACAAGTTAGGTTTTCTTTAGTGAATTTATTTTTCACTTTTATATTTTTCCAGATTGTTCTCTTGTTCATGAAAATGCGAAATGAGCATATCTGATACTATAGGTGAACATGCTCACTTATGATATTGAAAAAACATTTTTCGGTTTATAAATATCAAGGATACCAATTTGATGAAGTATTCAATCTCAAAAAAATATGAAAGTGAAAATGTAACAATTCAATCCCAGAATTTGATTTGCTTTCTGAAAGCATTAGTGGTATCGAATTGAAGAGTTTTTTCGCATCACGTCACAGGTCTGTATTCAGGAGATACAATAGTGTTTATATATGAACAATACCTGAAGTGAATCTCATTTCAGAATTCCGAAATTATTGATGAATATAGTATCTATTTTGCATTTTTTCCTTGTATATATTTCAGAACGATAAGCAAACTGAGTTGACATCGCCCGTTATTTATTTTCTGGACTGATTATAATCATTTCTGATAATTTTGAGATTTCTACCAATACTGGCTGAAAATCTCAAATATCGAGAATGAAAAATATATTTTTGAGGGTCATAAACCGAACTTTTTCTGCTTCTCTGAAATTGGCGAATATTTATTTTACAATGTTTATAAATACTTTTCATTGAACAAGAGTTCCATTCAAAAGTCTTTTATCTCATGTTCTATCCATCTCTATCTACAGCGTCAGAAAAAGAGTTATTTTTTAAAGATTTCAAACCATGCTTCTGCAGAACATCCATTTCCTACAAGAGGGATAACGAGCCATATTCGTTGATATTGAGTACGTTATCATATTAGAAACTTTCGATTGAAGAAATCAAGTTCTCATGATAGCCTACCCCTACCCAAATTTCATTGGTTGACCTACGGGGTGTTTCATTTAATAATACTTTTGATTACTGTTCAACACCAATAGATAATAAAATTTACTTTTAGTCCAAAAATAATTCGTGAAAAAATATTTTGCAGCAAATCACCCATGTATATTTTTTATGAGTGCCCGTTACTGGATTTTCCAATCATTGATGCTCACGGTTGAAACCGCCAGCTATGAATAAAAAAAGTTACCTTTTTTACTTACTGACTGGTTCGAAAATGGATGAAAGAAGTACCTACATACTTTTAATATTTACCGACTCCTTCTCTGATCATGGAAATGTAGTTGAGATTGAAAATCTATATAATAAAAATAAATTTTGATTTTTAAAAAAGCGCAATACGTGAGAAAGGCTGGACGGATTTGGCTTTTTTTTAAATGTTCGTTGTAGTCCCCAAGGATGATTGATACGGAGAAAAATTAGAAAGTTGCCCCGAAATTGGAAAATAAAAGAAAATTGGCCAACAAAAGGAATATTGGCTGAGCTATCAGTGAAAGTCAAAGTAGCTCAGGGTTGGAGTGTATGCTTTGTAACTCCAAGGGCCCGGGTTGAATCCCCGCCCATGTCCACACAAAACATTGTTTTTATTTGATTTTAACACTCAAATCAAACACAAAACAGTCCGAATATGCTTTTTAGTGAAAGGAAGGTTTTTTAGAAAAGTCATTGGATTCGGTAAAAGTTAGAGGTGCTTTTTTCTATGTGATTTTTGAAGACCACGACACGATTCGAACGATTCATATGCGTGATTCTTTGGTCGTGAAAGAGTTTTCAGAAATATCTACATGTACATATATATATATATATATATATATATATATATATATATATATATATATATATATATATATATATAGATATATATATATATATGATGGGGTGATTGGGGTTTGTTTTTATTATCATTATTTTTCTATTTATTTTCACAATCAAACATCATAACAAAAACATAATTTTTGTTCTACTAATTTTTTTACTATTTTCAAAATCTGTTTAGCTAGTTTCCTTTGAATTTAATTCAATATGTTGATGAATAAATACCCATATGAATATTTCTTATGTCCGGCTATGTATTCTACCTTTTTCCCATTGATTCTTTTACTTTATTCTCTTTACCTCAGGCAACTCAATCGGTACGCCCATGGAATCACAGGAGTCAGTTCTACTGTGCAGCCCTCTGGTAGTGTTCTTGATGTCAGTTTCAGAAAATGGCAAAATTGTTATGATCAATCATTGAAAATGAAGCAGAAATTCATCAAAATAATAATTTTCTTCATTCAGGAAGACTTACTGTTACCTATTCTGCGATAATTAATTTAAATCAGTGTTTCATAGCAAAATATACATGAAAAGTGAAGTTATGTGATGATAAAAAGTGAAGTGTAACCTATTTTTGTAGGTTATGTGGTCTATATACTAATTCATGGACGTGTTCTATCGAAAGGGTTTAAAAAAAATCTTTTCGAAATGCACTGAGTTTAGTAACTTTTTATGGTTCAAAGTACCTGTCGCTTCTTGAACTGTTCAGTGTCTCGGATCGCTCTTCCGTTCCTGGAAATTGCCGTTCCAAACTGCAGCCCCCTTGTCGACAGTGAATTCGTACTCGTACTGGTATATGTCTCAAATGAAAAGGTAAGATTCGTTCTGCATCTAGGTTTTTTATCAGCTATAGTTCTTTATAGTATTTCTTTGAATGGTATTGGCAAATAACTGTTTTGTATCGAAAATATTATAGATTTTTCAAATTTAATTTTTTTGAGTTGATTCTCCCAAAATTATTTTTTCTCAATCTCCTCGCTTGTGATTTTTTTTCCTTGATACCACACATCCTTTGTTTTCTTCTCAAATTTTCGATTTACACGCACTTTTTTGTTGCACGTTTCATTACTTTCGTTAATTTGACAGTTTTTATTCACGATTTGTTTCTAAATACCTTACATACTATATACATGATATATAAAAAATCATTTTTGACGTTTGCTGCTTTTCATATTTTCAATATTTATAATTTTGCAACAAGATCATTCCTGGCATCTCATTGGCTATTGTGTTCAGATCTAATTTCATATAGAGAATGTTCTAAACTTTAACATTTTGTTGTCTGCTTGTGCTCAAAAATATATCAGTAAATTTTGATTTCCATAATTTTTTAAATTGTGCCAATTGCTTGTAATGTTGAAAACATGTGTATTTGAAACATAGGTATCGACTAATATTATATAAGGTTTCAGAACAAACGGTAGAATACTCAGAAAAACTGTAAAATAACATAGCACAAATTACTAAATGTGAACATTTTTTTATTTATGTTTTTTTCAATTTATAATTTTTATTTTAACTCTTTGAACATTTAACACGTACTTCTGAACCTAACAATATATATGTATGTATATATTTATATATATATATATATATATATATATATATATATATATATAAGAACATCAAATTATAATAGTGACACCTTTAATCTGTGTATTGAACTTAGACCTGTTGTCGTGGAATTTTAATGACACGAAATTTCGTGCACATTAATAGGTCACCAACAGATGTCAGCATAGGCCAATCCACGACACCAATAGTCGTACTCAAATTCGTATGACATCTGTTGGTGACCTATTAATGTGCAAGAAATTTCTTGTCATTAAAATTCCACGACAACAGATCTAAGCTTCAACAGACAGATTATAGGTGTCACTATCTATAATTTGATGTTTCTCACATTTTCGTACATGCCGGTAGGTATTAGCACTATGAGATATTTGATACGGATTTGAAAGAGACCACAAGCCGTCCTGATGATCGGGAAACCATGAAACAGCTGTTGGCGGATGGTGGGCTCTCTTAGATTCGTAACAAATTTCTCTTTCTCACGTTTATATATATAAGGATAACGGGATAAAGGAAATAACAGGAAAGCGGGAAAATGGGATCACGGGAAAAGGGAAAAACGGCGGTAATGAGAAAACGGAATTACAGGAAAACGGGATGACGGGATAACGAAAAAACGGGATAACAGGAGAACAGGATAACGGAAAGCGGGTAGAGTCGAAAGCATAACCTAAAAGATGGGATAATACAAAGAAAAACAGGAAAAAAGGAATTCTACGCGGACGAGAGTTTTCAAGAGAAAATTTTTTAGGGAATATGGGAATTTGGACAGGACAACGTCTGTATAGTCAGCTAGTAGTTAGTGAATATTTATTTATAAATGTTCCTTGAGAGTTATTGGACCTTGTTAACATTCTACTGGTGAACGCACATTAACCCCGTTACGATTCCAAAAATATAGAATGAAAACCATGCATTTGGCCTATCGAGTTTATAGGTACTGAAGAATATTCGTCTCATTCATGGTTTTTACAAATTCATTTTTATTTTGGAGTTATGAGACCTTGAAAGTGGACTAATTCAATAGAAATGGGTTTATTCGAACTTCTTGAAGACATCTTGTATCTCTTCTCGGTATAATTTCCACGTAATGTTAGTAGGGATCTTTCAGGGATATTGTTATTGGGCACATCTATAAATCACGTCCCTCCTAAAATGGGAATGGAAAAAAATTCCAAATAAACTCCATTGGATCGATTTAAATTCGTATTGGATCAAACCGTTGTTCGACATTTATTCCCATGAAAAGAACTGGAATCAACAATAATTCCCAACATATCGATGACCTAAAGTCGTTTGCCTTAGCGAGTGCTTTCCTGCGGCTTCGATAAGTTGAGGCGTTTGTTCTTTTGAGTACATGGCACCCCCGTAATAATCACACTTCGATGCATAATAACCCACCCTCTATTATGAGCATGCTGCGCCCTTTAATCAAGCAGCAATTAAATGAAGTTTTTCTCATTCTCCCTTCTTGTAATGAACCAGTTAATATACGAGCCGGTCCGTCCGGATTGCCTTGTAGACCGCGTGTGGTTTAAAAAATATCGCAAATTGTCGGATTCAAGAGTAGATCTAATTGTGTTTTAATCTTTTGCTCCAATTCTTTTGTGATTGCTTATTGAAATATATAATTGCAGGCATATTGGAAAATATAATTAAGAGGGTTCTAAAAATTTGTCTATAGATGTTTTTATAAGATATTTTTGGATCTGATGAAATAGTTTTTTCCATGAAATATGAGTCTTTATCAATCAATTGTAAATATTCCTCAAAGTGGATGAGAATTGTTCAGAGACCTATTATAGTCAACATTAATGGATATTTGATATTGTGTATATCTGTATATTTCTGGTGTATAAATAAGTACATAATGGCCGCTAGTACACTGACAGAAAATTTTTTATTGTTAATTAATAGGTTATTCGAGTATGATTTGTTAAATATTACTGTAATTTTCTTGTTTTCATAAACCTAGTTAACTGTCATTTGTAATGTGTCTTGACAATAACAAAGTATTGTAATATTATTCTTAATATTGTTATTCTGCTGGTCTTATACAGGATGAGTCAGAAGTACATTGACAAACTTCAAGAGGTGATTCCTCACAATATTCTAATATGAATTGTCCAAATAAAAAAATGTCCAGAAACGCTTCGTTTCCAAGATACAGGGTGTTAAAGTTTAGGTTTTTTGAGGTGTCGAATTCGAACCTGATGTTTATTATTGCTCTTACTCGTAGGGGGCACCACCTACACGTCTTTTTCTTTTTTGAAGATCCATTACTTTTTTTAGCGAACTTCTAGCACATATTTCAGTAAAAGAATCAATTTTTCTATCATAACTATGTGAAAAAGCTACCCTTGTTACAAGTCGCTATAAGCAACCGTTTTCTAGATATTTGGACTTGAAAATTACAAGTCGATTATTTGATAATCGATGCGTGTTGAAGTTATTACCATTATTTTGCATTTTTCACAAGAATGCTTGGGGAACGAATTTGACGTTTAACTAGGTAGTTTTGGTTTTTTGTACGGGGCGCCACCTATTCTATTTATTTTTACTCGTTTGAAATAGTTATTTTTTTATCAAGGGTGCAAAATCTGTATTTGCTTTAATAAAATTTGCAATATCAACATTTTATTTCAAGAAATTTTGAATATGTAGAATGAAATAAAATAAAGGAAACTAAATTGTATTCAACTGAATTGTTCAAAGTGTCCACCTTTAGCGAAGATACAGGCATTCAGTCTTTCAGTAATTGAATCTCGTACCCGTTCAAAAATTATTGGTGTGTTTCTTATTGTTTCACAGGCGTCTACTATTCGGTTTCATAGATATTCCTTGTTCGCTACTGGAGTTTTATAAACTAGTGACTTCAAATGTCCCCAAAAATAAAAATCTAGGTTAGGTTCTTCTACACCCCTACCGATCCATCGATTTGGATAGACAATGTTAAGGAATACCCTGGCTACAACGATAAAATGGACCGCAGCCCCATTATGCATAAACCACATGCGGATACGAATTTCTAATGGTACATTCTGAAGTTGTCCCGGAAATTCATTTTCTAAAAAGTCTCTGTAAGTTGCGCCATTCAGTCGAAACGGAAGGAAGAAAGGACCTATCAAGTAATTATCAATTATTGCCGCCCATACATTTACAGAAAATTGATACTTATAATGACTTTCACTAACTACGTGCGGATTTTTCAGAGCCCAAACATGGTTGTTATGCAAGTTTGTGATACCATTTTGGGAGAAGTTTGCCTCGTCCGTGAAGAGTACATATCCCAAAAATTGAGGATTTCCAGCCAATTTCCTCAAAAACCACTGACACATAGTAATGCGTTGGGGAAAGTCTCGTGGCAAAAGAGCTTGTACCCTTTGAATATGGTATGGATGAAATTGTTGATCGTGGATAATTCTTCAAACTGTGGACTGAGTAGCATTGTGAGTTTCTGGATTCTCCTCGAGAGCGTTCAAAACAGCTTTTTCCAATTCTGGGGTTCGGACTGCTCGTGGTCTTCCGATTATATCAGCTGCCCTCTTAAAACTACCTGTTTCTGCCAAACGATGGTGGAGACTGGTTAATGTTGGAGCTGAAGGCAGTACTCGAAGAAAATCGCTCCTGGTAAATACGTCTTGCTTCGCGCGCATTGCCATCCGCAAGGCCATAAATGAGCATTATTGTTTAAATAATCCATTTTTTCAAAATTAGTCTTTTAAAACTTCAACAAAACAACAAAACGTTTAACTGTCACATAATATGTAATTACCAGAACTACTTACTTAAACGTCAAATTCATTTCCTAAGCATTCTTGTGAAAAATGCAAAATCATGATAATAACTTCAACACGCATCGATTCAAATAATCGACTTGATATTTTCAAGTCCAAATATCTAGAAAACGGTTGCTTATAGCGACTTGTAACAAGAATAGCTTTTTTACGAAGACATGATAGATGAATTGATTTTTTCAATGAAAAATGTGCTAGATGTACTTTAAAAAAAGTTATGGATCTTCAAAAAAGAAAAAGACGTGTAAGAGCAATAATAACATCAGGTCCGAAGTCCGACACCTCAAAAAACCCATCAATACCAATTTTCGTTTAATTAAGGTCAGTATTTCGAAAGTTATTTAAACAAAAACAAAAATAAAAATAAAAATGTAACACCCTGTATCTTGGAAACGAAGCGTTTCCGGACATATATTTATTTGGACAATTCATATTAGAAAATTATGAGGAATCACCTCCTGAAGTTTGTCAAAGTACTTCTGGCTCACCCTGTATATTTTGTCACAAACTTATTCGTTAATATAAGGTGAATTTCAATGCTTTTATGTACATCTATAGGAATCTTATGATTTGAAAATCTTGTGTTAAATTGAAAAGTGATTATCTAACATATAGTCACAGGATAACGTTAACACAATATTGCTTAGAGGTAAGTAATATGGTAATACAAATACTTTCTATAATGCGAAGGAAAAATTTATTTAACATAAAATTAGGGTATTTAATTCTAATATTATTTAATGGTGAACATATGCAATTGAATGGATACTCCTCTGGAGTGCACATGGAGTGACGTTCGTTAAAATATAATAAATATTCGTTGAGCCTAAAAATTGTAACTAACATTGAACTGAATATTATTTGTGATTATCAAAATATCATTAGTTTCCGATGAATTACATAAGTAGTCCATATTTAACAATGGGATTGTTAAAAATTATTCAATATAACAAACTGTTCTCTCAGTGTGATAACCGCTATAAGCATGTGTATATCAAACTAGGTATAATGAAGATAAATTTACAATTTTTTTTTTTTGGTGAATCCCACGAAAACTCATATTAACCGGTTGTCTGCATACATTACATTTGTGGTTATTGATTTTTCCACACAAAAAGCAAGTTTTTGGAGAATTAGTTGCCATTTTACAACAATTGTCCAGTTTTGAAAATATTGATATATTGAAATGAACATCTCCCATCGAAATAATATCTGATATATTTTCGTTCATTCGTTCGAAATAATATATTATTCCAAATAATTCATCTATCCGCTATTTTATCACAAATGAATAAATATATATTGCCACCTAAACCATCCAAGACAATTGTCAAATATTCAAAAATGATTGATAGTATGCCATACTCGAAGAGGAAGATCAAGTTTTTTTGGGGATGATTAATAGTCGTCTCCACAAAATGTATAATTTTAGATAAATAAAAAATTCAAATGTGCTAAGACATGTTTCGAATGTTTATACGTTCATCTTCAGTTAGAACAAAAAAATATAGATAAAAGAAAAATGGGGTGGAGAAGAAACCATGAATGTTTAAAATATTCTAAAGACTAGTGACAAATATTTTTGATACATTGAAAATGTTTGTTACTAGGTTTACTCTTCATCTCATTTTTCTTCATTGTATGTTTTTTGGCTCTAACTGAAGATGAACGTATATACGTTCGAACCATGTCATAGCATATTTTGATTCCAATTCCAATTCATCGAGGAATTATACGTTTGGTGGAGACGACTTTGTGTTATTCATCCCACAAAAATGATTGATGTATAATAATTGGTATAAATTGGAATAAAACTCTTGTATCCAACTAATGTTGTAACGTTGTAGCTCATCTTTGATTCGTTCTTTTATAAAAATCTGTATTTTTTTTTCTCAGCTAGTTTTGAACTCTCTAAATGTTTATTGTAGTCAATGAATTCTGGAATATTGTACATATCAATATGAAAAACGAAAATATTTGCATTGATTCGTCTTAACGAAAATTTTTGACGAATGTTGCTCGACATCGGAAATGATTTTTATTACATAGGTGTTTTTACTATATTATTATTGATGATATGCTGGTACTCCCATTAGCTATTTATGTATATCGTGTTGTATGAAAAATGTCTTCCAGAATAGTAGTTTATGTAGCTCGTACGCAAAATGAGGCTTTAGCGGACGAAACGGAATATGAAGATGATACCCGCATACAAAATTTTTTGTATTATCCACACCACGCATTTTGTCGTCGTACCATACAGATTTTTTCTACTATAACCAGTCGTAAAATATTTTTTATTATATGAATAACTCCTATATTAGACATTTTAAAGAATGCTAATAGACATTTTAGCTTTTTCCATCCAATTTCTTTCGAAAAATTGAGTAATGGCATGTTTTTCTGAATATTTTTGTAGACTACGGCTATAGATATTTCGAAAAAAAATTTTTGAGAAGTTTAAAAAAATATGTCCATCAACTTATATTATTCTCAATTTTTAAGTCAAAAAAATGAAACAGAAAGTCAGGAAAATTCCTGGAGAAAAATAATATACCAAAGATTATGCAGACACATGCACGCATAAATACAATTTTTAATTTGCATAATTTTCAGAATCGCTTGTAAGTCGAAAATACTCTTGCATTACATTTTCAATTACATCTATACGGTTAGTGGAGTAATATTAGATTTTAGCTTCAGAAAGGTAGGGGACTGCGGTAACTTTTCACTGTACATTAGTGATGATGTTAGGAATAACATATGAAAAGTTACCATCCATAAGGTGTGTGCTTAATTTTGTGTTCAACAAATAGGTTGGAAAATTGTTTTTTATTGAATATTTTTTAAAAAATCAATTTTTTTTGAAAAACGGATGGTGCTATTCGAAAGAATGGAAGATTCTACATAAAAAAGGTGAATAGAGTTTTTATTTAAAATGAAAAGTGTAAGCTAACAGAAATTTGAATGAAAGACGGAAAAAACGGGATGTCATGTTCTGAAACGTAAAAAAATATGAATAGGAATAGTACATATAGAAATTACGTCAAAGTATAATTTTCTATAAAATCAATTAAAGTTCTGCAATTCTTTCAATTTTAAAAATAAACATCTGAAATTTCCACAGTCCACTCCCAAAATGACCCTTGAGAAGGTTCTGAAATGCAAGAAAATCTTAAATTGTTATTTCAAAAAATATAGTGGTCAAAATAGTGAATAATTTCATAAAATTCCAAATTTGAATTCTCAGGCCATGTGCTTTATAAACCAAAAATCTAGTTTAAAATATAATATTAAAAATGTTCAATATCACTCTTTGAAATTTGTAGTCTGTACTTTCAGAGGTCTGATGAGTTTTATTTAAAAAAATTAGTTAATAATAAAATTTCACCAAAATCTAAAAAATTAACAAATTTTGCTCCAAAATTCATGAAATTTGTTGTTAAATAAACTTTGATAACGTTTATACAAAACAAAAAAGTTTACCTAACCAACTTATATTTATATAATGACCTCGAAGTATACGCAGCGTAAAATATTTTTTTCTTTGTTAATATAAGTGTATATTATATCAAATAATAAAATATTAGTTTTTTTTTAGTAAATTGACGCAATGTCCACTTTCATAAATGAGTTCGTGCTTAAAATTCTTGTTTAAAATAATAATGTATGTTTATTTTTTGATGTACTTTAATTGGATCGGAAATATAATATTTGAATGTGTGAATGAGAGATAGAACACGAGAGAACAGTTGATCGGTAAGTTTAGTGCTCACCTGACATAGGTACGTATACTAGTGTAATAATATTAAATTTTAGTTTCAGAAAGTTGGAGGATGTGATAAATTCTGACTGTATAGTAGTGATGATGTTGGGAACAACATATAAAAAGGTACCAACCGTAAAGTGTGTGCTTGATTAATTATTTAACAAATAAGTTGCCAAAATACATTGTATGTTGAATATTAAAAAAAATGAATAACTAATGGCGCCACTGGCAAAAATGAAAAATTTCACATCAAAAAGTTATATAAAATTTTCCTTCAAAGTAAAAACTGTAAGCTGCAGAATTTTCTTGGTAACATGCGGAAATGTGAGGCGGTGACTCTGAAGTGAAGCGCTGGAGGAGCACGCAGCCACGAGCGTTTTGTACTAAATTTATTATAACTTTTGATTTAATTGATCAAATTAAGCTAACAGAAATTTAACTGAAAGAAGAAAAATGCAGCTAACGAAAAGACATGTTTTTAAACGTGAAAAAAAATATGTATAGGAATAATACGCATATGAAATTACGTCAAAGTAGAATTCTGTCTAAAATCAATATAAAATCTGCCATATTTTTTATTTTCAAGATAAACATCTGAAATTTTTACAGATCACTCTCAACAACGAAACTTGTTGAGCGGAGGCCAAATTTTTCAACCGAATGAAGCAAAATTTGGCACAAAAATACTTCTCATCAATACCTCGGCTAATTTCAAAAATAGTCCAGTAGTTTCAAAATGGCGGCTGGTGAAAGATTTGAAAAAAAATGCAATATTTCATTTCCATACCCAATATCGGCAAACTATAAGTCGTTTGATAGAGCTTAATTAGCTCCACAACTTTTACCCGAAAAGTTGTCCTACGAGATGTACACATAAATAAAAAATAACTGTAAATTATCATTCATACAATCTACCTTCACGATATCGTTTTTCATATTCTTGTTCAGCGACCTCAAAAACTGCTATAGCATCAATTTGGGTGAAAATGTTTCGAAATTCATTAAGTTATTTCAAATTTTCCTGAAAAAATTGTTTTTCATTGTTTAAACAAGTGATAAACAATCAGCGCACAAATATAAGTTTATAACTTTTTTGTGCAAGTCATTTCTGAGTAATATCAGAAGGTTTTAGGAAAATCCATGGAGTCCTCCAGGATTCCGAAATAATGCATAATTTTAAGCTATTTTTACTCAACTAAGGTAGTGTGAGGAAACTATACAACAATGTAGCAAGCGATTGTTTGTATCAATAATACGTTCGTCAAATACTTGAAATATTAGTGTTTATTATTCCTGAAATAATTTTTCCAAAAGAATATTTCGAAGAAAACGTTTGCTGTCACTGAAAAAATTCAAATAATCTATAGTTCATTGCGTCTCCTGAAAGGTGATTTCAATAATATGTTTTCTGGATAAACAAATTTGAGTCCGGTAAAGTGTTGTTATGATGACTTTAACTACAAGTCCGCTAAAGTGGCATTTTGCGAACTGTTTCCAATATCCAAAGTATAGGCATTTTGTGGAGCGTGTACAAAAAATTCATTGATTATCGATATGTTGAATTTATTATTGTTCATTCAGTTGAAAAAAATGCAATGGAACAAAACTGTGCAAACGCAATGAATAGATGGTTGATAGTTGATAAAATGAAAAATAATTGAAGTTTGACCCACCTTTGTGGGGCATCTTCCACAAAGCTTCGGCACACGACGAGTCCCTGAGGGAAAGCGTTTTTGCTGCGGAAATAACTGGAGAAAACCCGCCCGGAGTCGGGACGGGTCCGGATGTGGCTCCCAGATTGATCTCTTAGGTTAACCTGAAAAAAAATCGATCAAAATCGTGTCACTTGCAAAAGTGTAGTGAGAATCACAGCATATAGGTACATCAAATATCGTCATTGATTTTATATGTTAAATAAACATTTCGCTATCTTTACTTTGGTAACGTATTGATTTCTAGTGTATCAATTTATCGGGTGGAAATATATGGATATTTTAACAATTGAACCTCAGTGTCACAGAACCTCAAATTGAATTTTATTCCACTTGTATAATATACATTCGTTTGGTGCAAATATTATGAAAGAAGATTGCCTGATGATGACAAGTTATCTTGTCGAAATGCATTGCATATTTCTTCACTAAAAATAAATGTCTTTCTAATGTGGAGCAGACTATAATTCTTTTACACAATTTTTGATATCTTTAGGAAATTTTAGAGTGAATCAAACCGAAAGGACACCAGTTATACTTTTTTCTTTTGAGTACCTACATAATTACATACATAAGGTAGGCTAAGGAGAATTAGATACCTATAACTCTTGATCGTAGAGTTTGAAGTTTACACAAACATGAAAATGCTGTTTGTGTTTTTCATTCAAATTTGTCTCATGATGGCAACTTGATATATCATAATTTCATATTCAGTGAATAAATTGTTGAATCTACCTTTCCGATTGGCCGCGTCAGGTTTTTTCAGAATATACCAATATCTCGTCTATTTGATCAACTATCGAAAGAATATTGTTTTTCTCAATAATAAGATGAAACCATTGTTTGATTTCAAGTATGTAAAAAACAAAAAGTTTCCTATCCACAAATTTCATTCATCAGGGCACAATGACGCATTTTTGAAGCCACTTCTTTTCATTTTGTATCAAATAAGATATAAATGGAATATTTAGTATGATACAAGTGGACATAAACACTTTAAAATCAATGTATTCTTTCAAGTAATCCGAACGAATTCAATAAGGCTTATACTTATTTCTATTCAAGGGTATTACATCTTTACGAAACCAATTTTATATTTCCCACGACTATTCTGTCGACGAGTCATCAAATCAATTATGAATTAATAACACGCCCAGGCATATTTATAAAATACCATTCCGAATTATGCCTCCTTATCCACTTCCATTTGTCAAGCGAAAGGAAATAATTTATCACAGTTCCCTTTGCGACATCTTTTTATTCATATGTTATCATGACTGCACACTTATAATTGAAGAATCCGCGCCGCTATCGACTGCAGCTAATAAATCATCGGCATCGAATTATTGAGAGTCAAAGATTTACTTGTCAAAGCTTTGTAACATCTTGTTCGGAGCTACCTCTGATCTTGCCATTGTTTGGTGCAATGCTGCTGGAGGGTGATATATGAACATGAGTAGCAAGAGAATCGAGAGATCCATGACAAGGTTTACCATTGTTCTCAACGGGTGGCTGCTTACCACCGTGAGTAAATGAAGACAAATTTCAACCGTTTTGTGTTCTTTTGTTGCACAGTACCGCTGATTGTTCGACTGCCGTTAGACATCTGAATCAAAAACAATGCGGAATAGAGAGTTGCATTTATCTAACGTTATCATCGATGCCTTGAATAGTTTCGATATGATCTTGTTACAAGGCGGTTTCGGACCAATTAATATGATAATTTTTTCTTAGTAAACTTGATTACTTGATTTTTTGCGATCTGCTTTCTTATATTATCGCGAATGGATCAATACATAATTTTGAATGAATTATTCAATAAACGTTGATGAACTGATGCTGTCAATACTTGATGAAAATACATAAATGAAAATAGTTCACTATATGATTTTTACTGGATTGGATTGAGGAAACTGTTGTCTGGTAAAACAAGTGTCGTAGTTTTGTAAACTCAGTTTAGCGGAATTGAAATATTAAATCATTCTAATCGTGATTTTGTAGACTTCATTCGTTTGTCTGCCTTGAGAATATTTGATTTCTCATTGAATTTGTGAGATGGCGAACATCCCAAGTATTGACTGAATGATTATGATGACGTTCAGTTTCTTCTAAACACTGCTGCCAACACCTTCATAACCATTTTTCTACAACCTCCGAATTATACGATTTCGGGGAATCCTCGAAACAGGCTTCTGTTCCAGCGATGACTTCGTCATTCAACCCATTTATCGGGTTTGGAAATAGTTTATAGTTGCAGGGGGGCAAATCTGGATAATGTGGAGAAATTGTTTTATTTCTCAAAAACATGTGTTTTGAACATTGCACGATAATCTAGAATCATTTTCGTCAAATGCAAAAGTTGTTCGCTTTCAATGATTGTGATACACGAACTTAATGATGCAGCTGGCAGAAAATATGACTTTGATACTTGTGGTGCCATCTATTCCCTGGGCCGATTACTTCTCAGTTCGCATTCGTAGTATGTATCATCTCAATTCTCTTCTGGGTGGACAAATCATAAAACTTACCTAGAAATATTCTCAATTTTATTTAAAGCCAAATTTGTCTTTATACTTTCCTTTTTTTTATCGCCTTTTCAGAAATTATTCATTTAATGCTTATTTGTATTCCAGCAAAGCCGACATGAATAGTTTTATACGGATTTTTACAGAATTTTGTAATATATATTGCAAAATTATATATATATATATAAATATATATTCGTGACTGGATAGTTTTTATATATATATATATATATATATATATATATATATATATATATATATATATATATATATAAACAGTATCAAATTATAGATAGCGACACCTATAATCTGTGTGGTGGAGCTTAGACCTGTCATCGTGGAATTTTGAAGATACGAGATTTCGTACAACATCAATAGGTCACCGACAGATGCCAGCATAGACCAACCCACGATACCAATAGTCGTACTCCTAGTGCGTTTTAGGGACGCAATACAAATAACGAGAATATGAGAAATCTGTTACGAATCCAAAGGAGATCACCATCCGTCTACAGCCTGTTTCATGGTTTCCCAATCATCAGGACGGCTTGTGGTCTCTTTCAAATTCGTATCAGATATCTCGTAGGTTATTACCAATCGGTACGTACGGAAATATGAACAGTATCAAATTATAGATAGCGGCACCTATAATCTGTGTGGTGGAGCTTAGACCTGTCATCGTGGAATTTTGAAGATACGAGATTTCGTACAACATCAATAGGTCACCGACAGATGCCAGCATAGACCAACCCACGATACCAATAGTCGTACTCCTAGTGCGTTTTAGGGACGCAATACAAATAACGAGAATATGAGAAATCTGTTACGAATCCAAAGGAGATCACCATCCGTCTACAGCCTGTTTCATGGTTTCCCAATCATCAGGACGGCTTGTGGTCTCTTTCAAATTCGTATCAGATATCTCGTAGGTTATTACCAATCGGTACGTACGGAAATATGAACAGTATCAAATTATAGATAGCGACACCTATAATCTGTGTGGTGGAGCTTAGACCTGTCATCGTGGAATTTTGAAGATACGAGATTTCGTACAACATCAATAGGTCACCTACGAGATATCTGATACGAATTTGAAAGAGACCACAAGCCGTCCTGATGATTGGGAAACCATGAAACAGGCTGTAGACGGATGGTGATCTCCTTTGGATTCGTAACAGATTTCTCATATTATATATATATATATATATATATATATATATATATATATATATATATATATACAGTATGACCCATTTAAAATGGAGACACCCCTGTAAAATACGCAACAGTCAATCTCAAAAAAAATTTTTTTTCAATATTAAGCATCAAAAACTCTATATTGACACAAATTTTCATGACTTTAGTTTCATTTCCAAGGCACTATGGTTTTTTTTCTTTGTCAAAAACGGCAAAAGTTTATTAGGCAATTTTTGTTTTGAAATTTGACTACACCACTGGATTTGTAATCGTTATAAATGAAAACCATCAAAATTTCATAAAAAAATATTGGTTAACAACGAAGTTACAACAGCTTTAATTTTGGAAACAAAGTATTTGATTATAATTTTTATTTAGATTATAGACATATTTAAAATCTGGCAACACTGCCGATACAAAGTAGAACACCAGTGAATTCGTAGAGCGAAAATCCGAAGTCAATAGCTCATTCCGTTCTACAGTTATAAGTATGGTAATGTGAGCGATTTGTGGAGTACTAAATCAGAGCCTAATATTGATTTAGTACAATACCTATGCCTAATGCATTAGTTCAGCTTTCCTCAAATTATTGATACCTTCTCTAAAAGCTTGTTTCAATTGAGTTTTGCAGAATTTGAAAGGAACATTTTTAGTCCTGATTTCTGTTTTATTATTCAATAAATAATTTTGATACTTTAAAACTTAATTCGGTTCATTTCGTTTTTATCGGCTATGGAAGACTGCATAACTTGAGAATGAATTTTTAATTTTCTGTTATTTTCGAATACATTCATAACCTAAACTTAAATACATCATTTCAAGGAAATATAATTTACAAATCCAGTGGCGTAGTCAGATTGTTATTACAAAATCGCTTCCACCACAATTCGCTCTCATTACCATACTTTCAGGAGTTATAACTGTAGAACGGTGAGCTATTGACTTCGGATTTTCGCTGTACAAATTCACTGGTGTTCTACTCCATATCGGCAGTGTTGCCAGATTTTAAATAAGTCTATTATCTAAATAAACATTATAATCAAATACTTTGTTTCCAAAATTAAAGTTGTTGTAACTTCGTTGATAACCAATATTTTTTAATGAGATTTGGATGGTTTCCATTCACAATGACTACGAATCCAGTGGTGTAGTCAAAATTCAAAACAAAAATTGCCTAATGAACTTTTGCCCTTTTTGACGAAGAAAAAAAACCATAGAGTGCCTTGGAAATGAAACTAAAGTTATGAAAATTTGTGTAAGATAAGTTTTTGATGCTTGATATTAATTTTTTTTTTTTTTGAGAATGATTGAAAAATGCGTTTTCTACAGGGATGGTTCCATTTTAAATGGGTCACACTATATATATATATATATATACATTATATTTAATCTCAATTCGGAAAATATTTTAATTTTGATACTTTCCAAATGTCACATATTCTTACGTAGTACCTGTCAAAAAAAAATGGTTATTTACATCATGTCAATGAATATCTCAATAGAAACTATATTAATGGACATTGAAATTGGAACAAAGGGGTGGACACATGGAAATGTGAATTCAGTAGAGAGTATTTGATTTTATACATGTCTTCGATATTTCAGGAATTAAAGTCAAGATATTCAGCCCGATAAGTTGAAACCATAGGTAGGTAGAATTATTTTGATACTAGTAATTTTTTTAATTCAATATGTGAACTATAATAATTCGAGGTTAGATATAATGTAGGTCTATTTTATTCTATTGCATCGTGGGAGCTCTGCAGTTGATATTTGAAAATGGCGCTGGCGCTGCTAGTCATTTGAAATAAGTGAGCCCCAAAATATTAAATTTGTAAACAAAAAATCACATGAAATTCCGATTATACAGCCAAATACTTCTATATATAGATTTTGTAGTGAAAGTTCAAGTAAAAAACAACATTTTGGAATCTATGTGTCTTGATTTATGTTTTTACTCAGATATAATATGTTGGTATTATTCTTACATGTGTTTATTCTTTGAGTTTTGATTTTGTGCATCCTTTGTATGACTAACTTCTTCAACTTGTTTTTTCAAATTGCTATCTCTTATATTTTCACAACTAGTTTTTTTAGGCCGTCAAGAAATTTGTGCGGTATATACGTAAGCCGAAAATTAGAGTTGACCAATAGGAAGCAGGATATTTTTGAAGAAATATTTTCCAACAATCATGCATAGTGAGCAAATATATCCTGCTTGCTATTTGCTATTCTAGTATTTCTTCGTTACATCATCTTGCAGATATATTGTGTTGAATGGTAGCAGTAGTAGTAGTAATAGGTAGGTGGTGTAGGTCTGTAATTCTACCAAGATTTCCAATTTCCAAAACTCCTTAATTTAAATATTAAAATTTCAAGTGTGTGAATTTTTTTTTTTTTTAAATATAAAATAAACAGGATGGTTTCAAAAATAATTCACTTGAAATAATTTTCCGTATTTCACTTTATTGTAATTATATCGTTCTATGATAATGGATTAGAAAATACCAAACTGCCAATAGATAGAGGGATATTAGCCATCAAAGTGTTGCAAGGATCACAAGGTTTTGTAACTATAGCTAAAAATGTGAAACTATAAACTGAAATCACAGAACATCAACAAAACAGTGTACATATATGTATGTATAATATCCATTTGTTTAGTAATATCACACATTTCTCATGGCCAACAGACATGCAGATAGACAGTCTAAATTGAAAACACAATATATTTTTGATAAGATTTTTCTTAATATACTCAATGATATAGTCATTATTCTTAATTAAATTCATTCAGGTTGTAAAAACTTCAACAACAAAAAAATATTTCTGAAAATTTTCAAAGTTGCAGCAGATCTGATTTCGAAAGGGAGTTTATTATAAATCAAGCTTTCAGCACATTAAGGTGATTTTCTGAATATGCTGGTGCTAAAGTTCAAGATTCTTCCTCGTTTGATATCTATGTACGTCCTGGTTGAGTTTCAATTTTTTTTTTATGAATGAAGCAGGAAATTTTGGAGATATATATTCCAGTAAAAGTTAGTATTCTCTGTGTTTTGAAAGTTTCTCTACAAGATTCTCTGTATTGTGAATTGTATATATGTTCCTCATGATTCTTTTTTGAAGAACCAAAGTTCTGTCAATTTAGGTAGATTGGCCCCATATTATTATATTATAACTCAAGATTGAGTAGACAAGTGAATAATAACATGTTGTCAGATCACGTTGATTGATTTCTTTCTAGAGAATGCAAACGTATTTTAGCAAGCTTAGAGCATAAGGCGTCTATTTCTCGATATTATGTTAGATGACTATCTATGGTTGTTCCCAAAAACTCTACATGGTCGCTGGTTTCAACATGTCTTATCTTTTGGCAGGATATTTGTTTTAATTGATGAGAAAACATAAACACTGTTTTGTTTACGTTCATGTTGAAATAATTCCCATGACACCACGATTTGAATTGCATGATTACTATATCCGCTTTAGTTTCTAGTTCTGTTAAATTATTGGCATGTATGATTACTGACGTATCATCCGCATGTGGTAAGTCATTGATGAAGATGAGGAAGAGTAGAGGACCAAGTATTGAACCACAACCTACCCCAACATTCAATTCCATTTCTCTGGAAGTCTCTGAACCTACATTTACTACGTTTCGCTTATTTTGTAGATATCCGTTCTAGTGGTTTACCTCTTATACCTAATTTATTTAATTTATCTTCAAGGAAATTTTAATTACCAGTATCGAAAGCGGCAGTTGAGTCAAAAATAAAGCTGCAACTTTCTCACCCTTGTCAAGACATGAATATATTTGTTGTGTGAAGTCGAGTGTTGCTAATACAGTCGACTTTTCTGACGTATAGCCATATTGAGTTTTTTTTCCTCGGATGCTGGTCTCGTCGCCAGCTGCACCTCAGCCTCTTGGGCTTTTTATGCCTTCCTGTTTTTGTTTTACAGCACTCGCTGCGTAACTGTAGTCCCCTGTATCAGTCTGTACAGGTTCTTAGCCGGTTGGCTACTGCATTCTTCGGGGGTGAGCCTTGGCTGTCCGAATATTGCTTGTATTTTGCGTTCTTGTGCCTCGCATTCCGACAATATATGTTTGGCTGTTTCTGCCCCTTTGCCACATTGTCTGCGGAAAAGTTTTCTGTTATACAGACCCATTTTATGCAGGTGTCCTCTCATTGGGCTGTGACCAGTGAGGAGGCCCGTTATTGTTCAGACTTGATTCCTACTCATCTACAGTAGTTTTCAGTTCTTCGTTTCGACGGTTCTTTATTATATATTTTCCCGTGGTGCATGGAAGGGGCTTCCTTCCAGCGCTCCCTTTGTTTTCGTTTGACCCAGTCCTGTATGCAGCCTCGGATGGCTGATTTTGTCGCTCCGAGTGCAGGTTCTGGGCCAATATATGGAGTTGATGAACCCATACTGGCTAGTTCATCAGTTTTTCTTCGCCCTAGATGCCACAGTGTCCTGGAACCCACATCAAAATTATTTTGTTGTGTTTTGCGAAGGCACCGAGTTCTTTTCGGCCTTCCCATGCCAGTCTCGATCTCACTTTTGGATTCGTGAGAACCTTCAGAGATGCCTGGTTGTCTGTGCATATTTTGATGCGTGTGTTGCGCACTTCCCTCATGTTGTTTTCTCTCACGCACTGTAAGATTGGAATACGTATTTGTTCCCAGTCAGGTGCTCATTTGGGAGTTTATTGCCTCACTGTATATACCAGCACCATTTATTTCCTTGGTCTTGGATCCCGTGTACCAGATCCTCTCTCCATGGTGTCGTCTGTGCATTCCCTTCGGTCTAGCATGATCACCTCGAAGTTCGTGTTGAAGAAGAATCTAGGGGTTGGGTGGTCCGTTGGTTTCATTTCAAGAATGTTGCCTCCCACTATTTCTTTTATCTTGTTGTGATCCGATCTGTTACTCGTGTTTTGTAGTCTTAGAAGTCCCATTCTTGCATCCCCATGATTGTTATGTCAATCGGTGGAAGGTCCAGTAGTGCTTCCATGGCTGCTGTTGGTGTTGTTTTCATAGCCTCCGTTATGCTGAGGCAGGCAAGTCTTTGTACCTTACTCAACTCAGCCGCGGCTACTTCTTGGGCTATCTTGCTCTACCATATCAAAGATGCGTAGGTGATCATGGGTTTCACCACAGTATTGTATGTCCAATACACCATTTAGCGACTTAGCTCCCATGTTTTTCCGTGTGCTCGTCTGGCTACCATTAGTGTCACCTCAGCTTTCTTCTTTACTTTTGATATTTACAGTTGGTATTCTATTCTCTTCCATGGAAGAATATATTCTAGTTGCAGAAGACTATAGGTCTATAGTTTTCAAAATTTTAAATAGATTCCTTTTTTTTTATAAAGTGGAATCACTTTTCCCAATGTTAGAGAATCAGAAAATTGTCCGAGTTCAAGAGATTGATTAAGGACACAATAGGTTGGGTTATAAATGATTTACAATATTTCAACAGTTTGGTAGGGATTTCATCAAATCCGGTGGAATTCTTGTTTTTCAATCTATAATTTCTATGACTTCATTCTCGGATACAGATTTGATGAAGATTCTATGACTAACATTATCGGAAATTGAGCAAGATATAAGTAGATGCCCGCCAAAATAGCTATGAAACTTTTGAATATGAATCACAAATGACCTCACTGTCTGTTATTAACTCAACATTAATCTTCAGTTTGATTTCTTTCACAATTCATCACATTGCTTTATATTGTTATTATGATTCTATAATGTTTTGTGTATTTTCCTCGATTTTCATATTGGCTATTTTTTTATTAGTAGATTTATAGGTCGTCATCACATCTGCGTTATTCGAATTTTTGCTACATAATATGAAAATTTCATTTTATCGATTTCTTCGTCAATCCTCTTTTTATTTCTTTTTTTGTTCGTTTTTATCTGCATGTTTTTCTTTGGACATGTTATATTCAGACACTAAATACACGAAAAATTCATTGGAATATGAAATGATGTTTTCATAGTTCTCAGAAAATAGATCAGAGTTCGAATAAAAGGTATGCATAAAATTCAGCATATTTTGTTCTGAGAAACGATTGCGTGAAGTTGAAATCTCAGATTTTGTGTTATTCCTAAACTCAGTCAATTCTTTCACTGCAACAAATTGTCCTTTATGGTCTCAAATATGCGGTTCTATAACGTTACAATTAATGTGATCGTTCAGATTAGTTGTAGTAATTACGTAATCTATTGCTGTATTGGAGTCCTCTCGTGTCAATTCTAGTTGATATAAACAATAGCAAAATCTCCTTTGAATTTTGTCGTTTTCCATTGAATTTATATCGTAATTCTCCCCTCCATAGATAGGTACCTACAATTACTAAAAACGTATTCGTGAACATAAATTTTGTAAATATCTTCGTTTATTCAATCACAAACTACCGCCTTTTTCTTTGTGTCTGCTACAACCGAAAAACCGAAACAAAATAACTCCAACAATTTCCAGATTACTGAAATAATTCAATCACGCAAATCCGGTTGAGTTCGTCGGTATTCACTCAAAGAGTTTTCTTTGAAGGAATATACTATGTCTATTATAATGCATCGGCTTTCAGCATCCTTGGAAAAGTTGTGCTTCAAGTTTCAAGCTTTCATGATACTGCAAGTACCGGTTTGTCCTTTTGACGGAGAATTCCTCTATAAAAGTCGTTACACTTTCATAGCGAAAGCGTAAAGCCCCTAAAAGTTTGACATAAAAGCAATCTTTTATAAATCCCTATACTCCTAAACTCGCGTACACACTGAACTGTATGTAGCGGTTCCCTTCAGAATTAATTCGTGTGCAGTTTCTGTACATTTTGCTTCAAATGAAAAAATCCTTTTGATCTTCTTTTTGCCGCACAATTATATAAACCTACCTCATTAAACGCGAACTGCTGGAAATGTTTTTAAATGTAGTTTTTTAATTATGTTCGCATCCGACGTTTTAACGTAGTTTTATTTCAATTCATCTGCGTCAGTTCAGAGCTTATATGACATAAAAATAAGACGGGGGACGATTTGAAAAGGTCATTTTGGATTCATGTTTCATTTGGAATATCTTTCGCATGAAATTTGGAATAAGTTCGGATTTATAAATTATGTAATGGATATTTGATACAGTTGGTCTCCATGGCGATATTCTTATTGGAATTCAGCATCAGGATTTGAATTACACTTTTTTTTTAATATGGAAAAAATATTAAATAGAACATGTGAATATCCCACTTATTTTTATTACACGACAATAATTCCATTGTTATTTTCATTAAATTCTCAATCAATTCGGCAACGCGTGATTTGATATCTCAATATTTATCACATAGATAATAATCTGGGAAAAACTAGAGAAAAGTATGGAGTCAAATTCTCAATGTTGGAATCTACAAGTAATATTGATACTGATATATTCAGTGCAGAGATGATTTCCAAGAAGATTAGAGTAAGGCATGGAGTTGCAAATGAAAGTTTCTTTATAATTTCGAAATATCCCATGATTGATTGTATCAAACTACTCGAAATATATGCAAATGTAGATTTTTATTTATTATGTTCGTATACGCGATATTTCAACAAAGTTTCATTTCAATTTATTTACTTCAGTAGAGAGCCTATATGATATCGTAATAATACAGGAAAGGATTTGAATTAACAATAGTTGACAGTTCATCTGAAATATAATTCTCATTGAGGTATTGTCTAAAAATGTTCTCCAGGTTTGAAATCAGATGAGATGGATAATTTCTTGTAATCTGATACTGATATTGTAAGTACATAAGCCAACAAATATTTTTTTCAGAAAACCGATAATCTTACGGGTATAACTCAACAAGTCAATGGTGAAATCCTCAATATCGAAGATGATGTCCAGTAGGTGGAACTCAATGAAATAATTTGGAGAGTCGAAAATTAATTAACCGAACGCGTTGAAGAATTTATCATTAGTTCATTGAGGATTCATAGAGCAGGTAGATTGAAGTTATTTTTGCAGAAGGTAATTCATGTTATGATGAGAAGACAAACAATTATATGAACTGAAAATATGTTGTGACGGTACCCCTTCAATATTCGTGTTACATGTATTAGTATAACTTCATCTAAATGTATTTGATAGTAAAGTTCAGAATATATATGATATACTATTTGAAACTTTTTTTGTGTATAAATACTAATTCTGGATTTTTTTTCAGAGGAAGGTTTTTATTCATAGAAAAAATGTCAAGAATATATGATATCTTCGTCAAGAAGGAGAAGAATCAAACTGGTTCTGCTAGTTTTCAATGTCATGTTAAAATTATCGAAATTAATAGAAATTCTAATTTAGTTTGGTATAATGATTTTTAAGTCTTGAAATACGCTCAAATTCATGATTTATCCGTTTTTAGCTTCTTCTAATAACTGATATTTCATTACAGCATTTATGTTTTTTTGGAACGAAATTCCTTTACGCGGATAGCGATAGGAAATGTTACGTAAGGAAAATGCGTTATGCCCCTTCCATTCGACTTTCTCTCTCTCTCTCTCTCCGTCTCTTTCTATTATATACGAGTATGTGTGACAACTACACTTGGTTCCGCCAGAATTAAATGTCAACGCATTCCATTCCTATATATGGAAATAGAAAATGCAAAATAGGGATTTTGAACTCATTACATACAGTGATTTGATATTTGAATTCAAATATACCTTTTTTAGCATGTTAGAAAGCCTCAGTTTTCAAGTAAGGCAATGAATAATTTAATTGTCCCATTTTCTGTATATCAATGAATATAATAAAAGTCCTCGTAGAGCAGTGGTTAGCATTACATGCTTTTACGCGGAAGACCCGGGTTCGATCCCATACCAAGGAACCTTTTTTATCATCGGTTCCAAATACAAACATATTTGATCTCATAGTGGAAAATTTATATATAATTCAGGTTTTTGGGTGAGTTCAAGAGCAGTGAATAAATGGATATGTAAAATGAATCATTTAGAAATGGTAACTATTTGGACACGATTCCTTCGATTTTGGATCGGAAAGGATTATTATAACATTTCCCGTTGAAAATTATTATATAAAATAAATTCTGGTAATTTCATCCAGTTTTGAATGTGCTTCGGAAATTATTCTCATCAAATATCATTCGTGCTAGAGGATTTCATCGCATTTTTTTTTAATTTTGCCTTTATGAAATTCAACTCGTGCAATTTGCGGCCTTATTATAAAAAATTTAATTAATCACATAAGACCGCAAATCGCACTCGACAAAATTCACAAGCAAAATGCTTTCTCGAAAATTTCAAAAAAAATTTAACGGTACAAGTCGGATATTATCGTTGAGTGGTGATACGTGGAAGATTTTTTTGTTTCTTTTATATCTCTATATGCCGTGTGTTTGGATGATTATATTCTTTTTGGACATAATTTCTTATGTTTTTTGTATGCCAAAGTTGGATTAAATATGTAGCACGACAAATCGATATAATATAACGAATAGTAATATCAGGAATGAAATAACTTTTACCGTAGCAGGGGAGTATGGCAAAAGGATATATAGGTATACTATTGCTTGATATTACGTGACGATTTCTATCAGTCAACACCTACCGCAAGCCGCGTAAAAAAAACTTCGTTCCTGACGGGGGTCCCCCGACCGCACACGATTTTTTTTTCTTCGTGCTCATCTTATTTTTGGTTTATGAATGCCTACACTGAATATAGCGCACCCAATAATTCTACAGTTTTTATATTAACATTTATAATTTACATACTGTATTATAAATATTGTCCTTAGAGGGTGAATTACATACAGTGTGACCCATTTAAAATGGAACCACCCCTGTAGAATACGCATTTTTCAGTCATCCTCGTAAAAAAGTTTTTTGGGATATTAAGCATCAAGAACTATATCTTGACACAAATTTTCATAACTTTAGTTTTATTTCCAAGGCACTCTATGGTTTTTTTTCTTCGTCAAAAGCGGCAAAAGTTTATTGGGCAATTTTTGTTTTGAAATTTGACTATACCACTGGATTCGTAGTCGTTATAAATGGAAACCATGGGAATTTCATAAAAAAATATTGGTTAGCAACGAAGTTACAACAACTTTAATTTTGAAAACAAAGTATTTGATTATAATTTTTATTTAGATTATAGACATATTTTAAATCTGACAACACTGTCGATACAAAGTAGAACACCGGTGAATTTGTATAGTGAAAATCCAAAGTCAATAGCTCATTCCGTTCTACAGTTATAACTCCTGAAAGTATGGTAATGTGAGCGATTTGTGGTGGAAGCGATTTTGTAATAAAAATCTGACTGCGCCACTGGATTTGTAAATCATATTCCCTCAAAATCATGTATCTAAGTTGAGGTTATAAGTGTATTCGAAAATAACAGAAAATTAAAAATTCATTTTTAAGTTATGCAGTCTTCCATGGCCTATAAAAACGAAATGAACCGAATCAAGTTTTAAAGTATCAGAATTATTTATTCAATAATAAAACAGAAAGCAGGACAAAAAATGTTCTTTTTTAATCCTGCGAAACTCATCTAAAACAAGCTTTTAGAGAAGGCATCAATAATTTGAGGAAAGCTGAACTAATACATTAGGCATAGGTATTGTACTAAATCAATAGTAGGCTGTGATTTAGTACACCACAAATCGCTCACATTACCATACTTTCAGGAGTTATAACTGTAGAACGGAATGAGCTATTGACTTCATAATTTCTCTGTACAAATTCACTGGTGTTCTACTTTGTATCGGCAGTGTTGCCAGATTTCAAATATGTCTATAATCTAAATAAAAATTATAATCAAATACTTTTTTATTAACTTCGTTGGTAACCATTATTTTTCAATGAAATTTTTATGGTTTCCATTTATAACGACTACGAATCCAATGGTGTAGTCAAATTTGAAAACGAAAATTGCCCAATGAACTTTTGCCGTTTTTGACAAAGAAAAAAAAACATAAGAGTGCCTTGGAAATGAAACTAAAGTTTTGAAAATCTGTGTCAAGAAACAGTTTTCGATGCTTAATATAAAAAATTTTTTTTTGAGATTGACTGAAAAATTCGTATTCTACTGGGGTGGTTCCATTTTAAATGGGTCACACTGTATATGGATGTACAATTTTTCACAAAAGCGGTGAGTTTTTCGATTGCTCTGCAAATTTTTAGTATAATTTTCCAGTGAACTCGGCTTGCAATTTCCTAGGACTGTTTTCAGAATGTTTTTCAAGCTTCTCAAGATATAACATGATAGAATCCCATATAAAATAGTATCCTTATAAATGTAGCCCAGGAAAAATACATCAAATTATTATAATGAAATGAACAAGATTGAACTGAAAAACTAGAAAGTTCAACAGACTATTGATTATGACTCAATAACCACTTTCCGTTTCAAAATCGTGTTGATTATTAATTGGTTCCAAAACATCTGATGCTGATATGTAAAAGTTTCATATGAATTGAAAACGCAATAAATGTCGTATTCACATTGATAAAAGCATTTTATATCGATACATTACAGTATCACATGTGCGTCAAAAACTTTTACGATTATAGTTTACCTACTATATTTTTGAGAATTGTTTAACTTCACGAAAATTCGTTCGTCCATTCGACTTCATCCAAGTATAATGAAAAATTGTGAAAAAAACAGTGTTTCTCTCATAGAATGAGCGTTTTGCCATCTTAAACATATTCTTTCTGTGTTTATTGTTTAATACGATAATATCCTTCAGATTTGAAACTAATTCTCCAAATATTCCAAGGTAATTTTTAACAAATCAACAATGAATTAATGTGGCAAAAACAAATAATAATAGCCATTAATATGATGGATAATCAAAAAAAATATTGTTTTTAACAAAATTTTTAATTTTGAGTTTTTAGTCCAAATTGCTACAAAAGACTAAGGCCCGATTTCACCAACCTCTTTGAACGAGTTTTGTTCAAATTAAACTCAGATTGAGCTTTCTACACGTCATATTGGATTTCACCAGGAACTATAAACCGCGTTTAGTTCTAAACGGCGTTTCCACTTAAAACGGGCTGAATTTGGCCAGTTACGAAGTTAAACGACGTTTAGTTCATTGGTTTCGTGCACGTTTGACAGATGGTTGACATTGGAGGTGAAACAACCTTACTTTTCCGATTTGTTTATGTTGGAGAATTAACATTTTTACCTATTTCAAAAAGAATTCAGTAGTTGGATTACATGTGTTATTGTTTAATTCGTAGATGATCATGCCTTCATATTGTTCTGTTGTAAAATGCAATAAAAATGCATCAAAAGACGGCCGAATACGATTTTTCAGGTAAATTGTACATGTTTGTATTTTTGACCCTGTTGCTGTGAGAAATAGAAAACATTGTGAAATCTCCCAGAGAAGGCAAGCAGCCTAGATACATGCCATCAAACGAAAAGACTGGTCTGATAAGTTAACGAAATATGGTAGAGTTTGTTCCAGACATTTTCACTCTGGTGAAGGAAATATGTTGTACCAATTTATTCAATAAGCTGGGTGCCGATTGAAGTCCAAAGAAGGAATTTATTTGATGAATTATATTTTCATATTCCAACTTAAAATTCATTGTAGAAATATGGTCACTTTTATCAAGTTTCTTCAAAAACTAAACTTTGAACACCGAACACCCACAAAAATATCACAAAACATGAGCCAAACACGAAAGTTATCGGTTTTCAATTTTTAGGTTATATTGTCACTTGGCTTTGGCTCCTCTACAAAACAACGAAATCTATGCAAAAATGACAGAAACGTACATATTTCACTATGTTGCCAGCTTTTGACTGCCCTTAAACTAAGTTTTAATAAACTCGGTTTAACTTTCGTCTGTTTGTGTCGGTGAAACTGGATCGAGGTTTATCAAGATTAAAATCTGAGTTTAGTGAGAACGGAGTTTAGTAAAACGCCGTTTATCTGTCTTGTGGTGAAATCGGGCCTAAAAAGTCTACGGGAGAAAAACTCTTCGATTGATTCATCCACATGGAATGGAAGTTTTTACTAAATTTTGGTGAAAGTGCCGAAACGAACCCGCGCTTTCATCATATCTCCGTAATTATTTATTGAAATTTTTTTTTCCAACGATTTTGGTGAGAATACCAGGATATAGCTCTGAAATTATTGAATTGTTATTGATTCTCAATACCTGTGCAAAATTTCATATAATTCGGATGTCTTGAAGATGGTGAAAATTAATTTCGAAGATTCCGTTATGTACATTCATACATACATACAGGTGAAGCTAATAAGACGTATATAATAAACAGATTTTACAATTGTCATTAATGTACCAAAAATAATTTGAAAAAAATATGTTTTCTACCAAAACTTTGCTGTTTCGCGCTTCCCAAAATTTGGACGAATTTGACAGAAAAAAAAATATTTTTCTCGAATTTTTTTTTTTTTCGTATCTTCAACTATTGTAATTTGTTATAAAATGGCATTATACATTCCTCGTTCACGGGTTGCAAGAAGTTCGAGGGATTTATCAAAATTTCTAGACATGAAAATTAATACTACTATTTTCCAACCGAATAGAACAAAAGCACTCTCCATCAAAATTTTGACCAAGTTCGAAGATAAGCCAAATCGATTGAGTGGTTTTGACATGGCAGCTGTTGAAAGACTACAATAAAATTATCAATCTATAATTTTCATGCTAATACATAAAAAGAAAATTGTTATTAATTGGTTTTTAATGATTTCATGTTTGTCCTGTATGCTCATTTTATTTGAGGTTATTCCATTGGTGTCACTCAGCTTTATATCTCAGGCCAGATTATGTTGGATTTTTCTCGATTTCAAAGTTAAACTATATAAATAATTATTAGTTATGATGTTTCGAAGCAACATTGAGATTGAAACCCAAGTAAGAACTGTCTATATCCTTGTGTGTTTTTGTTAAATAGCTGAGTGAACTTTTGTATTTTCAGAAGGGATTTGAAACTAAATTTTCTATTTTCTGATATTTTCATAGAATTCTAAAGTAAAATCGAACCAACAGGAACCTAGTTATACACAAATAGAAATGCTGTTTTTTTTTCAATGGAAATGTACCTACCTCACTTTCTCTGATAAATTCGTTAGCTTGAATAATGGGTTGGCAATTTCAGAATCAAGAAATAAATTATGAAATCTACCTTTCTGACTTGCCGCGCCATCGAGTATTTTTATATCAATTGATGATCTTAAAGCAATTTACCTTGTTGAGTGATTCAAGAAAATCCGTTCCACTTAAAAAAATATTTTTGGTATACGTTCATTACTCACATTAATAGATTTCGAGTTGATCAGTCTTCTCAAAGCAAAACTCGCCTTTGAACCAAGTCAACTCTCAAATACATATAATAAACATCGTTATGCATGTTGAGTATAACCTGCTAGAGTAAAAATGTGTTTGACTGCGGTTTCTAATTACGTGAAGGGTTTTGAGTGATGTCGCCGATTTGTATGGAAGCGGCTGCGGGAGTAACCCTCCATGAAGAAGAATAGCCAAATCTAAAGCCATCGGATGTTGCAGTAATTATGAGATCAGATCTTATGACCCCACTTCGATTGAGGTGGAAAGATCAAACGATTCGGTCGAAAGTCAAATTGAAAAAGAGCCGACCGATGCGACGGTTCGAGAATCGAAGTGCTTTCATAGTTCAATCATCAGTCGACATATCAATTACATTTAATGATATCTCGTGAGTTGCGCGAAGTAACAGTATTGATAATAAAGGAAATTCATTGAAATCGCTAACTCAAAGATTTTTTTTTTATCCCCACATCTCTCACACGTTTCGTGTGAATATTATTTGAAGAGCGAAGGAAAATATTTTCAATTTTCCACTCAGCGGACATAATTTCCGAATCCAGAGTCATCCGGTGATTTTACAGCTGAAGAAGAATTTTAGCAGTTCTTCTTTGGCAATTATAGTATCCCTTAATTTATTAACTGATATTCTGAATCTTAAAGGAAACCTAATTATTCGAATATTTGATAATTATGAATACCTGATAATTATAATAAATAATCGAATGTCAGAAGGACAAAATGGTTATTGGAATTGTTTTAGTGTTATTGTAATTCTTCAATTTTCGGGATATTCATGAGTTTATATATATATTTATCAGTATATTCAGTTTATATGTATTTTTCAAATAAGTTTCAGGTACAATTTCTCAAATAATATTTACTGCCTCATTGATATTACATTATAGTTGTTTTAATGTATTCCATATTAACCCATATATTAGATATTCATTGAATTAATTGATGAAAACCATTATCAATCAACTTATCAAAAATGCAAATCAACAAATAAATCATGTTTATTAGCTTCACCTGTATGTCTTTAAGTATGTAACGGAAACTTTGAAATTAATTCCACCCAATTCAGAAGTCCGAATCATTTGAACGTTTTCAGACGTATTAAGTAACGACGACAATACAATGATATTATAGCTACGACTTTGTATTCTTACTAAATTGTCACAAAAAAATCATTTATATTACAAAGACATGGTGAACGAGCTGGCTGGTCTTAGCACATACACGAAAATTTAGTAAAACTTATTTAGTCTTATGTAGCAGTATGGATTGAAAAATTAAAATTAATAAAAATAAAGTCATCGACCAAAAGATTTCCTGTTATATAAAAAAGAATCGGGTGCTCTTTACCCTACTTTTCATAATGATATTAATATAATTGATATCAAGCACCTCACGCTTTTTTTATATGAGAAGAAAATTTTTGGACCATGAATTTATTCTTATTATTTTCATCTTTTTAGTCCTTATTGCTATTTGAGCTTGTTTTTTCAGTTTTCAAACTAAGTAAGTAAAATTTTATTGCTATTATGAACGGATTTATACAGCTGTATCTAACTAGATGAACATTGGTAATGAATCCAAAACATAACGCCAAGAACCATGCGATTTTTTTATTGCAATTTTTGAATTCCTATGGAATGGAAAGCAACACTGTTCATTGAGTCAGTATGTTTGAGTAAAAATAATTAAAAGAATAATATATCAAGAAATGGAAAACCCATTCAGTGAAAGAATACATTAATTGATTTTAAGAGGGGTTTCTGAACAAAAAATTCCCAAATTTTTTAAAAATAATTAACTTTCATTCTCGGAAAATACCAACATATACTTTTGAATTTTTCATTAACATATACTTCAAACCAACATTAATAATTTTCATTAGTTTTTTAACGGTGTCATATCAATCGTGAGAAGGTCAACTTTTTTCCATATTAAATCGAATAACTGCCATCTTCCTTATTATTATAGATACTCCTTAGTAAAATGTATGAATTTGTGTAGCGCCTTTGAGGTTTTAAATTCATCCACCCTGATTAAACAATAATTCATTTAGATTATTGGGAAAATACATTTTCTCGTCATTTTCAGACGGTGATTATTTTCCATAACTTTCATTTTTGATTGAAAATTGAAAATTAATGACAATTTGGAAAGGTATTTCAATTTCATTTTTACACCATTAGTTTTTGATCAATGATATTTGTCGATAATTAAATCGCAAAATGTATATTATAACCACCAACGAAATTTTCCTGTCGGCGCTTGGAATGTTTAAAACTCATCCATTCAAAATTATATTTCAAAAAATATGTATTCCCAACTTTCTCATGAATAAAATTTCATCACCAGTTTCAGTCACTTTGAATATTGAAAAATAGGAAAATTCTTGAAAATTTGAAGTGACATTTTTACATCAGGTATTCGGGGGAAGTGATGAAACGCTAGAAAAAAATGCAACCCTACCTTTACGTCCAAGCAATCACGATAATCATGAACTGGGTCCGTCCAAAAAAGTCACAGCTAAAGTCAACGAGCACAAAAACAAAAACCTGTTTCAAACCAAAAACCAGCGAAGCAAATATAATTCTTGACGAAAACAAACAAGCGTCCCGGCCAACTACGATTTCTACTCGATTAAATTCGCGGGCGTACACCTATAACGCCTCAGTTCCCGATAATTGCCGCTTTTCTTTGTGGTCCGTTGATCTTTCGGAAGAACCACGTGCTCAAATGTTATATTTGGTAAGGATCTATGTGCTTCACTACACGAAAGGATACAGAAGACTGGCTTCAGCCTCATGTCACTCTCTTGTTCAAGGGTGACTTCATCCGAGGTACAACAGGGCGGAGCTAGATGCCGCCACGCCCCCGTTCAACGCAGAGGTGGGGACCGGCGTTAAGCTCAAAGAACACCGATCTGTCTCAATATAATAACGATAATCTCAGCATTGTTCGCGGGGCGCTTTCTTTTCTGATTTCTGGGCACTCTTCCTCGGAGTCGTTAACACTACCAGCGTCGGTAGGTATACTCCTCAAACTCGCAATTTCCACATTGAGTTCAGAGTTCAAGATCCCGCGCCCAACTACTTCTTTCGCGAGGCTCTAAACAAGTTCGTGTTTCTCCCTACGATGGGTATGTTGATGATTTTTCTTCGGACAAGGTGATAAGACTGGATAAATTCCATATGGGCGTACCTCGCGTATTAAGTCTGCCCGACTGGTTGCGATAATCTGTGGATTCGATTGGCGGAAAGATGGACGCCATTGTTCCCGCATTCAAAGCGGCGGCGCATTTCAAAACGACGCTTGCTTAGATCAACGTCGGATGGGCATTGTCGTGTTGGCGTCTGCATCTAGTCGACGTTTTAAGAGGCATTTTGAAATGAAAAGTTGGTAATTTCTGAATTCCTAGTGTTTGTAAGTTTGGGGTGGTTTTGGAAATGTTGACAGGTGAGGGTGAAGAAATATTTTTCGTGTCCAAGTAGCCTGAATTTTGTTCGTACTGTCTACCAACTCCTAGGGTTTTTGATTTTGAGTGACTTCGGTTTCACAAGATGATGTGAATCATTGTAAGGGTTTGTTTGAAGGTTGTAGACGATGTGGTAACTTGATTACTATCGTTTTGGACGTCCATCGTCTTAATGTATTTAAAAGGTTTTCAAAAGGTATTCACCTGAAGACGATTGCAGATACAAGCATTCGAAACGTCGTGAAAAACCTTTTAAATACATTAAGACGATGGACGTCCGAAACGATAGTAATCATTGTAAGGGTTATTCGTATAGTGGTAATGACATTTTTGACACGAATGATATGCTTGAAAATAACATGTTTTATGACTACATCATATATTTTTGTCTTCAATACTTCCCGCGTATTAGCGAATACAGTCAATAATAATACATTAAATGAAATAATCGAAATGACCCTCATTGAAAATTATTTTTTTCTGGAGGAATATCGTTTCTCCACAATCAGAAGAAAAATCCATTTGTAGAGAATTAATACCAATATTCCAGGAAGGCTTTCGGAGTTTCAAAGAATAGCAGATATATATCCGAAAAACTACATTGATGTGAAATACTTCATAAATCTCAATATAAATTCAAAAATATGCAACTGTTGACTGCTTTCTCTCTTGTTTTATCGTCGTGGATACGTCTTCGAAGAAATCAAATATCTATGCATGGGGTTTCCGAAAAAAGTAATCATATAAAATAATTTTCCCCGATGAGTTACTGCGTTTATCAAATGGTTGTTGTTCAAGAATAGCTATTTTTAGGACAAGTGAGTAAAGCGTACCATTTAATCGCGAACCTGGATGTTGAGCGCTTTACTCACGTGTTTTAAATTTGATATTTTCCATTTTCGCAGAAATTAAAAGAAATTATTTTACAATTCTTGCATAAATATCTATTGTGTCATTGACTCGTAGAAACAAAATTGCAACCAGCCTACTAAGAATAAAAATCTGCGCTACCGTTGCTTGTGTTGCATTTAATTTGGAAACCAGCCTACTCGATACGAATAATTCGATGCAGTTGATGTGCTGTGAGCAATATGGTTGTTTATCGGTAACCTAGGTAACACTTTTAATCACTTGTGAATAAAACATTTTTATTCACTAGTGATTAAAATTACAACTTCTCTCACTAATTTGAGTTGAAATATGTCATATTTTAGTCACGAAAAGGAAAAAATATTTAATTTGTCAGTTACTTATCGTAGTATGGATTTTCCTATCGGAAAGCTCAAAACGAATGGAATGAAAACTACTATATCCAAAACGTTCTCAAACATTTTAAAGTTATTCTGATTTGCAATGTAGAGTTTTTCAGATGTTTACTTGACGGATGTTGATGGAAATCTGCAAAAATTCCTTGAGATAGCACATTTACTTTGCCGATACATAGGGTATTTGGTTTCAGTAACACTCTGTCATTTCTCACTTCTTTTCAGAACTAATTTGTTGAAAAGCGGTTGTTTGATAATATAATGTAAGTGTCTTTCAACTTCTTGGTTGGTACTCTCATTATATATTTTTTTGGATTAATTCATTCATACTCATGATCGCCATCAGGTGGGAGAGTGTTCTGATATTTTTGAACCAGTTATTTTTCGATTAAGATTTTCTCTCTGACGTATTATCATGCTCTTCACCAATATAAATTCCACCACACGATATGATATAACTTTTTTTTTCATACATTAATCGGTGTTTTTTGGTTTTGTATGTTTCAGTAATGATAACAATGTATTGATTGTTTGGAATGTTCTTCTATCGGACATTATGTTGTTTGTTAGATGTTTATGTGATTGGAGTACTTCAGGTGTTCTTGGTTGTTCAGCAAATTGATGTTTCCAATCTCATGTATATTTCTTAGTGATGGATTTTTAGGAATTTCTTATCAGAAATCTTGATCACCTTTTTCACAGATTTCATCGAATTGCTTTGAATACGATAATTTGAATCGAATTGTAGAGAATTCTTTAGGTTAACATCAAATTTGAATTGTTTTTTCATTATACTCCAGATGATTCATATCAAATTCATATAAACTTAATTAATTTTGTCACCACTGCACAAAAATCAAATGCTGCGATAATTGTGTCCCAATAACATTTGAATATTTTTTCTACCAAGTGAAGTGAAATCAATCTCTTTGGTAGGTTATATAAAATTCTCAAAATGTGACAAAAGTGCGTACATGGTTTATTATTTGATTCTCTCTTAGAATTCCAACATATACCTTTTTTCACTTGTAATGGTTGAAATATATATTATATTTTCGGCGTACAGCCTGATACATCTAAATTGTTGATAATAATAGTACTTTCTCCAGGCCAGAAAATTTTAATCAGGACACTAGTCAGAAAAAACTTTGTTAATTATAAAGTTAAGGAATATCTTTATTATCGAACAAATTAATTAAAAATATATATATTAAGAAAATACACGTAACGATTTGGAGAAAAGCTGTTGATTATATTTTATTGTAATATAAATTCCTTTTTGCATCCCTTGTTTGGTGAAATCTGTGAAAACTGGTAAAATATGACTTTATATATATATATTATATATATATATATATATATATATATATATATATATATATATATATATATATATATATATATATATATATATATATATATATATATATATATATATATATTTGTGAGGTCAAATGGAAATCAGTCAAAATATACGGGGTGTTCAAAATATTGGTTGCAGCTTTGTTTTTTTTTATGGAATTCAGAGTAATTCAGTATAATTTTGAATATGAAACAATTGCAGAATTAGAAGAGGTGTACTCATGAACAAATCATCAATAACATTGTAATATAACTTGATGTATCCATTCATACGGATAGTATAGTATATCCAATCTCAATTGGATGGAATTATGAGGGGATGATAAACATAATAAGATTTGCCGCATTGATCAAACATGCCGACCATAGACGGAGATCGATTCTTTTACTTCAAATGTAACTTCACCTAGTTTTGTTTGAATATGTTTTGTCGAAGTCATTTGATTGTGCCGAAAAAATCATAATGGAACTGAATTTCCACCAATTTGTTGTTTTGATTCCCCATCTAATTCTTCTTTTTTTTTCCAGGCTTATGCCTAGATATAAGTCATAAAAATTGTTCAAAGTGACGCCCATTAGATATGAGGCAAGCTTCGATACAGCGATTCAGTTCTCTTGGCCAAGTCGCTCTCATAATATTAGGCGGAATGCAGAATATTACTGCAAGGTAGTCGAATCTTCATTTTCAGATCATCCAAATCAAAAGAAGTAGTGAAAACATCATATTCTGAATAACCCCATGAAAAAATCAAGTGATGATGAATCTGGGACACGAACTGGTCATCGACTTGGGCCCTTTATTACTAATCCAACAATTTGGATAAGTTCTATCCAGATATTCAGTGATAACCTGTGAATTATGAGAAGGAGTGCCATTTTGTTGCATCAAATTCCTCGTTGTTTTGCTATTTGAATTTTCTCCATCAAGTGAGTCAACTCATTTCGTGAAACATGTGACTTTGGCAACCCATTGAGATTTTCATTGGAGAAGTGAGGTCCTATACCATACGAAACGTTAATTAATATCCCACATGGTTTCAAAATTACTTTCGTGGGCCCTGTTGGGACATTCTTGAGACGAATAGTGACTGATGTGCCGATTTACAACCCATTATTGTGGAACCGCAATTCATCTCTCCACAAAAATTGATTGAGTATGTTGGGATTATCATGTTTGATTTATTACCTGAATACAAGCAATGTTTTGAAGCTTGTACCAACTGAATTTTGAATGGGTGGTATTTGTTTTTTTTTCAGAATTCTCTCTACAGTGGATTAACACACACCGACTTCTTCTGCCAGAGTACGGATTGAAACATGTGGATAGATACTGATATATAAGCCAACACATTGATATCTAAATCTTCGTTTCTGACAGTTTGTTCTGATATATGTCAAAACGGGATTTCAAAAAAAAAATTATATCAGAATTTAACGTATTAGAATCTGAATATGTGATGATATACATGGTGTTCTATTGAAAAAAAATATTTTGGATAGAGCAAATACAAGAAAGATCCTGTATACATATCTGAAAATTATGACCAAATGTACCTCTCATGAAGTCCTAAAATATTTTTGTCTATATTCTCCAACAAACCACATATTGCGTGTCACATTGAATTTAGAACACCAAGTATAAAGTGGGTCCCGCTTTTCATGAATACACCCTATTATATATATCTCAGTTATTATCAATGCTATTTTCTTGAATTTTTTTTAATATGTTAGAAAAATGAAGACTTTGGCATAGTGAACATTTTTATTTACCATTGGCGTGCGGTGGTAAAAAAGCCTTTTGGGAAAAATATATTAGGGCTCATTTTAGATAACTTCTTCTATCAGATTTAGAATCAGCATTCCCAAAACCCCTTATTTCATATTTTCAAAATCACAAGAGCCGATTTTAGCAGATTTTTTTTTATTTTAAAATCACTTTTCAAAATCAACAGATTGTTTCCCAGGACTGGAGCGGTTTTCAAGACGAGACCAAGGAAGTACAATTTAAATCAAAGACACTATCCCGACAACGAACGTATCTTGGCAGAATTTCGAAAAATCCCAATGGTAGTTAGTATAAGGGCAGATGCGAGGATACTGAATTTGACGAATAACAAAGTATGAAGGTGTTTGAAACGCAATAGGATTAGGGCATTCAAACCAAAATTTCTACATAAGTACTCTGTTAAATGGTGATTTTGAACGGCGGTTTTAATTTTGCTTATGGTTGCAAAAAGTAACTATCTTAACGACATACTTTTTCTAAGGAACATGATGTTTACTTACAAGGCAACGTTCACGGCAAACGGTGTGGTATCTAGTCAAAATTGTAGGTTTTGGGCAGGTTTTGGGTCATTAATTGTAAAAACTAATACATTGAAAAAGTTAACGTGTGGTGTGGCATATGCAACGAACGGATTGTTCATACACATAATTCTCTGATAGTTAGGAACTTTTTAAATGCAACTTTCCCTATGAAGTGGATAGGTAGAAATTCTCCTTTAGAACCTTCTGCCCCCCCCTTCAGATCCCGGATTTACCCCTTGTGACTTTTTTCTATGGGGAAAATATTAATTAAGGGGTTTTTGGGGATGTTCATTCTAAATCTGATAGAAATAATATCCTTTTCCCAAAAAAAAGACTTTTTACCGCCCCCCCCCCTCAACGGTAAATAAAAATGCTCACTATGTCAAAAATACTTAATTTTTCTAACATCCCATTATTAATAATTGAAATATTAGGGTGTATTCATGAAAAGTGGGACACACTTTATATATATATATATTTAAGACATTTTTTTTGTTTTTTGCTCCCAACCGAGAATTTTGTTGTGAATGTCTAAAAACAAATTCTCTGAAAATTTGAGCCCTTAATATTAACATTGAGTACTTTCCCAGAGCGTTGGAAGATTTCCCATTTAAAATACACGTGAACTTTGTCCTTTTTTTTCAAATGTTCTGTAACTCATTCAATCATATCGTACCAAGGCGCGATTCACTCAGTATTACATGCTCTACAAAAGTGCCCATTGCGCTGTAGCTGTAATCTGCACCTGTAAGATTGTACGAGTCACTAAATCTGATTTTTGTAGAAAATTCTTATATTTTTGACGTTACTTCATAAATGACTGAATTTATGGAAAAAATGTTGATGATATGCTTGTAGAAAATTCAATTTTCTACAAAAAAGTCCCATAAACTGAATCGATAAGAATGATATTTCGCGAGATATAAAGCGTTAACTTTGTCGTAATATGAAATGTTCGAGAATTATCTAATCAAAACTATTTATATTACGACAAAGTTAACGCTTTATATCTCGAGAAATATCAACCGAATTGCTTAGGTTTATGGAACTTTTTTTGTAGCAAATTGAATTTCCTACAAGTTTGCTATCCACATTTTTCCCATAAATCCAGTCATATATGAAGTAACATAAAAAAAAAAGATTTTTTTACAAAAATCCGATTTAGTGACCCGTACAATCTTACAGGTGCAGATTACAGCAGAAATGCCGCTGAGTTATAGATATATAAGAAAAAACAACAAAGTTTACGTTCATTTTTAATGGGAAATCTTTCCATGCTCTGGGAAAGTACTTACTGTTAATATTAAGAGCTCAAATTTTAAGGGAATTTTTTTTTGAAAAAATAAATTGGATGGGAGCAAAAAACAAAAAAAAACGTGTGAAAAACTCCCTAATATATATATATATATAATGTTTTCATTCGAATGTTGGATACTATTTTTCATTATTATAGAAAAAGATATGGAATTATATTAGTTCAAATATAAATAATTCAACTAGTCAAATATAAAGATTTTTTTCGAAATTGCAAAAAGAACTTGAAATTTTATGATTTTATTCCGATGCTTTCAATAGATCTTTGAGAAATGCGGCCACCCGAAGCCCATCAGCGACGTATTCTACCAACAGGCTTAAGAGATGACAGGAGACCACCCTCATAGATAATACACCACAATGCCCTTGCAACTCTTAATAGACCCATCTTTCCGAAAACTGCGACAAATTGAGGTTTTCAGAATATTCAGAACGAAAAATTCGTATAATGCAACTGACAAACAAGTCTTTATGTCCGATTATTTGTTTTATTTCTGAACTCAGTGTGCGGTGGATAACAAGACAGAAACAAATGACAAGTGAAACGTTATCCAGTTGGCCACTCAAAGCTACGCCGTCTGTGATGTGAATGTTTTCAATTATATTAATTAATTAGGGAGATCGATCTTCTAGATTGTTTCAATTTTTTTGCGGCATGTCTTTATACGTTTCATAAATGTCGGAATTGTTATAGACATTTGCGGGACTAGCTGGGACTATATTTTCTTTGGAGTTCATGAAGAAGTTACATACAGAAAAAAAAAGAAATTGTAAATTAATCTCCATCGACAGAAAACAGAAATATTCGATTCTTCTTGAATATGGAGAACTCACAATCTAAAAAACCTGATGGCTCGTCCAGTTGGAAAAGTAGATTTCAGAATTCAATTATTGATTCTGAAAAAGCCATGATGCCATCAACCAAGCTAACGAATCATATGTCAGAAAAAAAGGATATTTATTCATTGGAAAACACAAACAGCATTTCAATTTTTCTATAAACCTCAAACTCTAAAATTGGAGAAGAGTTCGAATCTCTCTGAACGCTTTTGATATTATTATGTAATCTATCTCGAATAAAAAAAACGGAAACTCTATTTTTGAATAAACCTCATAGTTAGAGAACTGAGATAACAAAAAACAACCTGTATTGCCAGAAGTCTGGCATATTGATAAACATGTTCTTTGAGCCCCCCCAACGTTCATTTGTCTGAACACGTTACACGTTCTACGGTATTTTGCAAATTATGGCCAATAGAGATACAGGTCAGAATCACCTGTCATGAAAACGATTGATAGTCCAAGTCGCCGGGAATCTCGTGGTTTTTTTTGCCGTAAGGTGGTCGTAATCGAAATTTAGAGCAAAAAATCCGATTAATTTTCTGAATTTTCAGAACCTGTGTTGAAGAAAACCTGAAACCTTTTTCATCTTGATCTTTGAGAGTCATAGAATGGGAAAATCCTTTCCGAAGGTCCCAAGGTCATAGAAATTCAATATTGAGCCGTTTGTAGATTTGGTCACCTATTTTTCCAACTTCTGAAAGAAAATCTCTTGCATATTTTTTTTTCTATTCTTGGACATCCAAGGAACTGGAAAAACCAAATGCAAGACGTTTTCTCCACCTGGAACATAAGTGGCAAAACTTTGAGAAACTCACGAATTTTCAAAGTAGAATTTTTCTATTTTTTTGACATAAAACATACTTTCTAAGAGTTACTTTTGAGTTAATTTGATGTTTGAATACCTAGATAATTTACTAGTCTAGATTTTGCCTCCCCCCTCCCTGAGCTTGGAGCTCCAGTAACTCTCGAACAGGAAAAAGGGCTTATTTGAACTATTTGTATCAGGAAAACTCATCCACCAAGCTGGCACCACTTCCACCCCTCTCCAAAACTCCATCGCAGGGAAGGCGATTAAATGAAATTGTGATAAAATAATGAATTTCTTTTCTACAATACTGCTTTATAATATATATATATATATATATATATATATATATATATATATATATATATATATATATATATATATATTGTTGTGATAGGCTCTATATTTATATTATGGTAGATTTGTTCCAGTTTTCCTTTTCATTTAATAATAAAAAAAAAATATATCCATCATAACAGAAATGAAACTCCGGCTATGTTGTCTTACCCTTTTTTTCAACACTCTTTTTTACCTTATCCCAGCTCAGTCGGTAAGCCTATGAAGTACGAGTCATCTCTATTCTCATGCAGGTTCAGTAGTGCCAACTTGGCGCACTGCTTGATGTCAAAATGTGCTATTTTGTGGGAAGGTTATGATTAGATGTTCAAGAGATAAACAAAGAATGCAGCAAAATTGTCAAATAGTAGTTTCTATTGAAATAAATTCTTAAAATTGACCTACTCTGCGAAATATAACTTATCTAACTAAAAACAGTAATATGAAATGGTGAAACTTTTATATGTGTGATAAATACTAGTTGAATAAACGTTTGAATGTTATGAAGAAGTCTGTGAGCATCGAAAAATCATTAAATGTTCAAAAGAAAGGACACAAGTGATCAGATTACCAATAAAAGTTTCTGGACCTGATACGTTTCACTTTATTTAGTTCAGCTTTTGAAATACCTTGCAATTCTTCCTTTGTGGTGTTCCCCTGCCTCTTGGAAGTGTTCGTGTTTACTGGAAAATTCAGCTACACTACAAAAAAAAAACTTTTGTTCCTGGGAATGGCATGGACTGGATTTTTATTCTGTTAATAGATGAGTGGATTTTTCTTATTCGTTTATTCTCCCATTGGTATCTGAATTAGTTATATAACGTATGAAGATCGTTTTGCTTGATTTTTTCCTTGTATTTTGTCATCATTTTTCTTCCAAAATTGTAACGTGGTTTCTTTGTCTGCATCAATTTCCATCTCCCAAGCTTGTTACATTTCCTCTTGGCAACACAAACATTTTGTTTATTTTCACAAAATTTAAAATTTAATCCCACTTTCTGTCTGACTTTTTGTTATTCTAACTTGTTGTAATGATTTTATTCACAATATCTAATTCTAGACCTTAAATTCTATGTACAAATTTGGATAAAATTCATATTTGACATTTTCCTGTTTTCATAATTTTTATATTTAATTATTTTTCTCACATAGTTTTTGACATCTCGGTGTTGGGTTTCCTCCCATACAGGATGTTACAACTTGTATACCATTTCATCTCTTTGAAATCCAAAGTCTTTTCATGAATTTAAATTTCCATATTATTTTATTGTTTGTGCAATTTGAATGTATTGTTGGTAACATACTTATGATAATAGAGATACTTCAGGACTGACTTTTTCATACATATGGTTGAGTAGAACATGTAACAATATGTAAATTAATTTTCAATATATTATATATATATATATATATATATATATATAGGTGGTGGATGAGTGACTGGCATATTGTATACAAGCTGATTCTATGTGGGGTTGCAGTCAAGTATGGGGCTGATTAGGAAAACTCTTTGGTATCCGTCAAGCTTTCGGCAATCTTTATTGCCTTCCTCAGGACGACTACAATTGTATGGATTACATTATGAAATTATATATTATTTGTCTACTTACTAACGTGAGATTGATGTAAAATTAGCACATTAAATGAACAGAAATTCATGAAAGATGAAATAAATTTTGACAATGACAACTTCTTTTTTAATCAATTCAATTTATATATATATATATATAAAATGAATTCTCAAAGTAGTATTGTAGAAAGTAAATTCATCAGTTTTCACAATTTTATTCAATGCGGAGGAGTGTTGGAGGGGGCGCCACCATGGTAGATGAGTTTTTCAGATACAAAGACACGGAATAAGCCTATTTTCTTTTCAAGAATTACTGAAGTTCCAGGCGAAGGGATTATCTATATAGACATCAAATTAACTCAAAAATGTTACTCTTAGAAAGTATGTTGTATGTTAAAAAATCAATTTTTTTCTACTTTGAAAATTCGTGAGTTTTCCAAATTTTTGGAGGTTTGCCACTAATTTTCCAGGAGGTGAAAACATCTTGCATTTGGTTTTTTCTGTTCTTTGGAAGTATAACAATTGAAAAAGACAAAAATTATGCAAGGCGTTTTCGTTCAGAATTTGGAAAAATAGGCGATCAAATCTACAAACTGCTCAATATTGGATTTTTCAATCTAACCCACAATATTTCTATAACCAGGTTTTTGTCTTGGGAATGGATTTTCCTACTTACTCTATGACTCTCAAAGAACAAGATGAAAAATGTTTCAGGTTTACATCAACACAGGTGCCAAAAAATTCAAAAAAAAAAATTTTGGCTTCTTTGCTTTCGTCTCATAGTTTTTATTACGACCAGTTTACGCCAAAACAGATATACCACCTGATTCCTGGTGACTTGGACTATCAATTTTGCAAATTGCAAGACGTCGTTCACGACAGGTGATTCTGACAAGTATCTTCATTGGTCATTTTTTGCAAAGTAGAACGTGTTCAGACAAATGACATGTACCAGGGGGTTGGTGGGGACTCAAAGAAAATGTTTATCATTACGCAAGACTTTCTACAATGCAGGTCGATTTTTGTTATTACAGCTCCCTAACAACAACAAAAGTTGGGAATGATTCAAATCTCCCTAAATTATTTCTAATATTGTTATGTAACCTGATTCAAATCAAAAGAAAGAAGTATAACCAGCACACAATCATATAGACAGCACTAGCTTGGGTTTCAAACCTAATATCACTTAGAAAAATTATGTCTAATATCTAACTTTGAAATCCAGAAATGTTCTGTTTGTCAGTGGAAAGAAAACTCAAATGATTGACACGAGCAAATGAATTCCAAATGAATGGAGACAGGGTGAAAAAATTACTAATTCTCATAGATAGTAATTTGAAGAGATTTTTTATTTTTTGATTTGTATGTACATCTTAGAGAAAAAACTAAAAAGAATGGAAGTTGTAGAGCTCATATAGCTCTATCAAAAGACTGCCAATATTGGTATGAAAATGAAAGATTGAGATTTTTTTTTCTTTCAACGGCCGCCATTTTGAACTGATAGTATTTTTGGGTTCTGGGACCATGATCGATGAAGATATATCAAAATTCATTGAAAATCTTGTTGTGATGATGGGACCAATAGGTAGTATTTCTATTGAAATTCACCTAAAAATATAAATTATACTCGAGGACAGATGTACTAAATTTTAAAGGGGATAGGTGTAGTTCCCGAAGTACCTTGCAATTCATTGTCTATGTTTTCTATGAGTGAAAAAATAATGTGGTGTACGTACATTTTTTTAACTATCTGCTTTGTATTGATTTCTTTCTGGTTCTGTGAAATTGTACCCCAAAAACATGTCGGTAATGATGGATCCTTCCCAAAAAATTGTGCAAGTTTGAAGTAACGAGGGTTACGTTCCATAATAAACCCATATAAGGAAACAGTTTAGTTATCTAAGGAACCAAATGTTTGAGTATATGTTGCGGTATACAATTATGTGCAGAGATGTTAATATATCACAATACAGTTGAGTTAACATCATTAATTGCTTATTATGTAATGGATTACCATTTCGGGGAAATATTTGGATGTTTTCCAAATTCTTCTTCATCATTTCAGGTCAATAGTTGGAATGTGATTTGTTTTCCATAAGTATTTTAAACATAAATTCTACAGTGATAATAACATCCCTACTGAATTGTATATCACCTTCGATTAGTATTTTTATACCAGCAAAGCCAAATGTACATTTCTAATACTGTAGGTTTATTTTTCTATAAGTGTCCATCATAATCTTGAAATTCATGGAGCAGCATCTTCCACTACTTTTTCAATTAATCCCACCTCAACCCCATATGAACTCTGAAGTTCAATATTTTGGTTGCCGAAATATTCTTCGAGAAAAGTATATGTCAATTTCAACCAATCTATTAATTGATTCTATCATAATTTTCTGAAACGAAAAAATGTCGATCAATTATCATTGAATCTTTTTCAGTTGTTCAATTATATTCCAGGTTATATGGTTTAATTATCAAATGGTAAATAGTGTTCTATACTAGATCTGTCTATGTTGAACATATGCCAACTTTTATTTTCCGAAACTGATGAAATCTCATTAATTTTGAAACACAAATCACATCCAAGATCACACTCAGATCTCTTACATTTTTTTCTGATCAGCACATTTCCTTCATTAAAATTCACTATAGGATTACGTTTGAAGCAAGGTGTTTAGTAGTATCTCCAAATATGCCATATCATTTGACTTTCATGCAACAGCAATTTTATATGAGTTCTAACAGTTTGACAGTTACTGTTCCGTGAAAATACAAAAATACAGAATTCACAAAGAATACAAATTTCAATAAACCAGAATAAATATTAAAGAGTACATAGATGCCATGAAAGTATATGTATACCAAACTCTTCTATTTTATACTGAATTGAATTTCTAATATATTTATGGTACTTGATGTTGTATCATGGGGCCGCAGATACCATTAAAAGTGTCAGTCAAAAAAATTAAGTTATGAACGTTTGGTCAACTGAAAGTAGACATGCATAGAAATAGCATCTATCTAATAAATAACTGTTAATCATTTTCAATCGTTCAATTCAAAATTGTTTTTCTGTTGAGTTTGGTAAGTAACTAACAATTTTTCCAAATTAGTTGGTTAGGATAGGAATCAATATACCTAATATTATAAAACGGAAACTATTACTGTTTTATCTATATTGTCTTGATCTCCATCCCAAAAAAAGGTTTAAATACAAAATGTATTTTTCAAAATTCAAATTTATAAAACCTTCTTTGAACCGGTGCTGAATCCTCACACCAATCATTCAAAAAATGTTTCACTAAAATATTTCAAGGCGTTTCTGCAAACCATTTAGAAACATTATTTTCAAATCGATCCATCTATTTCGAAAACTTTTAGAAAAAACATGCGGGCTAAAATCTTTATTGTCGGTTCCAAGAAGTGTATTTCAAATTGATTAAATCGTTTTCGAAAAGTTTCCATGAAAAAAATCGGGACAATTACAAAGGAAAATTCGGACAAACTGCAAAAATCATAACTTTTATGTGCACTCTCGATCATAACTGACGATAGAAACGACATATTCAATTGATTCTTTTCTTGAAAGTGAGTGTTTTTCCATGGAGAAACTTTTTATGCTATCCATTTTACTTCAACTCGCCACTAGACGGCGCTGCAGCGCATCAACTTCCATACCGTTCAACTGATCGTCATGAAAATTGGTATACAATGAAGTTTTTCACGCTATCAATAACAGGAAAACAGAATAAAGAGAAAACGGGATATGTGGAAAACGAGATAACGGGAAAACGGGATAATGGGATAGCGAGAAAATAGGATAACAGGATGACATGATAGCGGGAAAACGGAATAACGGGATAACGGATAATGGAAAGCGGGCAGAGTCACAGACATAACCTCCGTGGAACAACACAAAGAAAAACATACGAAAAAACAAATTATACTTGGACAAAAGTTTTCAGGCAAAAAAAAAATTGGGAATATTGTTTGGACAGGACAACGTCTGTCGGGGCAGCTAGTTTCCAATACAATGCGTTTCTGAAATTATATTTTTATATTCTCAAATTCTATATATTCAAAAGCAATAACCCATCAGTGCAGGTATCCTAGATTGAAAATAAAGACAAAAATGTGAAAAATATAAGGCAATATACAAATATAAAACATTGATGCAGTACTCTAGGGCATGGAATACTCAGTTATCTACTCTACAATCTAAATATCCGTGAGGGCAGGAGCAACTGTTCATGTAATCGTGAATTGCCTTTATATCGTTACACGGGATAAAATCACCCTATTCATTTGGAGCAATAGAAAATGATTCGTTACAAATAATGTAAACAGCGAGGGAGGCGAAACAAGAGGGTGTCGTCCTCTATAGGAGGCTAATCTTCATTACGCAACTAATAATACGTCAACGTTTGGGTTACGCACTCTCACAACCATTCAATATCGATGTAACAAGATATGTTACACCCTTATTATAACATATGTAAACAAAACTCGATGTTAAGATGTTATTGTTATTGGTTAAGTGGATTTACCAGGACGTGTGACATGGATAATTTATCATCACTCCTACATATTGAATATTTCTTGTTTCTATATTGTGAGTCTGTGAAAAGAAGAAGAAGGAGGTCATGATGAAATGTTTCGTCTAACGAATCATTTGTAATGTGAGAAATTTTAGAATAATGTTTTGAATATGTCATTGACTTGCATAAACTGTATGTAGGCTTTGACCCTTGACTTTCGATAATGACATATAAGACCGGATATTGATGGACATTATCCTTCTAGGCACTCCTGGAAACTACGTGAGGCTCATCAAGCTGCTCTTGATCATTCGGAAGCAACATTATGAGTAGAAAATGAACTCATATTTCCGACCATCATGGACCCATCACTATCTACTATGCTTTTCAATCTAACACTCAAAGCATCCATAGTAAACATATAATTACTGAAAACATCGACAGCCGCTACAACTGTATACCTATGAAGATGACAGTGATAATAAGATCTCGATGGAGAAAGAACTAGTTACACATTGGTGTCTTGAACTGAGACAAAACAAATGGACCAGGCAACGGTTACGAAAATAATAATAGAATGGAAATCAACTCGAAGGTGAATGGAAGGAAGGACCAGAGTATGTTTCGCAGTATTCCAAGACTAAGGGAATTAAGGGTTGGGAAAGGATTCTCTACGGGAGATCCGGGTGAGAACGTCAACATGATTTACAAGGATGAAACGCATCTAGGGATTATTAACGCCATGAGAAGAAAAGGGATTACCAAAACAATAAATATATTTATGCTTATAAATGAAACAGAATGCAGAAACATGATTTGGTTATATGATGAACATAGTCCATATTGTTGAAGTCTTTACAACAATATATTTCTGATGATTTTCACTTGTTATTTTATATGAGATACTGATTTTTTCTTATGTAAATAATTTGAACAAAATTAATTGAACTCTTTCAAAGTTCTCATGATCTCATTTCCAAATTTTATCGACATTATCATGGGGCCAGATCCACGCTAATAAAGATAGAAGATTGAATTGTAAACCATTTGTGAGGTAAAAACATCAGGAATATAATGTTATAAACATTATTTGTTTCAACATTGTCCCTCAGTGGTATAATATATGTCAAGCAGAACAGTTTTTAACAAATATGAAAACTGTTGCTTTCCTAATAGCTTAAACAACATATCCATGCGTTCCAAAATATTCCTCTTTGGTTATCGTTTACTCTAGCTGACAACATAGGATTAATTTGCATCGATATAAATCGACGTCATGGACAGGAAAATTCATTTAATCGTAGTCATATATCATTATAAGTCAAATTTGTTTTGGTTTTCAGGTTAACAAATACATTGTCTAATTCTTCAGGCAAAGTAATGAAAAATAAGGATCTTTTTGCTTTGGTAGACGTAGCCAGAGGATGTAAGGCAGCTTCCAGTGAATTAGTATAATTATTGCCTCCTGTTCTCTCAACAACTCTTGCCCAGAGGTCACTATATTTCGGAATGTGATGAGGGATGTTGAGTTTTGATTCGCATTTGATACCGTCTTATTCCTCATCATTATTAGTTGAAAAGGGAAACATTATCAATTAAAATAGTTCTTTTCTGTTAGCTATTACAAAAAATAACTTCATTACTGTCGTAGATTTTTCTATTTTCAGAAAAATATTTCTATTCAATTTTTAACGGGGAATGTTTACCTTTTCAACATGAAAACCTCCCCAAAGGTTATCTTGAACGACGGAAGATAGTGACTAAAGTTTATCTTTCAGTCGCAGATGATTCTACATCTGATTTTATTAATATATTGTTCATATAATCATATAAATCAATCTATCATACTCCATGACAGGTTTTACTGTCAGAAAAACACTGATTTCTAAGAGTCACTTCAGAAGTAATGTTTCTAACACTTTCTCATCATTACTTAGTGAAATTGCTTCTAGAAAATGTATATTCCAATTCTTCCGGTCTTCCTGAAGATCGTGGATGCGTGAAATAGATTTTCGTCGACAAAAATTTATTGAAGACCTAGTGAATGCGATGCCACGCCTGCATAAATGTCACTAATGTTTTCGGGTGAGTACGTATTTTCGGAAAACATGCTTCTTTGCCTCATTCATCCATATGAGTCTTTAATTAGGACTGCAATAAGAAATCAAATAACTATGTGATTAAAAATGCAAATTTTTACTTTAAGATTTTTTTTTGAGTTAGGGTCCTTTTACAATATCTATCAGATGTAGTTCAATGTCCAGCGTGGCTTTAGCCAGTGAAGTAGTTGTTTCCTGTTAGATGTTAGAAAAAATAACTTCATTATTGTCGTAGATTTTTCAAAGTTTAGAAAAATCTTTCTATTCAATTTTCAGTTGAGAATGTTTCCCTTTTCAACAACTATCTGTCCTCCAAAAACATCCTGACAGAATACCAATTTGGATTTAGACAAAACCTCAACACAACTGATGCGGCTTTCACGCTCATGGAGAGGTTACATAATATTTTGGAAACTAAAGAGTTTCCACTTGGAATATTCTGTGACCTTTCCAAAGCGTTCGATTGTGTGGACCATGATATTCTATTGAACAAACTGGGATTCTAACGCTATACGAGGAATAGTTAATCAGTGGTTTGAGGCTTATCTACGCGATAGGGAAATGTTGGTGAGAATTGATTATAGGGACCAGAACAAAATCGATAACTATCAATCAGAAAGGGGGCTCATAGAAACAGGTGTACCCCAGGACTCTATCCTCGGACCAACACTATTTCTCACATACATAAATGACATAGTCTGTAACTTGCCCGAAATATCATTTTCTATTTTTTCCGATGACACTAGCATTGTTATCAATGGCCTCTCGGTCGATGACCTCACTACAAAAGCCCAAAATTCGATGAACGGTATTGCAGACTGGTTCTCGGCTAATAGGCTATCGCTAAATACATCTAATACTTAAAACATTCTGTTTCCATATAGATATACTCAAAATATTGAGGTGACATTGAACGGGGAAATTCTTGAGTCGTATGTTTCCACAAAATTCCTGGGGATAACTATTGATAGGAAACCTAATTGGATGAAACACAACATCAAACTCAACAAAGCAATATTTGCATTAAGAACTGTCCAAGCAAATACAAACCACCAAGTCTCAAAAATTGTATATTTCGCATACTTCCATAGTTTAATGCAATACGGAATCGAATTTTGGGGAACTCCGTCGGCTCACAATCCACCTTCATAATCCAGAAACGCGCGATCCGCACTCTGTTCAAATCAAATTATCGGGACTTATGTAGAGATTATTTTCTCCAACATAAAATACCCACCTTAACCAGCACATACATATTAGAAGTGTTCTTGTTGATCCATAAAAAACGTGATACCCTTCAATACTAAGTCGCCGTCACCAATACTCGACACAAACTAATAATATAATTTTGCCCAACTACAAATATGAAAAAACTCGAAATGTTCCCTTGTATACAGGGATGAAAGTTTATAATCATTTGCCTTCCTCCATGAAGGAAACATCCACCAGAAAATGCAACCAATCATTGAAAAGATTATTACACCAGCATGTATTTTACAACTTGAATGAATTCTTTCCTCAAAATTAATAATCCATTGTCATTTCTGAAACTTCTTGTTTACCCTATCATTATTGTATGTCAACAATGTTTGCTAAAATATGTTAATCATCCAAAATGTTTTCGCAGTACCATTACTTCCCCATGCCAATGGCTATGTACACCTTGTTCTGTTCTGTGTGTATTGGAAATAAATACTTACTTACTACAACATGAATACCTCCCAAAAGGTTATCTTGAACGATGGAAGATAGTGACTAAAGTTTATCTTTCAGTCGCAGATGATTCCACAACTGATTTTATTAACATCCTGTTCATATCATCATACAAATCAATCATTCAGAGCTTTCCACATATCATAAGCCTCGGAGAAACACATAATTTGTCTCACAATTTGAGAATCAACATTGAAAAGGATAAATGCTTTATCCAAAGAACGCCTGTATATCCAGTCTTCGCATTTTTGTAAATACTCTACTTATAGAATTCCAGTAGAACGTGGAGTGGTAGCTGAATCTTTTTTTTCACCAGTAACAATATATTGTATATATTATTAAAGTACATGTATGCATTCACCATCGTTTTTTATGAGTAGAAGTTTATTTTGCCATGTAATCTTTCAATTTTTTTTTATTTTTTATTGGGTAATTTTACTTCAATTCTAAAGTTCTCATGATTCTATTTCAAAAATATATTGATATTATAAAACATATAACTCGTTCATTATTATCGTTCAATTTTACCAATCCTGGTTATCAGATTCTTCGAAAGTTTTTTTTTGGTTGAGCCTAATTCCCAAGTATCTTCCATATTTTATAATTTTATATGACACCATTCCTGCAATCTTGTCTCCAGTATAAGCTTATCATTCCGATGATACGCTGATTTTTTCTAGTCTTAAATTTGGTATCTATATTACTATTTTCTTGTTATTCATTACTTCACATTCATAAGAGATGGAGTGTGCTCAGGTCTCCGTTGGACAACCCAATATTTTCAGTGTCTCTTGAATTGTTTCTGTTCAGTCCTGTAATTATTCAAAACCGATTTCTGTTTTTTCTTCAGGTTCAGATTTATTTTCCACAATATTTTTTCTGAAGATTTTGTTTTGTTAATTTTTCATTATATTCTCCTAGAATGATGTATTTTGTCATTATTGCATTCTCTACTGTTGATTTTGGTTCAGAAGCAGATTCAGGGCTACTAATTGGGTTGAATGCCCTTTTGATTCGGGTACTTTCAAAATAGAGTCGGGGCCAATGTGTGAAGATGGTGATCCCTGTTTTGAGAGATCATCAGCTATTTCCTGTTATCAGGAGGAATCATAACACTCCATGTAGATTGACTGTGATGAGTTCTTCTCGGATTCTCATCCTAGAGTGAATCTCACTGTTGGTTTTATTAACTTCCCTAGTGAATCCTGACTGTCTATAAAATTATGATCTTGTCTCTACGACGAACCTTGACCTTATCTGCCCTTACACTTTGAAGGGATTATGTTGACTGAGTGGGTAACTCCGTATTTCTTCCCCGCTCAGTATATCCGACCTTCCATTCCATGTTCAGTTTGCATTTCGGTGGATCGTCTAGTGGAAGTTTATATTTACTCTACTTATGAGTTCCTCATTTCACCTTGAATATTCATTTCAGATGTATCTAGGAGGGTGTAATGTTGTCCAATTCAATTTTGGAAACAAATTCCCCCATATGATTTCTGAATTGATTAATCTTCTCACCTCCTCTAATATCACGAATCATTCAAGGGAATCATTAACCAAAAGTTACATTTGAAACTTAGCAACGAACAATCTAATGTTACAAATATCCTAAGACTTGGATTTTACTATAATAATTTTACATTTCGGTAGGTTTCAGATATATTTTCCACCTTTTCTTAGATAGATAGATAGTTTATTGATCCAAATGCGAGCTCATAAAGCTATAGGACAGGTCAACACAAGGTACATGTATAAATAAAATTATTCATAAAATACAATACATAGTTGAATATAGATAAAATGAGTCACACATCAACGATATCAACTCACAAAATAAATTAAAAAAATTAAAGGTTTAGGTAAAAGTTTGTTATAACAATAAAATAAAATAAAACATTAGAAACATTCAAAATATTCATCAAGGTTGTATGGAGTAATGCCCAATAAAAATGCTTTGATTTTTTTTCTGAAAATATGCGTTTGTTCTATTACTTTCACCTCATTTGGAAGTACATTGTATAATCTCAGTCCTATCACGTTCAGTGATTTTTTGAGAAATGGTGAGATGTGAAGGTGGTAAATGGAAGTAGTTTTTTTCCCTCGTATTATAATTGTGATATTGGTTGTTTGTTGGAAACGTTTTTTTATTCGCGTGAATATATGTTATGACTTCTAAGATGAAAAGACCAGGAAGGGGTAGAATTCCAAGTTTCTTAAAAAGATCTCGACATGACGTCTGCTGGGAGACGTTTGCAAAGCAACGTATTATTCGCTTTTGTGGGATGAATACGTCTTTCGCTGCTGGGGAGCTCCCCCACATTGTGATTGCGTAGCAAATTCTTGATTGTACCTGGGCGTGATGAGATAGGCGCAAACTAGGTTTATCCAAAACGCGTTTGAGGATTCTAATTTGGTAGCATTTGGAGTGTAGAGAGCTACTCAGATTTTTGCAATGCGATTCAAAGCTAAGATCGTTGTTGATTATGATACCTAAGAATTTTGAGGATGTACTATGTTCAAGAGGTGTGCCGCAGATGTTCAGGTCCAGGAAAGGTGGCTTGGTGTTTTGCCTAGTATGAAAAGTAGTGAAACTTATTTTTGACGTATTGAGAAACAGAGAGTTGTTGCTCAGCCAACTATGTAGGGCATCAGTTGTGTTGTTTATTTTATTTTGAAGTTCTACTGCGGATTCATCACAGAAAAGCAGGGTAGCATCATCAGCATACAAACAAGTGAAGGCTCTTGGTAGAACAGTTGGCAGTTCACTTATATAAATTATGAAGAGTATAGGTGCTAGGACGGATCCTTGAAGGACACCAATGTTATTTTGTTGTGGACTTGAGACATGAGTTATTGTTTTAATGTTGTTGGTGTGATTGATTTTTACCCGCTGGATTCTTCCTTCAAGAAAGGAACTGAACCATTCGTACCTCTTATTCCATTAAGATAAAGTTTATCAAGCAATTTTCCGTGTACTACACAGTCGAAAGCTCGACTAAGATCGCAGAAGACTCCTGTTGGATTTTGTCCAAATTCAATAGATTGTATAATGTTTCCATAAAAAGAGTTAATAGCACTGATAGTTGAATGTCCTGTACGGAAACCATGTTGATCGGGATGAAGTAAATTATTCACATTTTAAAAGGTTAGGAGTTGAGGAAGCATAAAATTTTCGAAAATTTTCGAGTGTACAGGAGGCATTGTGATTGGCCGGTAATTTTCTAAATTATGCGGGTCTGATTTTTTGAAAATCGGGGAGACTAATGCATTCTTCAATCTGGTGGGATACATACCCTCTTGAAAATATATGTTTATTATATGAGTGAGGGGTTCGATGATGTAATCCTCAATTTTTTTAATCATATAACCTGATATTTCATCAGGACCGCAGGAATGTGTTTTTCTTTAGTTTATATTTTATGATGGCCCTAATTTCTTCCTCTGTGACATTTTTTACAAAAATACTGTTAGCTATACTTCTCTGAGGAGTGCGTGGAGATTTTCATTTTGTGTTGATTTTATTGATGGTATCATAAGGGGCCTGTATGAAAAAGTTATTGAAGGCTTCGGATATTATTTGTGTCACGGTCCTCAGTTTCTTCATCATTCAGTTTAATACAAATGTTTTTATTCGTGGAGGATCTTCCGTTCAACATAGAAATAACACTCCATGTAGTTTTATTAATGTTGGAAGAGGTATATATTTTGTTGTGATAAAATTTGCTTTTCGTGATTTTAACGAGCTCATTGTGCTCTCTTTTTGATATTTTATATATTTCTTTCAGATTTGAATCTTTATTTTTTTGAGCATAAAACAGGTGTTTCAAGTTTTTGCTCGATTGTTTGATGCTGTCATTTCCCATTTTCTGTATTTTTAGAGATTTTAGTCGTTTTTCGTGGACATCTCTGATCAAAGTGATACATCAGTTTGTCATGAAATATGTTGAATTTCGTTTCAACGTTTGTCTGAATATACGTCTGCCCATGTTTCATTTTTCAGTTCTATTATGAAGTTGTTGATGTTGGAATCACCTAATATTCTCTTGGAAGTATATAAGGTGTTATTTTCAAGTATATCGGGATTTCTCACACTGAAGGAATAAAATATTGTTTGGTGATCTGATATGTTGTTGTCCAGGACTATATGTTTGTCGTAATCTGAATTGTTGCCATAGATTTGATCACGAATTGTTTATACTGAAGAACAGACAAAGGCTGGCTCTTTAACTGAGATTTTACGATGTCAGTAGATTAGAAAACTTTGTTACATCATTTTTCCCTAGTGAATTCACATTGAAGTCACCATTCAGGATTATAAATATCTACATGTTTGCTAAAAATATTGTCTAATAGATAATTTAGATTTGTAGCAAAGATATTGAAAATACCGGATGGAGATCGGTAGCAGGTTAGTATTATATATTTTATACCAGGCAAATACTCCCATGATAAACCTGTTACTTCTATATTTTTTTCGTCAAAAAATGTGTGGAGATCCAAAGATATAACATTCAAATTGGATTTGAACCATATGCTCACGCCTCCACCCCTATTACTTTTTCTACAGAAGTAGTTGGTTAAGCAATAATTTGGAAAGTTATAATAGCTAATATTTCCAGCCATACACCATGTTTCGGTCAGACAAATGAGTTTAGGGTTATGATAATCAAAATAATCTGTAATCATATTGTCCAGTTTTTCTTGGTTGAGACACTGTATGTTCAATAATAAAAGTTCATAATTCCACTCACATTGATTCCACCTGAGGCTATCCTGCATAAATATTCACATTTACAAATATTTTATTAATATTTCCCTGAGTAATTTCTATCAATTTCCGAAAAGGATACTATTCACGGAACACAATCTATACATTTATAATTACATGCCTCAACTGACTGATTTACTGACTGGCGATCAACGCCCAGACCAAACCGCTGGACCTAAAGTGCTGAAATTTGGACAGCGCATTCCTATGATGATATTCCATACCTAAAGGGGTGAAAAGGGGGTGAAAGGGGAGGTGAAAATTGGAAGTACCGTTATTTTTTAAGTTGAGTCATGGAAATTAGTATTTCGGCTTTCATTTCCAAATAAAAAAACGTATTTTCAGGGTTTTAGAAAAGGGGGGTGTAAAGTTTGTATGGGAGTACCGTTATTTTTTAGGTTGAAGTCATAAAAAAATTATATCTAAGGTATTTGTTACAAATAGAGAAATTCAACCTCCAAAGGGGTGAGATGGGGGGTGAAATTTTCTACGGGAGATTTCATTAGTATCCAAGTAAGGGTCATAAAAAGTGGTGTTAAGGCTCTCGGTTACAAATAAATATATCGTGTTCAACCTTATTTGAAAATTCCGTCAATGACGGGGTTAAAAGGGGTAAGTGAATTTGTAATAGTTGTCACAAAGCATTACTTTCGTTGTCGAATCAATTACGCCACCCAAACGAGATAACGGGAATAACGGGAATATCGGGAATAACGGGAATAACGGGAATAACGGGAATAACGGGAATAACGAGAATAACGGAAAACGGGATAACGGAAATCGGGATAACGGAAAGCGGGTAAAGCCAAAGTCATAAGCTAGAAGAAACAGCACAAAGAAAAACATAGGAAAAAATAAAAATGCTACGCGGACGAAGCCGCGGGTCCAACTAGTAAAAAATATGTCGTGGGTTTTATTTTTTATTGATATAATTTGAAATTATTCCAATGCTGTCAAATGATTATGAAATATTTAAATCTTGCTCTCGTGAAGGAATTAGTCTTCCCAAAATTGTATATATTTTATGCCGTTAAAAAAAGAGACTATCTTTGGAGAGAAGTGCCTTTTATTTAAATATGTAATTATGCCAAAAATGTATAACTTAATACCCCTTCATCTAGTAACACTTAAATCCACGGCCCTGTTCAAGTCAAAACTTAAAATATGGCTGATGAACAAACAATGTACCGAAATTTACAGCATGGTTGACCTGAAAAACAATTAGAATTACATAACTTTAAACAAGTATTCGTTCCGAATGTATCACAATTAGCTTTAAGCGCTTTTAAATATTTTAGAAATTTTGAATTTTAACTTTTATTTTCATTTTAACTTCATTGTTAATTTTGTTAAACTCATTCGTCTACTTTTTTATTTATTTTTTAATTTGTAACTGTTTTAATCTCTATTTATTTCGTTAAGTTGATATGTGATCATCAGGATCAAGGTGGAAACATAAGAAAAACCCACGCACAGGTTCTCCTTCGTGGGTTACCTGAATTTGTTCATATTGTTACCTGAATTTGTACATATATAATATTACCAATACTTGTACTTATATACTCATATACTTAATTATTGAATGAATTCATTATTATTATGTCAGTTTTCATATTATACAAATGAAAATCGGTCTCGCTTAGGAACCAATTCGCTGAGAAATCGATAAGATTACATCCCTGCAACCAAAACAAAAGCTGGCCTATTTTAGTTCGAACCAAAATTTACCCAAGAAAAATTACGGCATGAAATCAAAGCCAAACTGTTTACACACCAGATTAAATCTTCCACAAGAAATCGCCCCCGTTTTCAATCGTCTATTGAGAATCATAAACCACCATCAATAAATCCATTTCATCATCTTTATAATTTTAAAAACTATATCTTTTGCTGAAAGAAATCTGAAAGGGGCCGAAGAAAGAAGATAAAATCGATGTGCTCACACATAAAAAAGAGAGTGTATATAGCTTATGAACTACATAATCGTCGGTCCCTTTGAGAACGGAGAAATTTCTTGTAGAAGAATAAAACTTCAGTAAGCTAAAGAAAGGACTGGATTTCACATTATGGGGATTACAACGTACAGGTATCGAGCCGCGCCAATATTGCGGCTTCGGGATTTAAAAAGATTGTTGCGGCTTATCTGGACTTACAGAAAGCACTTATACTCGGAGATAGATATTTTTAGGTTCCATTTTGAAACTGGGAAAGTGTTCTGGGTTGAAATATTGATTCCAGTGAATTTCATATATTTTATTGAGTTTAGAATCATATAGCAGGATTTTTGCCTTGCATCTAGCTGAAGAAAATTAAACAACTTACACGTAAAAATAAGTACTAGTTCATTCACACCAATTATAAACTTATCAAAATTTTGTGAATGGTAAATAGAGAATATTTGATCGTCAGGTAAGGTATACTCTGTTTCCCAATTTGAGAGAGTGATAAAATGTAAAATGACAGAATCCATTAAACAGGGTGGACAACTAAAAGGTTGTATTGTAGACTTGCATTGATAGTTTTTAATAATTCCGAATTTCAGACCCCGAATCGGTCCTAAACTAGGGTCACCCTAATTTACATAACAATATAAAGAATTTATGTCACAGCAGCGTAACTACAGATAGTTCATTAGAATAATGAGTATAAAAATGATAATACATGATTATAATTATACAGATAGGCAGAAAATTGAGATAATAATTATTTTAATATTATTAAGTGGATAAAAACTTATATAAAAGTAATAATAATATGAAAATAGATAAATTGAAATAAATATTAATATTTATAAAGAAATCTACTATTTACAATACAACAACTTAATTTCTAAATTTTAGCCATCATATTCCGAGTAGTCCAATGAACTATCGTCGCTGGGGTTCAGAAAAATAATTAGGGGCTTTTCTAGCATGTTATCAGCTTCCCACATTCTTTCTTCTATTCCAATCACATGTTGGTCTCCATTTTTCACAATCCACTGCCTTTATTCCCTCTTGCAAGAGGTTTTTAACGTCTCTTATTGTAAAAGTAGTGTTATGCCTTACTGCAAAACCTTTTTTTACGCCCACACCAATTCTATGGAGTTTTATTCACAGTGATATGGCGGCAGGCGAAGTACCGATATATTCCATTTTGAAGCGATTTCGTTGACAACAAATTTCTTACAAAGCGGTTTATTCAACTTTCCTTTGTGAAATGGCTTCTTATTTAAAATAAGCCAATGGATGATGCAATTTTTTTTGCAAGAAGACATTGGTATTTTTTCGGATTTTTTTGAGTGGTAGCTTTCATGTCTTTATGATAGTCTCCAATCCGTTTTGATTGAAATGCTAGTAAGCCACCATCGACAAATCCATTTTTGCTACCAATGTCAGTAATTATTAATCTTTTAACTTTTCTCGAGGGTGCCTTTATTCCAGTGGACCATCCTTCCATGAAAGCTTGCCTCGCGCATTTTATATTTTTATGCTGCTATATTTTACCAATGGTATATCCTTTTAGCCAAATCTCGCCCATATAATAGATATTCCTGTTTTCCCTTCGAAACTGTCTAACTGCCCTCAAATATCGTCGTCGCCAACAGATGATTTCGTCTTTCTCTATTAAAAGTGATTTTCTGTTTTGATTTTTTCCCAACGAAAATGTATTTCCTTCAAAGTTTTCCACTCTTTCTTCCTATCCATGGGTGGAATAAAATCATCCTTTTTCATTTCAGACATTATTTTGTTCTTTCTTTTTTTAAGTGAAACGGGTGGATATATAATTCTTCTGATGGCAGTCTTTTCATCATCATTTATTACAGTTACAAGTAGATATATTGTTGATTGCCCGATCGGAGGAACAGAGGATACACATACCCCAGAACTCAGGGACTCCCATACTACCGTAAGGTATCCATACATGATTTTCTCCACCCCAAAAAACAAACTCAAACCTGTTTTACTTATAAACCTTCTTCTATATAATCTACCGATGATATTTCATTTGAAAGTGAATAGTATTGATATTAACGTTCTCGTTTATCTCAGTTCCAATATCAATTTTCAAATATAGTTTCGTTAAACTTTGGATCAGGAATACTTCAGCTCTTTTTATTTTGTTGTTTGAGATAAACTCTTTGACTGCCCTAAGCCTGACATCCTTTGGTCCTACGGAAAAGATGCTCTCAAAATTTCTTGTAATGAAACATCATTCTAGAGATAGAAAATATATCTTGAAAAATAATTATCTATACTGGGTGGTATGTTGGCTCAGTTGGCTAGTGTACTCCAGTTTTTGTTAGCCAACGTCCCCGTATTCAACAAAAAAAAAATAGAAGAAAAATGTTAAGAAAGTTCCAACTTTCTTTTTTCATTTATTGAAAGGAAAAATCTCATTACTCATTTAAGAGAACTATATTATGTCTATCCACTATGTCAATCCACTATATAAAAATAGAGTTGAGCAGAACATTGAAATTTATATGGTGTTTCTTAATGTGAATTAAAACAGGTGAAAAATGTACATTTTCCTCTATGAATTCGTCAATTTCAGAATAACAATTACACAGAGTTCCGAGAATTCTCGAAGGGACTTGCCAAATCGAGTAGTTTCGAGGCATGTCGCGAAAACTTCCGGAATGTGAGTGTGTTGTAATGTGAATTGTGATTAGACAGACAATAATTAGTTCCGTATTTACTAAGTCAGGAACTCCAGATTCGTTGGTGTCACAAGTGGCTGATTTGAGGAAAATTCATGGTGAATACGAGAAATAAACCTTACGACAAATTGAAGGCCATAATGGAAATGATCAAGCAGCAGACGACTGCTGGAAGAAAAATGAATTGAGGAGGAACGTCGACTGAGAGAAGAGCAAGAGAAAGGGAAACGAGAAAAACAAGTGGAAAAGGAACTGAAATAGAAAGAAAAACAGGATGAGAAGGAACAACGAGTGCAACAGAAAGCATTTTCCATACAGATGTTCTAGAAATGATGGATAATCCTGTTGAAAATCCATGAAAGAGCTCGAAAGAAATTGTTATTGGCTAGTGACAGAATGAAAGCTCCTTGTGATTTGAAAACGAAGAGGATTCAAAGGCGACTAAGTTTGGCTGTACAATCCACGTAGGAAGAAAGTGACACCGTTTTGGGATGAGCCCTAGGACTAAGATGAAAATTGTTCATCTGGAGAGACATGCTGACACTATGGGGTTTCGATCGGGGGAGGGGGCAGTGTTGCAAAAACAAACTTCAATACACCACTGCATATTGTTCATACCTTGCGAGGAGCAGTTCACAGTGAAGTTCAATAGTGCTGTGCGTGCTATTTAAACATTGGTTTATTCGTCAGAGTGCATTATTGTATTGTGAATTGTAAATAAATGGATAAAAATTATTTCCTTATTTTAATAGCCACGAATCCCGGATTCGTAACAATATCGAGTATATTTTTCGGAAATTGAATCCAAGTCAAGATATTTTTAATGTTTAGATTAGAATAAGAAACAACAGCAAACCAATCTAAAACTTTCATTAGAAAAATACTTCTCTGCAGCTTCTGAAGCCTCAACTGCATATAATATCGAAATCAAGGAATAAAAGTTTTCTTGAAAATAAAAACATTTCAACAAAAAATTGAACCGACGAAATACGGAACTGAAAAGTAAAAAATAAAATAAATCTTCTTAGTCTCAGTAACTAAGCTCCTGAAGTAATGTAAGTAACTAATTTTGAGTCGGCGTCAAACAAACAAGCAAATGAATTAGGTAAGGCGTAAAATGATGGCATCGAGTTGCGCGGTGACATTCTGATAATTTTTTTGGAGTAATTTAATGAAGTTCGTTGATTGTTTGTTTGGCGCCGACTCAAAATTAGTTACTTACATTAGTTTAGGAGCTTAGTTACTGAGACTAAGAAGGTTTATTTTATTTTTTACTTTTCAGTTCCGTATTTCGTCGGTTTAATTTTTTGTTAAAAAGTTTTTATTTTTCAATTTCTTATGGCTAAAATATACTAATTACTACCTACTTGTTTTTTGATTACTTCCAAAATACTTACTTACCCACCTTACTATTACCAGTTAAATAATATAATTATCTACTTTTACTATTTGTTGTAATATAAATTATTTTTGTTGTTCTGGTTAGTTTATTTCATTACTTTGTATATCATTCCATCCTTTCATAGAATATAATGGTTTTGACGGATGTGGAACAGAAATAATGTCAGTAGCGATCTGTCATTGTCAACTACGTATGTGTGTGCCAATGTTCATAAGTGAAAAATCAATTATCCCCTATTTTTCTACCCGTAAGGGTATATAATTCCATTCGAAATTTAAATATAAGGTATACCCTATCTATTAAAAAAAGAATCATCGAAATCGAAGAACCCAGTACAAAGTTATGCCTGATAGAATCGGTTAACGGACCAGAATTCAGAGGGTGAGTGATCAATATCCTTCATGTTGCTACCCTTAGGGGTGGATTTCATCTTTTACATTCGAATGGGACCACTTTCGAAGTACACCCTATCCACTGAAAAAAGAATTATCGGAATCGGACGCCTCAGTAAAAAGTTATGCGTGATCATACATAAAAAAAATTAAGGAAAAAAAAATATAAGGGTCGACTAGAGAACCTCCTGCTTTTTGGTTTCGTCGGTTAATAAGTAATATGAATATATATTTTTTAATGATATTACATAGAAAGCGGCTTCTCTAAAATACGCTCAACTATGAAACTGGTGCAAAAGGACGTGGATGACCTATCAAATATAGGTCAACGATAAACAATTTTTGTTCATGTATCAACTGCGAATATGTATAATATGAAAGATTATTTCGAGCAATTCACTTCCTAGATCACAACAGCTCCTAGCAATCTTGCCAACCGGAGTTTAACGAGAAAACCCTGAAAACAAGATCTTTTAATACTTTGCCTAATTCGATTTCACATTCGAATGTTTCTGTATGAAAGATGGCGGTGTTCGGAACCCTCCAAAGGAATTGATAGTCATCCGCCTTTGATTTCACATCAGCTACTGGTGCATCTTCTCTCATTTTTTATTTCCACTATGAATAATATGATCCAGCTACTGAGAGCTAGCCGAACAGTGCGATCTATTGAAAATTATCGGCTATTCAGTTTGTATCGTCATTAGGCTATGAACCATTCATATTCGTTAACGTTTAGTAACATACTCGATCATTATGGCATCTATTAATTTTACGCTGCAATTAATCCATGACAATTACTACTGCCAACGCATAGAAAATATATTATTATAATACAAACTTTTCTCGATGAAATTTTCAGGGTTGCGTTTTGTTCATTGAATGGATTGGCGATGATATTCATCGATATATTTGATAAATTGAGACACTAGTTTATTTTTAAACTCTTTGATTCAAGATGGCAGGCAAATTCAGTAATGTATGGTCATTATCTATTCAGAATTGTTATTTAAGGGTTTTTGGGATAAGAGTTGATGTAATAATCAAAATGGAACGATATGAGATAAAGGTTTTGGGGGTGATGAGTTATGAATGTCCTGCTCTTGAACTGTCGAATGAGCTTACTGGTTTTTATTCCAGGCAGGATCAAGTTTTCTTCAATAATATTTTAATAATCTTCACTTCTCTCTTACCAAGCGTTTAAAAAAATTCACCAACAAAAGTCAAAAATATCAATAAAAATATCCGCAAAAATATAATTCAATCAGTTCTGGTGTAGATAGTCGTTTTCATTTGAATTTATATACATACAAGAGCTAAATTTTCTCTAGCATTCAGAATCAATGTGCCAAACATTTCATCAAAATCGGTTGAATATTTTTTGAGGTGATAGCTTCAATTTAAATGCCTGACTAAAGATTGGGAACTTTAATAGTATATTGTACAACGAGCACGGATTGACATACATTTCCTACGAGTATGAAAGTTTGCAGCACGAGCTGCAAGCGAGTGCTGCAAATCATACGAAGAGGAAATCGTCATTCCGTGCGAGTTTTACACTATACTTTTTCTACGACTGTTATAATATACAGTGTAAGTAAAAAACAACAAACATGAGAAATTTACTTTTATTAATTAATTGAAAAAAATAACGTACCAGGTAAATGTGTTAAGCACCTACTACAATAATCGCGAAAAATTATCTTCTCATTTGTTATCAACAATATTCAATGTTACATTGGTACAATTATTAAAAACAAATTTCGGGGAAATAAAATCCGTTTTTTTAAGGGAAAAGTTGACATTATTAACATTTTCTGTAACTGATGTCGATGGAAGGTCTGACAACCCATTGATCGACCCTAATATTTTATTGGCTATGTTATTTCGACTAGTCGGGACTCTTCGATGTAACCCTCAGCTACTGTTGTAGAGCGCCAGCCACCATGCCGTTTTGATGTCGTTATATCTTCGCCACTATCTATCAATATTGTAGCTGAAGATCGGCGGAAACAGTGGCCGGTGTATAACTCAGGATTCGGGAGTTTTAAGTATGAAGCAATTTGTTTTCCCATATTTCCTATTTTATTTATTCCAATTTTTTGGGCAGTTCATTTTTTTTTCTGATAATTTAGAAAAAATTAAGCATCGTTGACATTACTTGGTCGCATATTCCGATATTTTTTCACAATGTTAGCATATTCTCCTGTTACAGTAAATTTTCAAAAAGTTTTTGTTTTAGTGTTCGGAATGTGGACCAAAACTGCGGCACCTAAATCTTCAAAATCGTGAATTTTCATTTTGTACATCTCATCTCTCCTACAAGCACCCATAATTCCCATGATAAGTACAACCTGCAATAAAAAAATATAAACAAATTATAATTAATTAACTGATTGTTGTGGAACTTACTTTTGCTACAAGGTATTCGTTGCCTGGGGCTTCTTTGATGAACGTATCAATCTCCTTCGTTGTGAAAACTTTAGATATTTTTGCTTTCTATCCATCTGATTTCCGCTTCAGAAATGCTCTCAATTTGGAATATTTACTAATATCCACGCCATTATTGATACTAAGCATCGTTTTTAAAGTGGAAGATTTAAATGTATTCGATATATTTCCAAAGTAAGTCATCAGAACATTCTCTAAACGAGAACTAGTTTTCTGTTCATTGCACCAGTCCATGAATAGGGTATACAAGACTGTGTATTTTTCTTTAGATTTTTCAGGCACTAAATTTAATGAAGCGTTATTTGCTGCCTCCATAACACTTGGCGGTGTTGAACTTCTTTCACTGTCACTACTTTCCATGTTGAACTAATTTCGAAATACCTTTATAATATCGTTCTGTCAAAGAAATATTGAATTATCACTTATGTTTGTGATGATGATTACGATCGATTGTTACTCGAACAACCTCAGAGCTAATGCAAAATGCACGAGGACAGTAGAGGCATGGTGTAACAGAGAGAGCCTAAGGGCAAATCCGATCAAAACAACATTAATTCCCTTCACCCGGAGAAGAAACATGGGAGATCTCATATCTCCCAGACTCTTCGGGGAAACATTACAAGTAGTAGAGCAGGTGAAATATCTAGGGCTGATTCTTGACAAGAAACTAACCTGGAACCGGCATCTTCAACATGTAACCAATAAAAGCAAGATAACCTTCATGATGTGCAAGAGAGCTTTTGGAAAAACCTGGGGGCTCAAACCGAAAGCCATGCACTGGCTTCACACAGTGGTAATAAGACCAAGAGTAACTTATGGCTCACTCTTATAGTGGCCAAAAACAAATCAAAGACAGGCAGAAACGAACCTTGGGAAAATCCAGAGGCTTGCTTGTCTCTGCATCAAGGGTGCAATGAATAGCACTCCAATAGCATACAGGCTGCAACAAACAAAAAACTGGAGAATCCGAACAACTGGACATACCAAAATCACTCATGTAATCAACATCGAAGAACTCGAAATGATTTCAGACTACATGCAACCCCTATACTCATTCGAAAAACCATTCGAAACACGAATAGAGGGATCTGGATGGGCCTCGAGTATAGAATCACAATCAACTGCGGACATAGTCTGGTATAGAGACGGTTCAAAGACAGTTGAAGGAACGGGAGCAGGAATACATGGGGTAAGGCCAAGAAGGGATTACATAATACCACTTGGCAAATGCTCCACGATATTCCGAGCTGAAACACATTCTATTATGGTATGCATTCAGAAGAATCTAGAAAGTGGTTATAGGAAAAAACACATCTACATTCTATCTGACTGTTAAAGTGCAATCAAAGCACTCAACTCTATACAGATAAAGTCTTAACTGGTCTGGGACTGCCCCCAGAACCTCAGCAAGCTGGCAAAACACAACAAGGTCACCTTGATGTGGGTGCCAGTTCATAGAGGCATTGAAGGCAACGTAAAAGCGGACCAGCTAGCAAGACAAGCATCTGAAACGCTATTCACAGGGCCAGAACCTGTACATGGGATTAGCAAAAACCGATGCAGGACCCTGATCGACGAGTGGATGGAAAGAAGACACCAACAATATTGGGATCAAACTGTCGGGCAAATACCCAGCAAAGTCATGGTAGGGCATCCAAACCGGACCCTGACGGCTGACTACCTGAACCTGAACAGAACGAAGGCACGTATAATAATAGGTCTGTTGACTGGACACTGCGGCCTAAGAAAACACCTAAACACCATGGGAGTACGCAGGGAAACCGTGGAGTGTAGGCTATGTGATGAAGAGGAGAAAACAGCCTCTCATATTATCTTCGACTGTGACGCCCTAAGTAGTAGGCGACACAGAACCTTTGGAGAGATCAGCCCGGAAACAGGCATGAATCTGAAGAACATTATCAACAGGCTACTGGAGCTAATTAAAGGCACACACCTATTTGAATGAGGAACCACTGACGACAGAGTGATACAATAGACCCCAGCTGGTCGCAGTGTTAAGGGAAGCTAAGTGCCAACCCTGTCTCTGGCTCGTCAGCTTCCAACCAACCAACCAACCAACCTATGTTTGTGATTATATTGTCTGTATGGTTACGGCAATGTTACCTGGTTACGGCGTCTTTTGTTTTATTTACTCCACGCCTCTTTTGTCGTGACGAAGATTGCGAAAATTTACCCGTGCGTTTTTCAGACATTGTGCACTAGTTGCCCAGGAACTAGTGCATAATGAAAAGGAGTATTACAATGTACTACATTTATAAATCATCATTGAACATACAATGAAGTTATTTTGTGACAGTCGTAGAAAAACAATATTCTGTAGGATTACTTTGCATTACTTGGATTTTTTTGTTTTTGTTCAAGTACAAAAATTCTTTTAAACAAAGTATGAATATTTTTTTAACTTTCATGGCGTGATCTTGTTAAGTATGTTTATAAGAAAGGCTCTACAAAGCGAAACATTTTTACGAAATTAAAAATATTGTTAGTTAACCATCGTTCAACTTGTTGGAAAATTGACTTTAAGTAAAATTCCCAACGGGAATGAATCATTCATAGTGTTCCGAATACACCATAATTTTTTCAAATAAAAAAAAAATTTAATACCTTAAACAAATTAATTAATGTGTCGTACTTCTGAAATTTTTCAAATATCAATAGTTTATGAAATATTGGCAAAAAACCAAATGCCATTTTTATTCATCTTTAATTGTTTATAACTTTTGCAATTTTTTATGTGCTAATAAACGCTTTCGGCACATTTTTCTAGGCGTTATTCCGGATCCAATGAGCTATCACACATAATTTTAAGAGCAGTATCTCTATTTTAGACCATTTTCAACTTGTCGATTAGACTAATCATTAACAAAGTGATTGAAGAGCACCCCACGCTTTTTTTTTAAATAAAAAAAATTGCAATGACTTTATTCTTATTATTTTCTACTTTTTTTCCTTATTTCCATATATGCGTGTTTTTTAGTTTTTTCAAACTATGATTTTATTTTTGACTTTGTAGTTCATATTACGACAGAAGACTGAAAAAGAATACGGGAGAAATAGAAATAGAAATATTTATTTATCCTTTGTGACATTACAAACAAGTCAGTCACCCGCTGTAAAAGGTGTATTTTGAGGTTATCTTAAAATTATGAACACGAATAATATATAACAATATACAGTTGGTATGAATAAAATAAAATAAAATAGTATTAAAATAGTACACTTTCTATAAACTAACATAGAATGTATTTATTGCACTATACAGGCATATTTATGCAAATACAGACGGCATAGACAAAGACAGTTCCTACAAGCTATCATGGAGGTATTCTTTCACACTATAGTAGCATTTTTCTAGCATTAAATTTTTTATGGTCCTTTTGAAATTACTGAAGGAGTCCATACTTGTGAAAGTTAGTGGGAGTTTATCATAAATTTTAATTCCCATGTATCTAAAACTATTTTCAAGTTTTGTAGTTTTGTTTCTGGGGACACATAGATGATCAGAATTCCTGGTATCATAATCATGATTTGAAGAATTCAGTTCAAATTTATCGATATTTTTTCTTACATACAAGATACAGTGGTAGATATAAATGCTGTAGAACGACAATTTTATATTTAATGAATGTGGGCTCTCAAGTTTGTCTGAAGTCTAGGCTGAACATTTTTCGTATGATCTTTTTCTGTGTTATGAATATTCTATTGGCATCTGTGGAATTTCACCATAAGATTAGGTTATACCGTAAATGACTGTACACTAAACTGTAGTAGACGTTAATTACTACCCTGGTGGGTATGCAGTCTTTAATTCTTGAAATTGCATAAAAGGCCTTATTAATTTTTTTGTTAACTGCGTTAACTTGCTCTGTCCATCTGAGACTATAATCAATATGTAAGCCTAAGAACTTTGTTGTTGTGGTTGATTCAATCATATTACTCTCGACTCGACATGTTAGAGAGGATGAGGTGGACGTAATATTATTGGAATGAAAATGTACACACTCTGTCTCATCGATATTAACCATTAGACCGTTACGTTTACACCAGTTCACGAAAGAATTTACAGTATCTGCAATGGATGATGTATGTGCCGAGACCGCCAGTGAGGTATCGTCCGCATATATCGTCAGTAGTTGCGATTTTAGTTGAAGTGGTAAGTCGTTCATAAAAAGAAGGAATATTAGCGGTCCGAGCACAGAGCCCTGAAGAACTCCTCTATTATTAATATGAGAGTTGGATATAGCATCCTTTACTTTAACTATCATTTTTAGAAAAACTCTTCGATTGATTCATCCACATGAGATGGAAGTTATAAATAACTAAATTTTGGCGAATATGCTGAGATATGCTGAATTATGCTAAGAACGGCCTCCGTGCATCCACCATATTTTACTAGTAGCCACTGGAGAGTTCCACTATCCACCTCTGGCTCAATCATTAGATCAGCTCCAAGATACCATGAAATTATGGTATTGTCATCCAAACTACATATATATAACAAATTTCATTTCGTTGAGAGACAATTAGAGGTAGGTTAAAATTGACTTCCAAGATTTGATTACATTGTTTGTTAGTTACAAGTGAAGATAATAAAAGCGTCTTAAAATTTAGAGAAATGTCGTTTCAGGACAATGTTATATATGGAGCGTAAAGATAAATATGTAGAATTTAGGTGATATTTTTGTTTAATTTTCACAATTGAAATTGAGTTAGTTAAGAATGATTCTGATTTGCTAATTAGCGTAGGATGCTAGCCCCCAGTATTTCAATACATATCATTTTCCCTTTTTAATGTTACTAATATTTGTTCTCTCTTATTACTCCATTTTTCAAAACATAATTCATATGGCGGAAAAAGAGAATCTTTTTTCAGGAAATAATAAAAATGAAGTAGCTAAAGAAGAATATGTCAAGTTTCACGTTGTAATGCGGAATACATATTGTTTCCCTTCCTTTTCCCTAAAACCTGAGTGCGATAGAGAAAATTGGTCTATTGTGACTCTTTAAATTTTAACAGTTATAAATTTTTTTAAAGAAGTTGTAAGATATGAACCATTTTAACTGCAACAGTAATAGTAAGAACTAGTTTTTTGAATTTTGCACAAGCATTTGAGAACAAACCTGAAAAGTTCTATTTCATTGATCAATTAAGTTTTCAATGATTCCTTGAAGTTATTCAAGCATATTTTAATCAACAAATTTTTTTTTTTTTTAAAGTGCAATTTTCAATTATTTCAGATAGATATTTCAAATTTCGCATATGAACCTGAAATTGAATTGTGATCAACTTTGTGAGACAATTAAATTAGTTAACCCTCATAAGTTACCGCATTAATTTGATTAATTCCTATTTAAGCAAAAGACATGCCAAGAAAAATTGATTCTTCAAAATATATAGTGCTATTCGTCATAAACAAGTGCGTCAAATTAGAATATTTACTATATATATATATAAATATATATATATATATAAATAATATATATATATATATTGTTATGTTCGCCCAGTGTTGCGATAAATATTAAGAAATAATATATTGCCCTTACTTGCCCTTACGTTGCGGCGCCAAAATTGTTATGATTTACTAATTGGTGTTTTTACTTCGCGTTGGAAGTCAATTGTTATGATAGGTATATCAATTTCATTATTATTATTATTTATGCTCATAAATATTTTCGCACCTCGTTGGGAGCCAAATTGTTATGAAATAATGATTGTTATTGCCCCACAAATATTTTCTCCCTGTATAATTATTTTGATTTCAATTTTTTTAAGATATAATAGCTAATTGTTATGAAATAATAATTCCAGCTAACGTTACTGTTTTCTCGCCACGTTGTTGCCAATTTTTATTATTTTTCTTACCACGACTAATCTTAGTTGGTACGCCTTCGCCTCAAGAGTCGGTACTGGCAATAGAGCCACTGCCTGTCTTGATGTCACTCGAAATATTTTCAGTTCAGTGTTTATAAGTAAAATATTAGTATATCATTCTTTTATCCTTGTTTATTTTGTGTCGAGATTATTCAGAGGTTGTATTGGTTTTTTATTGTTGAAAAACTACCTTCTCATTATTAAAATCCTAAATTTCTTTCTTTCCAATTTTTGTACCTGGCTTCTCTTCAAAATTTTTTTTTAATATCCTTTCGCTTCGTTTTTTCATTCCCTGGATACCATTTCTGTTTTGTCCATTCTATTTGAATTTTCAAACTCGCGCACTTCCTTGTCACACTTTCATTAATTTGGTGTTATTTGAGAAAACTTATAAACTGATATATTTTACATTTCTTATAAACTAAATACAATATTTCATGATAATTATTTTTGACATTTCTCTGTTCTTACTTTTGAACAATTTCAAATCTTTTATCTCACCATCACTGTTTCCTGATTGGCTATTGTCATCAAGAAGTTTCTTGTTCTCCCTTTGGCTATTTTTAGTTAGATACAATTTCATATACTGTATGTTTCAAGCTTATAATTTTGATGATCACATTTAATTCAGAATGATTTTGTAAATCTAGACTTTTTTGTTGTATTTTAAACAATTATAGGTTGTAATCATTTTGACAATGTATGAAAATGATTGCATTATAGTATTTGCATATTTTTACCTATCAATATTATACAGAGGCTTCATAAAGGAAATATAATCTCAAAAAATTTAAAACAATTTCTCATGAACTACTAACTATTAAGTATTTATTATTTTTATGGTTTTTTTAAGAAATTATTTCTTTTTCATCTTTAAAATATATTACTGGTCCTTCCTAACATAACAATATATATATATATATATATATATATATATATATATATAAATATAAATATAAATATAAATATATATATATATATATGAAATTTTCCATTTTATATATATATATATATATATATATATATATATATATATATATATATATATTATATATATTCCAACTGAATGAAACGAAATATGGCACAAAAGTACTATTTGTATTTATCTGGGTTAATCTCAAAGATTGGCCAAATCGGCCGGGTAGTTTAAAAATGGAAGCTGTTGAAAGATTGAAAAAATATCCCAATCTTTAATTTTCATGTCAATATTGGCATGTTTCCTGATATGTCAACTTGATGATAATTCCAGAATAAAAAATTGAACTAATTAAGAGAACATGCTGAGGTATTATGCTTTCGATTCAAAAGATCCTTGAGCTTGTACATGATGTTTCCATGCCATTTGTGCTAAATTTTGAGTTGATAAATCTTTCGATAATTCCGATCTTTCAATTATTCTTGTCTTCCATTTTTTCTTTTCAAAAATTCTAACGAATAGAACACTGTATACATATTTTTTTATTTGGTTCTTTGTTTATTGATTTTGTCCAAGACAATACTGGTATTAGATGAAAGTTTTGAATACTGCCCGTTTATTGAAATTGCTGACTTTTCAATTCTTGTTGAGAGATCAGGAACATAATTGTCACTCTAGTAAATATGTATTTTGGGTATTCTATTGGTTCGCAGGTTTGGTCTATTAACATAACCTTTTTGATAGGCATTATCTCCAAGAATATTTTTCGAACAATCTCATTCTTGTTAGTGGAACCAATTATGCTCCATACGAAATATATATATATATATATATATATATATATATATATATATACTCCAATTGGATTTTGAGATTTCTGAATTCCAAGTACATTAAAACTGACACGCAATTTAGTACTGTCCACATACTTGTTTGTTCAACAGCTAAGCGAATTTTTGTATTTTCAGAAATATTTTGGATCTGAATTTTCAATTTTTTATATATTTATGGAATTCCATAGTTGAATAGAATCGAAAGGGTTTGGTTATACTTCTTCCTTTGGATTTGAGTCAGATTACATAGACATATTAGAAAGCGTTAAGGAAGATTTGAATTTTCCCCAACTTTTTATCGTAGAGTTGTGTAATCCTTACACAAAAATGGAAATGCTATGTGCGCTTTCCAAGAAAAATGTGTCGCATAGATTCATTGATGAAAATTTCAGAATTAATAAATGAATACTAAATGCGAAGGCAAACCAGACAAGTGAGGTGAGTGTGAATTCTGTACGAAATGATGTCTTAAATAGAAAATCAGCATTTTTTTTTCAGTTGTGCGTATACCTTCCATTGAAATATCCAATGATGTCTTGTGATTGTGAATTATTGTGAAACTTAATCATTCGCGAAAGAACAGCATACTGATTTTTTTTTATTTCGAAAAATTGGAAAAACCTGTCCAAATGACATACAGACGATATTTAGTATTTTTATTTTCTCACCGGGACTTTTTTAAGACTTCGTTTAGGCAGCAAACCGAAAGAGGGGGATTAGATAAATGTTTCATGAATCTTTTTCGGATTCCCATCTGCTATAGCCCATTTTACATACTTCGAGTGCAGGATTGTCGTCTTCTGTAAGCTGCATGCATTCACACCATTCTTTTTCGAATACACATCTCACTTACCAATTTTCTGGAGATTTAGACGCATATACATTACAAAAAAATATCCCGAAAGAGATAATCCTCAGTCCCATCTCAATGTCCGTGTAAAGAGCGGCACCTTTTGAATCACGATAACCTAAAGTAAGCGCTGAGTGATCCATTGTGCTCATTTTGTTGAAAGTAATTGCTAGGTGTATTCACAACCACATACCGCCCCTAAGTGTACCCTAACTTATTGCTATGTTGTATAATTCTCTGAGATGAATAGTGGTCTTGACTGTACCTGGTGTATTCCAGATGTACAGAGCCTTGCTATTATCTATGCACACAGCAGAAATAGGCTTTTGAAAATTCTGGCCATAACCTCAACTACAAAGTCATTTCCATCAGTTCGGGAAATTTTTCATGAACGGTTTTCCTATCAAAGGATGGTGAAGGCAACGAACTTTTCGTAGATTGTAGACTTCAAGAAGCAGTGTAAGTACAGAGTTGAGGTGCAGTTGGTGAGAATTGCATTTACAAATAATTAGTGTTGAAAACTAAAACCTGACTTCAAAGAACATACATATATCAGTTCCACCAAGACATTATTCCCAATATTTTAGTATTTCTCTGATTCTATGGAATCATAATAATAATCTCAGAATTTGAACAAATATATTGATTACACAGTATTCACATGACACCACTTCAAAAATACAGAATATTGGTATTGTCATTTTTAAATTCTACTTTTCGGTCGTATATTATATATATATATATATATATATATATATTGTTATGTTATGAAAAACCAGTTAGATATTTTAAAAGAAAAAACCCACAAAAAAGAATAATTATTGATTAGCTATTAGTTTCAAGAGATTGTTTTTACATAATTTTAGAAGTTCTATTCCCTTTATAAGCCTATGTATGATATGAATAGATAAAAATGTCCAAATACTATAACACAATCAATTTCATACACTGTCAGAATGATTACAACCCATAATTCTTCAAAAGACAACAAAAAGTCTAGATTTACAAAAATTTCCTGAATAAAATGTGATCTACAAATTTATAAATTTGAAACATACAGTATATTAAATTGTAGCTAACTAAAAGTAGCCAATGGTAGAACAGCAAACTTCTTGATGACAATAGCCAATCAGGGAACAGATGGTCACATGTAGAATTTGAAATTGTAAGAGAATAAGAGCGGGAAAGTGTCAGAGGCAATTATTATTGAAATTTGTACATAGTTAATAAGAATGGAAAAATAGTTTTATGTATAAGTTATGACAAATAACCATGAACAGTGAAAATGTGACAATTTAGTGCGCGAATTCAAAAATTCGAATCAGAGGTAAGGAACAAAAATGGTATCCAGGTGACAACAAACAAAGCCACAAAAAGGAGATGGAAAACAAATTTAGAACGAATGCCACGTTATATTTTTGGGAGGAAGAAAAATGGAATAATTTCCACATTATAAGGGAAAAACCAAGATTACCTTATTTGTACACCGTATACAAGTATCCAAGGCTGATTGCTGAATTTGTATGGTCCTTTTCTATTTGGTATTGGAGTTCCTGATAGCATTGGAGTGAAAGGGAATCCAAATCCTGGTGTGTATTGAACAGCGACAGTTTCAGACAAGTATAAACCTTTCATAGTGCACATTCCGAACTGAAAAATTTCACTAATAACGCATATTCCATCGGAAGAACTTTATTTCAATTGATTTCGAATTATTAAAGAAATTTTCACTTTCAAGGTAAAAGTGAGGTTGTGTATATTTTACCAATGAACTTTTCTCATGATTATCCATGAATATTTGTAGATTCACCTTAGAGTAAGTTATCTTTCGTAGGCCAGGTAAAATTAAGTTTTCCTGAATAAAGGAAATAATTGCTTTTTGATACTTTGTCGTTTGTTTTCTACATGATCAACAATCATACTTATGACCATTGAATAAATAGAAATTTGACATATCAAGCAGTGGCTAGTAGCTCAATTGCCTGAACCGGCTATCTGAGACAAGGGGCGTACCAACTGAGCTCAGCTGTGGTAAGGAAAATGATAACAATTGGCAGCAACGTGATAAGAGAACAGTGACGTAGCTAGCAATTATTATTACATTGCAAAATATATTATACAGGGCACAAATAATTATCTACATCATAACAATTTGGCTCACAAAGAAGAGCGAAAACTATTGGCAATTTTCATTTTATATATAAAACAATTTATATTTACAAATTATCAATACATAACAAATATAAAATTTAAAAAAAAAAAAATTAGAATTGGAAAAATTTTATTAACAACACAAGACTCGCATTGTATCAATTACAAATATTTTCTATTGAAACAGCTCCAATTGACATCAATTACTTGTATTTTGTAAGCTTCTAGATTGAAATACCACAACAATTTATTGAGGGTAACAGCGGTAACATGTTTCAAAGTCTTTTTCAATTTTTGAAGTACTTAGAATGTTGTAGAATAGAAATAAATGTTATAAATAACAGACTTTTTGAATATGTTTGAATACCAAAGTGACGTAAGATGATAATAACTTTTTTTTTCTGGTTGATAGTAGTTCTATCCAATATTATATTTATGAATATTGTTTTACGTATTGAGCAAATGCATTTGTTTAATCGAATTTCAGTCCACTTCAAAAAATATAAAGAATAATATTTTCATCCACGTTACCTCGGAATTGTTGTATATTACCATGTGCAATCCATGCCAATTTTGTTTTTGATAATGCTGGAGAGTGTCTCAGGCCAATTAGAGGTATTTCAAAACCTCATGGCATGCGAAATGCGCGAAGGCGTGGCGAAAGCGACAGAATAAATCCCAAAATCAGCACATCCTGAAAACATTGATCTCTCAATCACTAGCAGTGAGGTGAGCGGTGTGAAATTCACTGGTAGAATCTTGCAAAAAACTAGTAGATTTGTCATCCAATATGTTTTGGTCATCTGCGCATTCAAGGCCACATGACAGGAGATTTTGAACCAACTCTACCTCTTGATTTGTAAAGAGATCCCAGTGGTCCCGTGTGTTATTGATTGTGGTTCAGCTTGGCACAAATCTATCTGCCTCGAATTACTCTATTTTTATACACGTTTCATTAGCTTCACCTATGTTTGTATGAATGTAGGTAATGGAATCTATTATATTAATTTTCAACCATTTCCAGAAGTCCGAATTATTTGGAATTTTACACACGTATTGAGAACCAATGACAATACAATAATTTCATAGCTATGACGTGGTATTCTATTATTCTCACCAAGATCGTCAGAAAAAAAAATACAATTCCAAGATATGAGAGTCCGGTCCTGCCTAGAACCTGGACAGCCGTGTGAAAAATCGCTCTAAAGTTAATTAGTGATTTAATAATAATAATGATATATATATTTCATTGTCCGAAGATGATAATGTTGTGGATAAAGCTTCAAATACAGATATATAAAATAATATATTGGACGAAACACAGTGTTTCCGGTCATTCAATCAAAAAAAATAAATATATATATATATATATATTATTCCTAGTGGGATAATGAGAAGAAATGACGAATTTCAAAATATGTTTTCTCATAAGACAAATAGTTTCCAAAATAAAAAGAGCTACAACAGTCAGTTTCTTCATATCAATGAATAGTTGACTGCATGAATCGCGTGGTCCAATTTTACCAATATATCTGATGGCCCTTTTCTGAATTTTGAGGACCGAGTCCAGCAAATGTAAGCTACACACTCCCCAAAAAGGAATACCATACCTCGAATGAGATTCAAACAAAGCGTAATAGGCTTTAGCAGTAGGTACTCCAAGCTCCCTAGCAATTACTCTGATTGCATAACGACCGGAAGAAAATATTCATTTTACTTGTTTAATGTGTATATCAAACTTCAGTATCTTGTCAATATTCAAACCCAGAAATCTGGAACAATCTTTATTTTCAATGATATCATGGTATCAAGTTCACATCGTGAAGAGTACATTTAAAGGAGACAATATTCGTTTTTGAGATATTAAATAATAAAAGGTTTGAATCACACCAAGACTTAACCATGTTTGAATCGCAGCATATTTTATAGTTAAGATGTTCAATGGTCTTACTCTTCCACAAAATTGTGGTATCATCTGCAAATAATGTTAGTTTACCAGAAATGTTAAGATTCGATAGATCATTAATATATAGTAAAACAGAGTTGGACCTAGAACCGATCCTTGCGGCACACCCGAATCTATCTCATTGGTCTTCGAAATTTCGTGGGTCTTCACTGTTTTATGAGGTACGACTCGAACCAATCCAAAGTTACTCCTCTACAACCATAGTGATGAAGCTTTCGCAAGAGTATTCTGTGATTCACGCAGTCAAAAGCTTTCGTAAGGTCACAGAACACTGCCACGGTAATATCTTCGCCATTTATGTCCGAGTAGAAAAGAGAAAATTGCATCATGTGTGTTCTTTCTATTTTGGAATCCAAATTGATTTGTGTTAATGATTTTGTGTGAGCTAAGGAACTCATTGAGTCTTTTTTGACATGTTTTTCAAAAATTTTTGCAAGGGTAGGAATGAAAGAGATTGGTCTAAAATTTGAGGGAGCATCTTGCGTAATGGTATTAGATTTGTCAATTTTAGAAAAGATGAAACTGAAGTATTAAGAGCAACTCTTGGAAGGTTATCGAAAAAATTTATGGAAATGTCATCAAAGCCAGTTGCTTTTTTGTTTTTATTTCTTTCATTACTTTCAACAATTCGTCAATATTTGTATCGTTAGTATTAAATAATCATCATTTCCGTTCTCTTCAAGATGTACAAGTGTTCATGAGGAGCTATAGTGTTTTCGTTAAGTTTCTTGGCAATCGAACAGTAGAATTCATTCATTTCATTTGCACTAATTGGAAGTTCTGAATTATTTAATTTTTTGGGTTTATCCCTCAGGTCGTTTATATAATAATAATTCCCCAATCGAGGTCAAGACAATTTTGATAAAACCTATCATAGTTTGTACTGCTATATAGTCTGCCAAATTTATGCTTTTTAACTGTAAAGTCATTAGCAGGCTTTAAAAATTCGATGGCATTGTGATCAGAAAGTCCAGAAGAAATTACTGAGCACAAAACTTTTTCTATATCGAAATTGCTGCAGACGTAATCAATACAGGACGATGAATATTGACTAACACGTGCATAATTAAATAGAACGAGTTGATTATACTCGAAAGAGATTGTATAACATTAGAATCGCTGTTCAAATAATCAATATTAATATCTTCATACAACAGATCAAATCATCCATCAATTCCATTTGTCATAATCTCTTTAGAAATTATCAATATTCATTGTTGTATACCTAAAAAACAAGTTCGACGCCAATGGACCCATGGCAATCATCGGAACATTTAGCTGCTTACTTTGGCTGCTGTCTTCACACCGGTAGTAAAAATGGACATTACCACTAAAAAGTTTGTCAAGCACATAGAAATTATTCACGACTAGGAATAACTACATGCGTATTCCTTTTCCGTAAGTTCAGACTGAAACATAGGAATTTTGTCTTTGACCTTTTGGCAAAATGTCTTGATATTGGTTAATCTAATATTGAAACGACTTGAAATTAACCTTCGTCAAATTAGGCGCTGACCTATTGGGAGGGGAGTTGGGTTATTTCAAAACACGTAATCATGGGATTTAGAATTGCTTTTTGAAGGTATTTGGTTTGATTCTTGTCATCATAGGTTTTCAACAGTCATGATGAAGCATCTCACGGATAACATGGTTTGAAAGAAATTGCTCTGGGACACCCCAGAACTTGACGGGCACGGGCCTCGGGAGAATGGGATTATTTTGAAATATAACATTGATACAACATTTTCAGGGCTGTACGAAGTTAACTTGATCGGTCAATTCAACAGTCAATTGACCAAGTGAGATATACGACCCCAGTCAATTGGGCGGTCCTGAACCAAACGCGGGTCGTCCTAGTCAAAGCCCGGGTGAGCGGCCGTCTCGGATGGTAACGCCCAGGAGAAAAATTAAACATTCTTTGCGCCAAACTGGAAAACGGTGGAAAGCTCGAACTGCAGACTTGATTTAATTTTTTGGTTGTGTTGCTCCCTGTCAAATTTAGTTCTAATCAATCCGATAGATTTTGAATGGCAAACTTTTACAGTTTTTTTATTTTTGACAGATGTCAGTTGGAGAAATAATTTTGACTGTTCAGGATACAGTTTTTCAAAGACTTTCAAATGGCATATTGCAAGTCAAGTTCCGTGCGATATAGTTTCTGTCATACTGACACTTTCGTTTGACAGATGTCAGTCAAAAACTAATTGTCGCATTCGGGGCAGGAACTGTATATTCATATCAAATTTAAGCTCGATTAGTCAAACGGATTGGCAGGTTACAGACAGACAGACTTCAATCTGGAATGGTCTCAGTTGTCTCGGGGGATCTCAAAACGGATATTTCTGCCCATATCTCTATTTTTTTTGCACGATTACATTACTTGGCCACTGGGAGGCCGGCCAAGTAATAAGTAGTCACGTAAATTTTACGATACATACCAAGATATTGAAATTATAATTGAAATGAATTAATATCGGTCAGTTTTTCACGAGGTAGCAAACTTCAGTAGGTTTTAAGTCTAATGAAGGTATGATTTAACACGGTACAATCAGCTTTTTTGGGGTAGTTCGGCAAAACCATAATATAAAAGAACTTGGAAAAAGGCTGAATCACTTCCAATTTTTCACGCATTGAATTCCCATTTATGTTCTAGAATTTCCATCTCACAAAAGCTAAGTTTCCCAAATTAAGGTAAGATGCGAGAAAAATTGACATTTTGAGCTTAAAATTATTGAATTGATGAATTCAATTCAATATGGATCACTAATAAAAAAATATAATCGTTTGAAACTTATATCATCTTAGTCTGAATAAAAGAGGAATTGAGTAGAATGATAACGTTTCAAACCCAAATGCTTGGATGTACTCTAACTCTAATGTTGCAAATTTTCCTCACCCGAAGCTCAACTCACACTTAACCGCTTTTCCAAAACTAAGTGGTAGGTTACCTCCAATATATCATCGTTTATAATAACATCTTTCAAAAATGTAATACAAATATTTTTGAATTCATGTTATATTCACTATTATCATACCACCCAATTTCTCGACCCTCCCTGGTACTCGATCCCAATTTCCTGTTGATTAGCCCTCGCAGAATACTGAATCGCCAATTCTATATCATGTTTCCTGAATTGACCGTTCAAGAGGCGATTTCGATGATCTCCCTGAAAGGAGGACCAGCCATTCACCAAATTACCATAATTCTCCACTAAAGATGTCATCAAACAAACAGCAGTTGGAGAGCTGGTACGGAGACAAATTGGGGGCACAGACCATCATTCAACAATAACATTCGGCCATTCATAAGGTCTATAGCTGACAGGAAAAAAGTACTCGATGGATGGAGTCCTCGAGTGGACGGGATGATGTAGTGGGTGATTTTTGCAAAGACTTGTTTGCAAACCGTGACATATGCCGAGTAAATAAGGTTTCGTTTTACGGTAATTTGTCTTAAAATCCATTGCTCTGAGGAAGTGCGATAGAGTAGAATTCAAAAGATTATATATTAACAATACTAATAGGAAAATTGTTCGTTCAATTCGCATTATTGGAATCACTTGCGACTACATTTTATATGGAACTTAATTTCTGTTAGTAAGCAATACATGTAATATGAAATATATCGTATGTGTGTGATTTTATTGTGTTCTTTGAATAGTTTATATAAACTCTATTCTATTATTTATTAGCATAATTCCCGGACAGTATACCGTCCTTACTCATCTCGTAACTGATGCATGTTCAGAAAAGCTTATTCAGAAAATGAATTGAAATTTGATATATTTAACCGTTTGCTCGAAAAAAAACTAGATGTTCCCCTCTTGAGTAAGATAAAAATGTACCAGAGTACTGATAGCATTATGTAGTGACGTGGATAGGTTTTTGGCGTATATCGGCTTGTCACCGTTACACCTATTAAATAATTTCGTGGGTAACTATTAATTCTGTGGAAGAGCCAAACACTTCAGTTACTGTTGATATAATATGTTTATTGCGTATCGACTATGCGATTCTACTTTGCAGAGCGGAGAAGCGAAAGAAGTGTTTGATTGAGAGCTGTGACAGTTGAACTACGAGTTATCACTGTATTTGAACGATGTTGCGAAAGGGTTGAAACGGTGAAATGAACTGATCGTACCGAGTGATATGTCAAACTGACTGTACTGAACTAGACTGGAATCGAACTCGAACTGACTGGAACGATCTCGGAAACTCCTTTTATGTCCAAACCACTGAAAGGCTGTTGTTTCCGATAATCCGTTTATTAATAACTGAGAAATGATGCCAGGAATTACCTATTGCGTTGATTTTCATAATGAAAACTCAATAGAAATAGCAGTAATTTCTTCTATAATGGCGTGATTTAATGATATTACTGGAATTTATAATCCGATCAGAAATGTTGTTCACCAATTTCGAGTAATTTGTTGATTTAGGAAAACACCCGTACTTTGTAAATAGGCAGCCTCAGCTGAACTGAAATATTTAAATCATGTGTATGAAATAAAATATAATTTCCCACAGATTCAAGAGAAAATATTGTCATGTCCTAAGAAGAATTATAGCCGGAGCAAGAGTTTTGTTTTTGATAAATAACATGTTTTCTCACAATAAAATCAAAAAACTCATTATTAATTGATTATTAACGGAAATACATTCAGAAACTCTTTAGAAATTCCGATAAATGAATATTACGATACAATATGAAATGATTTCAGAGAATTCTTCTTGAGTGCATTCGAGGTTGTTGATAAAATAAATAGAAGTGAAATCAGGGCCTTCAAATGAACAAAATTGAACCAATAAGAACTATCCTACAGATAAAAACGAGATCTCATCATTAGTACAGTATTTAAACTTAAAAATTGAGCAGATATGATGATAATTCTTCCAAATTACTGAAAAATATCATGGTACCTATTAGCGCTGAATAGTTTAAGCTTTGTAATGATGTTTTACCATATTTTTATCAAGGTGAGGTATATGTTTGAGAAATCTCACGACGTTCTATTGATCAATGAAGGAGATAAAAAATCGAATATATGCCATTGCTGTTCCTTTCAGAAGTCTTGTAGGAAGTAATGCAAATAAAATTGATGTCATTCATATAATTGAAATAGTGTAAATTAAGTGCTTGTCAAAATGATTTCCTACCGAGTAGATCAACATGAACTGCTCTCTTCGATATATGTGAAACAATCATCCCAATATGGATAAACAATATTACTCTATAGATATTGCCTGTGATTTTGCAAAGGCTTTCTACAGCGTTCACTTTGATATTTTGTTGAAAAAACTGGCGTCACCCTAGATTGGTATGCCATTTATCTGAGAGGAAAAGAGAAGGGTGGTTCTAACAGCAAGAGAAAAATATTGTAAAATCATAGAATGGGGTGACATCAGTAGGAGATTTAAGCCGGTTCTGGGTCTCCCCCCACCACTATGACGTCACGTGTGACCTTGAATGGTTGCAGGTGTGCAATGTGGTGTGTGTTTGACCTTGAGATTTGACTTTGAGATTTGTCATTGAGTTTTGACATTGGGTTTCGTCGACTTTGAGATTCGACTTCAGTTTTGACCTTGAGTTTGACCTTGAGATTCATAACATTAAGTTTTGACTTTGAGATTTGACCTTGAGTTTTGATGTTGGGATTGTTTCGGCAACCTCAAGATTTGATCTCGATTTTTGTTTGATCTTGACTAAAGTTGTGGTGTAGGCATACATTTTCTGTGTAGTCATGACCTTCATGAATCCTTGCACTCTCCAAGAAAGGAGGGCGTTTGTCCTGTGAGAGAGCTAAGAGTGAACTGCGAGTATTGATGAGTGCGTTGAATATCAAGAGAATCTCCTCAAAATCCATACAGATTGCGCATCGCATCGGATTTGTTGTAGGGTGGGGATATTTCATTGAAATATTCCAGGAGAAGAGTATTTCGAATCAGTGTCTCTCCGATCTTCAAGGTTTCTGTGTCTTCATGCCATATTTGTCCTTCAATTGAAATAAATAACCTTTTTTATGTGCATTATTGTGGTGTATACCCCTTAGGATGTTCCACTTGAATAATTTTTGACTAATCTTTTTATGACACCGCTGAG